>VWZF01005908.1:36780-220981 GCA_013396755.1 Sclerurus mexicanus
CGGCGGGAGGGAATTTTGAAAGTGGCGTGGAAGCGGAGCGGGGGCAGCCCGAGCCCGGGGCGCTGCTCGGCGTGTCCGTGCGTCCGCGCAGGGAGCGCTCGGCCCGGAGCGATGCGCGGGGTCGGGGAGAAGGGGGGGTTATTGTTGTTGCGGTTGTTGTCGGGTACTTTTTCCCCCTGTTGTTCTTCGCTGTGTTGTTGGGGTTTTTTTTTTTTGCACCTTCTTCCCGAGCTGAGAAGCCGCCGGGCCGGGTCGCGGCTCCTCCCGAGCACCGCCGTGCGCTCCCTCGGAGGGGACACCCAGCCGTGGGTGGGGGGCTCTGTGCGCCCCCAGACCCACGGCACAGACCTCCCTAACCCGCATTTCCCCCGCTCGCCGCGGCCGCAAAGCGAAGCACCCTCCTCTTGTAACGGGAGAGGGATGCGCAGGGGATAGCTGAGAGCGCGGAGGTGCTGCAGGAAATTTCCTTCCATCCTAGAGAAGGCGAAGCGAAGGGGATAGATGCTCCTTCAGGGATGAGGAGTTCTCTGCGAGTATCGTCTTCCTTGGTGTGGGTAAACAGCGCTGGTGTTTCCGCTACAAAGCCGTGGGATACAGATCCCTGTGGAGGGAGTGGGATCATCCGAGACAGAATCCTTGCTGCCTCCCGGGCCGAATTCGGGTAATTGTTTGGAAAAAGTTAATAAAGGGAGAAAATACTCTCCTGCACTGGGACGGCAGCTCAGGATGCTCTCATCTCACTGTTGTGACACTTTGTGATCAAACTCTTCAGACACAAACAGAGGGAAACCCGTGTGGCTTCCAGACACGGCAAATTAATCTTTATGTATCGAGATACGTGTTTAACTGTTCTCTGCCACTTGGGTTATTTATCTCTTTTTATTAAGTTGTAGCAAACCTAATAGTTCTCATTTATTTTGACGTGCCAGATTATGCACAAAGGAAACAACTTTTCGTTGTTTTCGCCTGTACCCGCGCGCGGCTCGTTTCGGACTGGTTTATTATCATTGCCGTTGCTCGTAAAATGCGAAATATTCTCTGAAAATCCTGCCGAGAGCTGGGTCAGCCGGGAGCAGGACCCGGGCCGCTCAAACATCAGCGTGTGAAAGCCGGAATCTGGGATCATGTGAGCGTGTGCCCCTGGGATCTGCGGCTGCCCCCAAAACCCTGCTGGCTTTAGGAACCCGATTTTCCCCAGAAGTTGTTCGATGTCAACACGATGTAGTTCGCCTTCCAGCTCTCCGTGCAGGGGCTGGGGCTCACGGCCGTGCCGTGGGGCTGTTGGGTCCTGTGTGCCCCCAGCAGCGCCCACCCACCCCCCACGTCCTGAGCTCATCCGTGGCCTGAATCCCTGAGATTAGTGCCGGGATTAGGCGGTCGCGATGCATCGGCGGGTCCTCGTTGTGCCGCGAACGGGAGGATGGAGGGGATCGCCTCCCGTGGGTCTCCTGCGGGCTCGGCCCGGGCGAGCGAGCGGGGCGATGGGCGCTGGAGCTGGCCAGGGTGGATGGGACACCGCAGTACCCCAGGTACTGACCACTGCCACCAGATGCTGCTGTTGTCACTGCTACGGAGGATCTTAAGGCAGCGGGAGAAGAAAGGCAGTGACTTACCCTTTGCTGATATTCAGGGCGCTTCTTCTTCTTTTTTTTTTTCTTCCTTCTTTTCTTTTCTGAGTTATCAAATGACATTTGCTTATGCGAGGCCGTGCGCCTTTGTCAGCGGGATGAGGCTGCTGGAACGAAGCCAGAGACGAAATGGTTGGGTTTGTTCTGCCGGCCGAGCGCAGGTATAATGGTTGTAACTTTGGCATCAAACCCTGGATGGTGTGAAGCAGGCAGAGGTGTCTCCTGCTGCCTCTGTTTTGGAGAACTCCGGCTGGAGCAGGGTGGGATACAGCCCAGGATCACCGACAGCACGCTGTTACCTTGTGCCTGCCATGGAGAGCACTGCCTGAGCATCGCTGCTTCTCGGAGCCCCATGGGATACTCTGGGAAACTCCACACCAGTCCCAACCCATTGCTCCTGTCTGGTGCTGGCAGCTCAGCTCAGAGCTGGGCTAAAACAGTGTCTGCCTCAAAGCATTTCCACTTCAAAAAAGCTACAGAGCAGGGTAGGGTGGACTGGAAAAATCAGAAGTTCTCCCACTGTCGCGTGCAGACATCCTGGATAAAATCCATCTCTGGGAAGGACCCCGGTGAGGAGCACTTACAGGCCCTTTGCTGTCTTCCTGCTTTGCTGAGTTCAGGGAAAGGCTCGAAACCTCTTTGATACAAAGGGCTTATTTTGTTCAGGTTCAGCTTCTTTTTTTCTTTTTCCAAAGGGCTGCTTCATCTGTTTATTTATTTTGGGGGAGGCAGTGATGCTGGAAGGACTGTGCCACGCCAGTGCGCAGAAATAACTCACTGGGAGCACGGCAGAGCTCTGCCCATCCCCGTGAGCTGCCAGGGAGATGTGCCTGCGCTCAGAGCACCCTGAAATGTTAATGGAATTGTTTGGTGCACTTACTGGACGTGATATTGTTACCAGGGGGTCTCTGATCCCTCCCTGCAATAAGCCACAATTTCTTTTTGCAGCTACAGGGGGGCCTATTGCGCATCAGCATTTCCATTTTTGAAAGGACAGGGAGTGTTTAGAGGGATAATGACACGGGAACGTAGGTTCAGTTGGGGCCTCCCCTGAAAGAGGATATTTATACCTTTTCTTTAACCACTTCCTCAGTATCCCTGTTTTCCCTTGAAGGACTTACCGCTGGGTGGGGGATGGAGTGGGGTAGCAAAGGGCTGGACACCCAGGAGTGGATAACAGGATTCCTCCCACCCTGTCAGGCAGGGCGAGAGGGAGCCTTCCCAGCTGATTACTGTGTTTGGTGGGGAGTTCTGAGGCATTGGGAATACTGGTGGCACTGGAGCAGGCGAAAAGGGCTCCCTGTGTAAACCGGTCCCTGTCACCTGATCCTGCATGGAGCAGCCTGCCATGGCAGCTGGGAAGTGGAGCCAACCCCAAACTTGCCTGGGGAGCTGCCTGGAGGACTGAGGCTCCCTGGCAGGATTTTTAGGGCTGCAGTGGCTCAGTCTGAGGTGCAGGGGTGACAAGGAGCAGCACCTTCCCGGAGCCACCCGAAAGGACACACTGCAGTGAGGATTTCCCACGCCGGGGTACCAGCCGAGAGCCTCCTTCCTTTGTGCTGCATCCAGGCCCTGCTTTCATCACCGGGACTGCACAGCAGGAACTCTTCTTGTGTCTGCACAGCGGCCACGAGGGACTGGGGAGGTTCAGCTGAAGGTGGTACCATCTCTGCAAGGAGCCCTCGTCTGAACCACGACACCCATCTCTGTCATCGGCCACCTGAACCCCGCTGAAGGAAACACTTGCCTCTGTTTTGGATTTCTTATTTAAATCTGGGTCTAAATCCCCTTTTTCTATCCCCTCTGGCCTTTTTCCTGGAGCACTGGTACCTGCTGCAGACCCACTCCTGCTCCCTTGCCGGGAAAGTGGAGCTTTCACAGCATTTCAGGCTCCCTGCGTGTTGTGATGGTGTTATGAGTGAGAGGCAGCGTGTTCCTGCACCACCTAAGGGGACTGTTGGTCTGTGGTGGGGTATTTTCACATCCCTCCAGCTGCTTCAAGAAAATTTGGGGATTTTTCCTGCTTAAGCTCTAGAGAGACTCTTCAGCTGTATTTCACAATATGTAAACCGTGGGAAAAACAGGCAGTTTAGAAACACCGGGGCTTGTTCTGCTCTTAGCAGCGCTTTAGCCACAGCGTGCTGGTTGACACACCAGCATGGAGGGATTTTCCCAGATCCTGAATTGTGTGTCTGAGTCCACAAAGTACAGAAGGGAGTTTTTTTCTCAGCTCAGGGAAAATTGCCTTGGCAAGGGTGGTATACGGCAGGAATTTTGCCCATGTGTGGTAGCCTGTGCTCTCTCACACAGGGTGTGCAGTGATGCTGTGATGCAGGAGGAGTGATCCTGCTCCCCAGGGGCATCTTCGGGGAGTGAATTAATATCTCTCTATTCTTCCTGCAGAAATAAATTTAAATATAAATTCTTCTTAGTTGCCTCTGATGTTCCAATGATCAGACTTGGTTAGCACAGCGCCCAGTTTTCACCGAGGGCAGTGATTGATGGGGAGGAGGAGGATCCAGCCTGGGAATGCCAAATCCTTGCAGAGCAGGCACAATCCTGGGACGTTGGGAACCCTGTTCTGGGGGGCCCTGATAGCCCTGCAGCATTTCTGTAGGATTCAACAAACGGCACCATCAAACCTTTCCCCGGACCTTTCCAGTGGGGCTCTGTGGCTTTGCATCTCCAAATACACCCTCTGTCTTCCCTTTCAGGCCGATAAATTGGCAAAAACTATTTTGCCAACTCACCGTCATAAATTATGGATAATTAAAATCTACTAGTCGTGAGATGAGTATTAATCTGCAACCAATGCTCTCTCCTTCTTTTAAGAACCCTTCAGAAATGGGATCTGAGCTGCTGGTATGAGCCTGGGTCGATGTAGCAAATGTGTTTCTGTGGAACATTCTGTTTTGACTTTCACAATAAATTGTACATTGCAGTGGTAAACATGGTCCCTTTTCCCTTGTTCCAGGACGGCTTTGCCATTCTGGAAGATAAAATATATTCTTTCCCTTTCTACTTTCGAAGCCAGCTCTGTTTTGAAGTAGCATAAATCTTTCTTTGGAGATGGAGGATTTTGGATGGAGAACAAAGTCCAGCAGATTTTGAATTTGAGGCCCATCTCGTTCTCATTTGGCAGGCAGCTCCTGTTGATTTGCAAATGTGGATTTTTATGGGTTTTTTAGGCCCTGAACATGGGCAAGGGCTTCCTCAGAAAAGTGGTTGAGCTACTCAGTGGGGCAGCGCTGTGTTCTCTGGAGCTGTCTCTGATGGGTTGTGAGCAGAAAATGTTTGAAGCTCCATTTTGCCTTGGGCTTTAAGGCAGGAATTGGGAGCTGAATAATGAATGTCCATCCATTCATAGAAACTGTTCCCTCTGTGTGCACAGAGGGAAGGCTTTAATCTGGTTGGTTTTGGAACAATGTGAGATGTTTTGAAGACTGGTCTGACTTGTATATAACAACATGTTTGTTGAGGCTGGTTCTGAATGACCTTGTCAGGGGCCTGATCAACAGCAGTTTGTTGTGTCAGAAGAGGCATCAAGAGACCAAACATTCAGGATCAAAACTGTACAAGTTTCTCTGATTTATTTATCATTCTTCAAATGGCTTATAAAGTTTGTCCCCTAAACCAGTGGTCCAAAGCCTGTGGATATTACACCAACATATCTGTGGGGTAAATCCCTGAACAGCTCTAGATTTGGACTTCGGATCTTGCAGTGGGTGCTGGGATCAGTTTGTACATCCATAATTGAGGAAACGTCTTGTTCATAAATTGTATTTTGCTTGTACCAGACTGGAGCATCCTTTAGCATGGCTGATCCTCATGCCAGGGCAGTGGCACAGCACCTGGATCAGAGCACTTTCAGCTTTTGCTCATAGTAAGGATGGGCACTGCCAGCTCCTTTCCTGGTGGTTGTTGCCACTGTCGTGATATTTCTGCAGCATTTGAAGAAAAATGTCTATTTTCATTCTGCTCTCACTGTGCTGGGTACCAGGAGCGGGAGGTGAGGATGCTCCACGAGGACTGGTCCCACTGGGTGAGGGGAGTGTTATCCCCTCAAGGTGCACAATTTTTCCCTATTACCTTTGTATTCCTCTGTTGGTTTGGTTTTTTTTCCCTTACAAAACAAGCTCTAAGTGCTTTTAGCATAAGTTGGGTTATATCTTGCAGTATAAATGAAGCATATAATTGTGTTTTCCTAACAGCTCTACATTGCAAATAAGTTATTGTGTTGCTAATGTGTTTTCCTTGACAATTTTCCATCCGGTGAGTGCAAGGTTTCTGTCTGAAGTGTCGTGTACCAGCACTTCTGCCTCTTCTTGGTGTCTTACTCGGTATCTCTCAAGTCAGGGTAAAGTGTTAGTGTGATTAGAGCTTTTATACTATTAAATCCTCATCGGTGGTTCAAGCTCTAATGTTCTACCTTTGTGATTTTACACACTTGTTTTAATACAATTAAATTCTATAATATATTATGTATTATTGTACGTAAATTATATAGTGCATATTATATGCTATATTCCATAGTATATATGATGTATTATATATAATAGTTAATATGTACACTATATATAATTCTATTTATAATATAAATATGTTTTTTATAAAATATATATTACATATAATTACAGTGTATAGTTGGGGATACACAGTTCAGCTTCAGGGGGGGAGAAATCTCCCAACAAAACTTACTAAAACAAGCACTGATCCAACCGCTCTTAACCAAACACCCCCAAAAAAGCGATAGAAACCAGCGCCAAATTGCCTGATTCTGCACTCGCAGGACCAGATTTAAATAGATTAATTGTCTGCCTCCCCCCCACCTCTTCCTATTGTTTGCCTCTGGAGGTTTTGTTGTGACGGATGCCGTTTCTTCTGGGAGCAGTGGCCCTGGCTGCCGGGCCAGGTCTGTGCCTCACACCCCAGAACGTCTCTGCTCCGCCGGCGTCTTTTGCGCGGATCGCTTGACCTCTGCAGGTACCATGAAACCTGCGCCTGTGCCATTGCAGCTCAGCTCGGCGCCCAAGGGAGCTGGCAGGGAAGTGTGAAACGGGGCCCCCGGACCCAGGAATTCTTCCTGTGGAGGGATTATTTGAGCGCTGGTTTGTGCTGGTTGCTGCACGTGGTTTCAGAGGAAAATTCTGCAGAAATTGGGTGAGTCTTGGTCCGAGGCAGTCCCTTGACATCCAGTTCTAGCCTGCACCTGGACACGGGAGGCTGGATTGGGCCAGGGTTTAAAATGTAGATATTTTCATTTTTTTCTCTTGGTTTAATGATTCAGCCTCTTGCTCTCATGTTGCCTCGTTTGTTTGTTTTTTGGGTTTTTTTCCAGTGTTTTCTAAGGATCTCATGACTTAGTGGGAGCTGGAAAAGGGGGGTGGCAGTGTGAGGACCTGTTCCCCAGCACGGTGGGTGGGAGAATTTGCTTCCCCCGCTCCTGATGTGCATCTTCTCCCAGGCAGCAGAGACACCCCAGCCCCGTGGGGAAGGTGTGGGACAGCCCTGGCACTGTGGTGCTCAGGGGAGGTGGAGGGCAAGCTCTGGATGTGCTGGCACGTGCCACCCTCCCCTCTGGTGTCGTGTCACTGTCCTCACTGTCACACAGGTTGTCTCTTCTCCTGCGACCCCATGGATCCTGTTCCACCTCGGTGACGGCCAGCAGCACTTTTTCATCAGATTAGCTGGATCACATTAGCAGGTTTCTCTTCCCACAAAACCTACCGATGACTCAGAGTTTCCATTCCCATCTGGACTCATCAGGGAAAGGCGCCATCCCCTTTCTCCTCAGCTGTCTGCCTGTGCACCACGCTCCTCCTCTCCTTTCTGCTATAGAGAAAGCCATCATCTTCCTCATCTTCTTCTCCATCTCCTGCTTGCAGAGTGGAGTCTGTGCTTGCCAGGGGTCAGGGCTGGGAGATGAGGGCTGTGTGGTGGCTCTGCCATTTATCCTCTCCATGAACTGACCTAGGCCTCTGTCTCCAGAAGCAGTGGCTCATTTTGGGTCCCACAGGTATTTGGAGGTTATTTTATTAATATTTTGAGCTATCCCGGTTGCTCAGCATCCATTGCAGGAGATCTGGATCCTTGGAGAAGTGTAAGCAGAGCCCAGGCCATCCTGAAAGTCTCTTCCAAAGATGTCGATCTCCACATTTATAACTCTTACCCACGTAAGAGTTTCACCTTTCCAGCTGGTTTTGCCCAGCAGTTAGTTCCCTGAAGATGTCCTCCCTCTCCCTGGGAAGGGTAGGAAGGGGCCTCCAACATAAGAAGGATGAGGAGCTGCTGGAGCGACTGCAGAGGAGGTCACAGAGATGCTCCAAGGGCTGGAGCCCCTCTGCTCTGGAGCCAGGCTGGGAGAGCTGGGGGTGCTCACCTGGAGAGGAGAAGGCTCCAGGGAGACCTGAGAGCCCCTTCCAGTGCTTAAAGGGGCTCCAGGAGAGCTGGAGAGGGACTGGGGACACAGGATGGAGGGACAGGACACAGGGAATGGCTTCCCACTGCCAGAGGGCAGAGTTAAATGGGGTATTGGGAAGAAATTCTTCACTGTAAGGGTTCTGGCACTGGCACAGTTTGCCTAGAGAAGCTGTGGCTGCCTCATCCCTGGAAGTGTTCCAGGCCAGGTTGGACAGGGCTTGGAGCAACCTGGGCTGGTGGAAGGTGTCCCTGCCCATGGCAGGGGGTGGATCTTGATGATCTTTAATGTCCTTTCCAACCCAAACTATTCTGTGGTTTTGTTTCATAACTTACTGAACTCTAAAATAATTTTTTTTCTCTATCAATGACAGTTTAGATCCATTCCCTGTTTCTCACTTTTCAGGGGTACTTCTTCTGGTAGGGGGTTTTTAGACACTGAGCCATCTCAGTGTGCCTGCAATGGAAGAATGATATATTTTTAGGGAATTATATCTCTAGTCTGTCATGTCAGAAGAGGGGCAGCGTGCCCTGGAGCCCTTAACAAAAAGAAAAGGAACTTTGACAGCATGGAAATTAAATTTTAGTGGAAGTTTTGTATGGAGACACTTCATTGAATTATCTTCGTTTGTCCCCACTTATGCAGTGGGCACAAAAAAAGCATTTGGCTCTCATGTGAAGAAGAAAAAGCAGAAATACTGGGGGGGGGGGTAACATAAAGCACAGAAACTGCTTGGAGCACTGGAAAATGTCCCCCCTCCCTGACAGGATCTGTTTGTCCATGTTCAACCCGGGGAGGCAGCTTTCCCCCTGCTGCATTATCTTGTCTCTAAATAGCATCCAAAGGGAGAAGAAGAATGTGCTGTTAAAAATATCAAACTTTTGGGAATGGCTGGCAGACTTTAGCACTGATAAGCATTGTTGATTGAAGATCAAACAGCCCTTGAAGCAAAACCTTCCAGCAAGCGCCGTGGGCCCGGCCCTGCAGCCAGACAGTGAGGTCAGCCTCCAGTGCAAGGATATTTAGGGACCAGCTCTGGAATTACGGGCTGGGCTCCTCTCCCCCAGACGGATGTTGGCGACACAGTGGTTTAAACGTGATAAATCTGTTAAAGCTGAGAACAGCATTTATTAGATGCCAAGAAAACCAGAGTCGTGTCTGCGTTATTGGGTGGTAGTTTTATATAAATATATTTTTATTCCCTTCCCCCCCCCCCACACACACACAAAGAGAAAAAGCTACAGGTCATAATGTGAGCTGAAGACTAGTGGTATTTGTTTTTTAATTAATTGACAAGCTGCATTTCTGTGTCAAGGTGGCAAATTAATAGTGGGTGGCCATCTGTTTGCAAAGCAGATAGTTCTGTCCTGGCTGTGCCAAACGATACTCATGGACTATTTAACCATTTGATTTAAATCAAACCAGAGCGTTGGTTTTTTGAAAACTATTTGATGTCATTTTTTCCACTTAAGGGTTGGGCTTTGTAAGGAGGAAAAATATCCAAATGATCTTTCTCGCTTCATAGGCTTTCAGCCCTTTAAATGAGTTGCTTGGCATATACTGGGAGAGGCCAAATCCTGGTGGGAATATCACCATTTAGCTTTGGTCACCTGTGTGAGAGCACCAAAGAAACAATTACATATTTAAAAGCGTCAAATAGCTGGAAGAGACCTCTGGAAGTGTATTTAAACTAATTCCAATTGCTCCTTCTGGGATTGAGATGGCAGGAGAGAAAAATATCAATAGATTTTCTGCCCTGCTTCAGTGAGAGTCTCAGCGGCGATGGCTGCAATCAAATGCTAAATAGAAAGTTTGTAATAAAAAGGGCTTTAGTTGGAATTAATAAAATGTGAAATGCCTCTTTCCTTGGAAAACATGTGGTATTGCCTGAGATTTAGAAACACATCCTAGAGGAGCAGGGATAGGGATTGCAGGCTCCAGAGCTGGCTCTGGCATTCTTTCCCTGCATGTGTTACTATTATTTATTCATTTATTTATATATTTATTCTATTTTTTAATTTCTTTGCCTAGAAAGGTCACAATGTGCAGATGTGAGAGGCAAGTAGTGAAGAGCTGGAAACAAGGGCAGCCTTGTACAAAGTTATTATCTGCTGCTCCCAGTCTTGCACCTTCCTGTGCTGTCCATGGCACAAGATTGCCTTTAGGGTGCCTTCCAACCCAAATCATTCTGTGATTCCAAAATAGGGTCCTTGTGTTACAGGCAGATCCAAGTTTATCATGGAAACTTCTCTGATTGAGTTTGATTTTGAGGCCAGCTATCCAGAGCTTCCCTCCACGAGCTGCATGGGAAGTCACAGGTAAAAGTCCCATTTGCAGGAAAGCAGTGCTTGAATTCTCTGGGAAATGTGGATTTCAACATCCTCGTGGTCTGAGGAATTGTCTTGTGATGTTCTGAAGCTCAACTGGAGCTTCTTCTTTGCCACCGGAGTTGGAAATCTTGGGTAGCTCAGAGCCAGGAAGAGCCTGCTGCGGGATCTGGGGCTTCAGCTTGTGCCCCTGTCATCCTGCCCTGAGCATGGGGCAGTGCCAGCTTGGAAGGGATCCTCTGCCTGGCACAAAAGGGTCCTGAGAACAGGCTGAGCGCCGTTATAGCAGGGAGGCTGCGGGACCCAGAAGCTCCTGAAGAGCTGCTGTGGCTCTTCCCATCTCTGGGGCATCAGGCCAGAGTGCTGAGGGACCAGAAGTCCTCAGATGCTGTGGAATAGAGCTGGGGGTTACCATCCTGCTCCGTGGGTGTGGGCATGGTCATCACAGCTGCACCATCCCTGAAAGTTCAAAAAATACATAGATATGGTGCTTGGGGACATGGTTTAGTGCTGGGCTAATGGTTGGACTTGATGAGCTTAGAGAGCTTTTCCCACCTTAATGAATCTGTGATTCTTGGTGGCAGTGTGGCAAGGACGGCAGGACAGGGGCTACCTTGGCCACCTGGAACTGGTGGCCTCATCCCTTTGGCCACAGCTGGAGCCACTATTGAGGCCAACAGAGAGATCCAGCCTTCTTTGGGGCTTCTGCTTTATTCGCTGGATTTATTTTGGGATTCTTGGTGCCGTCCTGTGCGGGGCCAGGAGCCGAACTTTGATGATCCCTGTGGGTCGCTTCCAGCTCAGAATATTTCATGATTTTATGATTCTGTGATAAACATCACCTCCCAGACTGCAGCCCAGCAACATTCAGGCTGAGCTGAGTCAATAATGGTGAAGCGAGCGCGACCGAAGGTTCCCAAGTGCAGCGCTGTGCCGGCGGATCCGGGATTCTCGGGGCTGCTTATCCAGAGTGCTCCATGCCTTGGGTCCCTGCCTGGACACCACTGAGCCCCTCAGTTAGTGGCCCTGGGGCCAGTGGAGGCTGCTCAGCCCTGCAGAGCCCTGCATAACACTGCTTTCCCTGCTCTGTGTTTACGTTGCAGGCGTGATGGAGCGCCTTGGTGAATGGAAAGCTTAGTCCATCGGGGATGGGAAGGAGGTGACAAAGGGAAGTTTCATTCCCTGGCTCATCTCAGCCACCATTCAGGCTTGGCTTCCCTTGGCGGAGGCTTCCCCTCTCCCTCCCTGCTGCCCGAGGGCTGCTTCTGTTGCATTTGTTATTTATTTTCCTCTTAGCCCGGGGGCTGCCGCAAGAGGTGTCTCTTTGCTCTGCCGGCTGTTCCCGATGCTTCCTTTCCCTTGCTAATACCAATTGTTTCTGCCAAAATCCTTTGGTGGTGTTATGTAAACCTCGAATCACACGCTATCGCTCTCATCCGGGGGCTCCTGGGTGGGATTCGCCCCCGCGCTGGCCCCGCTGCCACCAGGCACGTGGCACGGGGGTCCCCCTGGCTCAGCAGCCAAGGGGTGGGATGCCACTGGCCACGACAACCCCAGCCATCTGAGCCACGTCGCCGTTGTCACCGGGAGTTGTGGTGGGAGGCTTGAAAGCACGCCGTGAGCGGCTCAGGGCTGGGATTTGAGCTGCTTGCAGAGCGTGGTACCTGCCTAGCAAAGCTTGGTTTTCGGCGCCGGGGTTGGTGGTTCTGCTGGTGGGTTTGCTGTGGTGTTGGTGGGGGCTGCGGGTGGGGTTCTGTGCTAGCACTTGGTGCATCTGCACCCCATCCCTGTCCGTGATCCGGGAAAAGCCTCCCTGTGCTGCCCCTGTGCTCGCTTGCCAGTGAGACGATGGAATTCCTGCTCCTGGAGCGCCTGCATGGAGATGCTCTGTTCCTTCAAAGCTGCTGGATGGGCCCCTCTTCTATGCCAGATAGCATGGGCCTGCCAACCAAACCAGTTGTTTACCTGGAAAGTAGCATTAGCAAAATCTTACTGAATTTCCACGTGCTGCTTAATGTGATTTGGCAGCCAGAATTATTTTTTTAAAAAAGGAAATAAGAGGGAGAGAGATTCAGCATTGCTGCGTTTCCAACCTCTCCCCCACGTACTCCAGTGTTTTTGAGAGATTAAAAAGAGGTTAAGTCCTGCTGAGCTGACAGGTGTGCTGATGAATGTTTGCAGGGGATTAGGGTGAATCCTTTCTCCCTCTGATTTAGCTCAAGATTTGAATTCATTGAGAAAATTTGTCCAAGTTTTACCTCTGAAACCTCCTTTGAACTGGTGAATCTGCAGAGGTGTAAATGAAGACAGAACTTGTTTCTGGAGCAGAAAGGCTAATAAATAAGCCTTTATAAGGTTGATGAAGTCTTCAGATAACTTTTCATCTATTCCCACTGCAGTGTCCAGTTAATCCACACTGCCAGAGAATTAAAGGATGCCCAGGCTGGCTCTTTTTTCTGGGGGAAACTGTCCTGATGGCTGTGAGATGCTCTGCAACAACCAACCTGCCTGTGCAGGACACTGTTTTCATGTGTCACTCGAGTATCAGCTAAAAAAATGCCATTTCTTAAACTGGAGATGAAGTGGAATGGACACAGCTATGAATTGGGGTTCAGGGACTAGGTCCAGCCAAAGCTGTCTTGGTGTCCTGGCCACTGTATTCCTTCTGTGGTGGCCTTGCAGCAGGACTGGAGTTTAAAGAGGATGTTCTTGGCAGCCTCCAGCAGCTGTTGGACCTTCTGGTGTATCTGCATGGTGGGGTGGTCTAGTGGAAGGTGTCCCTGCCCATGGCAGAGGGGCTCGAACGAGATGCTCTTTAAGGTCCCTTGCAGCCCAAACCATCGTGGGATTCTGTGAATCCAGAGTGTGTTCCTCTAAAAGTGCCCCAGCATCCAAAAGGTTGTCTTCAGAGAGGCACTGAGACCTGCAGTGTTGCCCCTTGGGCATAGGACCAGTGCCTGGCACCGGCACCTTGTAGTGCCCTGTGCTGGGCACTGTGCTGGGACTGCAGGAGAGGATCGCGATTCCAAGGATATTTTGGGACAAGATTCACTGAGCAAAGGTTGTGGGAAAAACAGTCTTCACTTCATCTCTGTGTTGCGTGTGGTCAAATTAAATCCTTGAGGACCAAGAAGTCCTGCTGGGAGCTCAGGGATGCAGTGGTGGAGCCTCCACCCTGGCAGGGCTTTACAAACCAGGGCAGGGAATTGCTGCTGGAGCTCTGCACTGCCCGTGGGAGATAGCGAGGGGGAGAGGACAAAGCTTTGTGCAAAGCCACTCCAGTGGTTTTGGCAAAGATCTCCCACCTGCCACCCTCTTTGGAGCCCTTCCCCTGGGACTGCTCATGCCAGAGGGCTGCACCATGGCATGGGCATCTCAGGATTTCATCCCACCTGCAAACCTGTGCCCACTTCAGCTCTGTGTTTCTCTGCATAGAAAGAACCCCCAGAGTGGTAACAGTGGCATCTTTGGGATGCTTCCCAGAAGGTGAGCCCGTGAGCAGCGGGTGTCTTCGTGCTGCTTAATAAACCTGATTTAAAAACTTAACAAGGTGATTTAAAAAAATCACCTGAAGGCACATAAAGTTGCCAGGTGGACTGATGCTGAGTGTGACCTGTGGCTCCTGAAGGCAGAGGTGGTCTGAACAAGCAGTATCGTGGCATGGAGGATACAAGGAGCTCCCTCTGGAGCCAATCTCTTTGCTTCCTCTGAGCTGCTTTGGATTTATCCAGTGATAGCAGCAAGCACAACCCCCTCCCAACCCTTACAGTAGCCTGATGGTGGGTCACAGACAACCAGGAATACTTTCAAGAACATAATAACTGGGAATAATTTAGAAAGAATATTTTTTTTTCAGTGGGTCATTGGTATATATATGTTTTTCTAGAAAGTAGAAGGAAAGGGAGCTTGAAATTAAACGTATTATTAAACAGAGCTTTCTTAACTCTCATTAAGCAAGAGGATTTGGAGAAAAGTGTTTTCCAGTTCCTTATCATGTTGCTGCACAAACCAGTATTTGGTGTTCTTGTCTCCTTCAATTGGAGCAAAAATAGAAGTTAAATTCCCTATATGGTGAAGGAGAATATTTAGTACCCATTTTTTGTGATGATGGTAGCTTGTTTAAAATAAAGTTACCTGTGTATTTGCTTAGTTCAACTCTAAACAGGAAAATAACAGCTGTTGTAATGTCTCTGTTAGAGGAATATTGTTTGAAAGCACTTTGGAGTTGCATTAGCTGAGTGAAAAATGAATTCCTGCTCTGGAGCAAGTAAACCCCAGTGGGGCTGGATGCTGGAGCTGACAGCGTGTTGTGGGGATGTGCATCACACAGGCCTCTGGGGGCTGGTTCTTGATGGAATCCTTCATGCTCCTTGCCTTTCCTCCTCCCTTCCCTCTCCTTAGTGATGCAGCACCTCTCCCCAGCAAATTGGTTGAAAGTCTGAAACTGGGAGGCACTGGTGGTTCGCAGGGCGGGCAAGGAGGTTTCCAGCATTATAAATGTACCCTCCTCATGTGTCAGCACATGAATAAAGACTTGAGTGAAATGTCTTTTGTTTTCTCATCTGAACACCAACTTACACTTGCAGTTTGGGAGATTTCTTGTTTGGATTTTTTTTCTCCTAACTGTACCTAACCCTGACACACGTGATGGGAAGCAGTAGGAAAGTGCTTCACTGCTGGTGCTGCGTGTGTCAGGAATTGCATAAATAGCTCTTGGGCATGTGAGGTGCCCTGCAGGAGCAGTCACCTGTCACCATGCCCAGCCTGGCACTGAGGGCTTCTGAACACCCACATCCGAGCTGTGTCCAGAGCCAGCTCCCAGAACTGCCCACGCACACACAGAGGGAGCTGGGACAGCTGGAAACTTGGCACAGGTTGGTTTTCCAGCAGCATCCAATGATGTGGCTGCCCCATCCCTGGAAGCGTTCAAGGCCAGGCTGGACGGGGCTTGGAATAACCTGGTCTAGTGGAAGGTGTCCCTGCCCGTGGCAGGGGGTGGGACTGGATGAGCTTTAATGTCCCTTCTAACCCAAACTGTGATTCTGCGTAATATAGCAGGTATTAGGGGAACAGCACCTGGAGGTTCTGCTGTCTCGTGCCCATTGCAAGTAACTGCTCAGAGCTATGTAAATGTTCAATTTAGTCACATAACTGTGTTAGGAGACACACGCAGTCAGGACCACCTGCTTGCCTCTTTTCCTTTCACATAAAATAATGAGGACATTTTCTTCAAAAGCAGCTAAATGCATTAGAAAGAGAAGTCAAGATCTCTTTGTGCAAAGGTGTCAACGTTTTTATTTTAAGCTTAATGTTACATTTAGTTCTTTATCTGCAAATTGTAAAACACAGCCGGGGATGACTTGGATATCCTGCTGGAGGGATTAGTTCCCCACTGTGGCAGGAGGTGTTTTCTGTGCAGGGTTGTGTGTGATGTGCTGCTGGGACAGGTCTGGATGCTGGAGCTCGATTCCAGAGCCTCCCCCAGGATGCAGAATTCCAGTGTTGGTTGTGGCAGTGCCCCTTCTCTGATCAGAAGTGAAACAGAGCTCGTAGCTGGTGTGAAGCCATGAAACTACAGGTGGTAAAACGCTGTGCAAGCCCCTGACCTTGTGTATTCAGTACTTAAGAGGGGCCTGTAAGAAAGATGGGCACAAAGTTTTTAGGCAAGGCCTGCTATGATAGGACAGGGGGTGATGGCTTTAGGTTAAAAGAGGGTCAATTTAAACCAGCTATAAGGAAGGACTTTTTTACAATGAGAATGGTAAAACACTGGCACAGGTTGCCCAGAGAAGCTGTGGATACCCCATCCCTGAAAGTGTCCAAGGCCAGGTTGGATGTGACTTGGAGCAACCTGGTCTAGTGGAACAAGAAGGTCTTTAAAGTCCCTTTCAAAGCAAACCATTCCATGAGTCTGTGATTCTGCCTGGCAAGGCTGTGCCCGCCCATAAGATGCAAACCTTCCTGACTGCTTTTGCAGGCAAGTGTGTAGTGGTGGCAGTGGAGAGACCCAGCTCTGCATGAGCAGAGGATACAGATGAGCTCTGCTGACTTCCTTTGTGGCTGCTGTGGGTACAAGGCTTTGCTTAAACTTAGGAGGTTGCAAAAATTCGTTTTGGGTATTGTTGCAACCACCTGTTGTCCAGCAGAGTTCTCAGGCCCCAGCTGAAATGGGTTCTACTGGACACTTGGGAAAGGATGGTCTCTAAAACAAATAGCAAAGGTGGACAAAAAGTGTGGACATGTGGGTATACAAGGGAGAGAGAAATGATATTGCCACCAGATTTCTTTCCAGGATTAGTTTTTAGAGGAATCTCAGTGCTGTGAGCTCTGCATTACCAGGAATTGTGGCACATGCTGCCCAAGACTAGAGCACGGTCCTGCCCTGTGTGCTGAGAGAGGCCCATGTCCAACACCGGCCTGGTCCTCCTGCTCCCCTGCTGGGCAAATCAGTGTTCTTGCCCAGGCTTGATGAGATTGTGGCTGGGCTGTGGCATCTCCCTCCACTTTGATGGGGAGTTTGCACTCTGGGGAATCATTAGATGATCATAAGAAAGTACAGGTGTGATGCAAGTGAGAAAGTGTGGTTTAAGCTCAGCTTTAGCTTCAGAAGACGTCTGAAAACATAGGTGTCATCAGCATCCTACAGCTGTGTCACCCAGAGTCTGATGCAGCCACCAGTGGTTTGTGTCAGGCTGCTGCGTGTCAGCAGCACCGACCTTGAAAGAGGCTCTAAAACAAAATGACACTGGTCAGACATTCCTGGTGGGCTGCAAAAAATGTGACTTCAGACACCAAAAAATCAATTCTCTGGGCTCCATGGTCGATCAGTTTGTGGAGTGGGCTCCTGAAGCATGAGGCACAGGGCTTATGGTTTTACCAAAATCATCAAAGCTGAAAAATTCATCAATCCTATTCCTTCCTCCCGGTGACCACACACTTGGCGGAATTCCCACATTCTTCCTTCCTCTTTCTCTGTGTGTGAAATGCCCCACCTTCTCCTACAAAAGGCTGCAGGGAACAGGTGGCTGCCTGTGGTATGGGAGCCTCTGGCACTGCTCTCAGCCACGCTGGAGTGGAGCTCCAGCTCTCCAGGCTTGCAGGATGCTCCCTGCTTAGCATGTCATCTTGTTTGATTTTATTTTGGAAAACTGGGGGGAAAAGTAGTACAAGAGGAGCTCATGCACTTTCAGGCTCGTTGCCTTGCTCCGGTGGTGAGAGGGTTAATGGGAAAGGTGGCCACTGAACTGGTCACCATTGTCCCCACGGGTTTTGATGAGTTCCTAAGCAACAAAACTTCAGAGCAGGAGCAACGTCCATGTTGTTGGTGAATATCATGGATTGCAGGTCTGTCCTGTGCCTGTAAAACTGCGGCTTATGTGGGAAGGACAGTGCTGATTGAGGGAATTTCCCCAGGGAATGGCCAAGTAATGAGCAGTGGCATCACAGGAGGGTCTCCTGGTGCCCCCCAGGGGCCAGCACGTGGTTATAGGCTTGGGTTGGGGTCTCTGCATCTGCCTGGGGACCAGGGAGCTGTGGAGGGGAGGAGGGGGTTAAGATCAATGCAGCCTGTCCCACAGGAGTGAGGGACATGTGAGTGTGCAGACAGACTTCCCTGTTGCATTGTGCTGTTTCCATACAAAGGATTGCAAAGATCAACCCTGGACCAGAGCACAGACCCCATTCCTCTGCCCCTGGGCATTCCTCCCTGGCACAGAGAAGGTGCCCAGCCTCCATCCCTGGGGCTGTGTCTTGGGCATCCCTCCGTGAAGCCTTCTCTGATACTTTGGGGCTTCAGCTCATGTGACCATCTTCCCTGATCTTGGGCACCAAGGCAGGTGTGAATGGGGAAAGGAGGCAGTTCCAGTTTGCCCACATTTGTTGAATTTGATACGAGCAGACTTTAATAAAAAAAAAAAAAAAGAAAAGAAAGAACGTCTTAAAGCATGAAGCCCCAGAGATGGGTGGATTTAAATGCTATTAAGAGATTGCTGGTAATGCCCAGCTGTGTGTGTTGGTTCAGCTGCGAGGCGGCAGCAGCAGTTCAGCAGCACTGTCTCATTCCTTTTGCAAGTTCAGCTCATCCCTGGGCTGTGGAGCCCCATCTCTTCATAGTGAGGGGTGCCTGGTGTCCCCCATTCCCTCTGCCCTTTCCTCTTTGCCTGTGCCACCTGTGCTCCATGAGCCCTGCCAGCAGCATCTGCTGGGAGAGGAGGGAAAGTGACCCTGGGGTGTCCCCTCTTTGGTCAAGATGCCACTCACCATTGGACAAGGACTCACAGCCCCAGAGCTCCTGCTTTTTAGGGGTAAAACAGCTCCTGGCAGTGCCCCTACATGCCTGAGGCTGGGGTGAGGGACCTGAAGGGCCTGTGTCCACTGGCTCTAGTTTGATCCCTTCACAGTTCCTATCACAGCCCCTTGATGGTGATGGGTGGTGCTCTCTCTCATGGGTGGTGAATTAAATCATTGCACCCCCCCTTCCAGCATTCAGTGTTCTGAGCCAAATTAGAATAGGAACCTTTTCAAACCATTCCCTTAATAAAGTATTTAGTTAATAGATGATGCATAGCTCACAAAGCTTGCAAGAATCTGACATGGGGTATCATAATATTATGATATTTAGCAGCAAAACCTACTGCATTATCAACTTACCTCTATAGCATGGAGGAGGCAACAGCTGAGGCATAAAAACTAATGCTTCAGTATGACAGAGCTAAAATTGAACTTGGCAATTACTGCGTGCCTGATTCGCAGTATTGTGAAGTGAAGCTACTATATAAATCAGCTCCAGTAATCACAGGGTTTAAAATTAGTCAGTTACTATTAACTCTGCCAGTGTTAGCATATGCTGAAGAATTATAAAAGTGAAAGGTATGGAATATCTAAAGTACAGGTTTAAAGTAAACCACTTGAACAAGCTCCCAGTGGGAGGATTTGAAGTTCATGCAGAAGTAAGGTTTTGGATACTCTGACAAAGGGTTGTGGAACACATTTAATTGCACATTGCTGTCTAATCTTTTGAATGCTTAACATCCTTTCGAAAGCACCTTTTCATGTTCCCAAGACTTTCACAGTTCACAGAGGGTAGAGTGATGATTGAATTTAATTTTTCCTTCCTTACAGGATTTTTTTTTTCAGAGCAGTGCTATTCAAATAGTTTGCAGAGCTCTTCAATGCCAGGCATAGAAAAAAGGAAACAGCAGGATAATGTTTTAAAATCATTATGGGGAAGTGAAAGGCTGCTCAGAGCACAGCACAGAAATTAGCAACTGCTATGATTGCTAAATTTTTATTCAATGCAAAATTCATGGCATTTGCTGCTATGAAAAATAAGGGAGTCAAGTTATTTAATAGGATTCTAAATTATGTAGGATGCACAAATATTTTATATGGGGCAGGGAGCTGTGTGTGCTTCTGTTGGAGATGGGGGGCTGGGTCATATGGCTGCTGCACTGTCCAGTCCTGTTCCCTCCCTCCTCTTCTTCATAGCAATATTTTCAACTCAGTTTTTGAATTAGCACTGTTTTGGTCTTGGTGACACAGGAGTTGAGTTTGCAACCTCTGAAAGCTTTCTAGGAAGGGTGAGGACAGGCAGCTGACTTGCTGCAGGGTCTGTGCCCCTTGCTCTGGGCTTGCTGCTTCAGGGGATGTGTCACCACATGACACCTCATCTGATCACAGGGACCTCGTGCCTGTGGCTTTTGTTGTCGGGGTGGCTAATTCTGAATGAGCTGCATCCAGTGTCAGAGGGGTGGAGCAGGAGATGGCACAGTCCCCTCAGCTCTGTCAGCCTGCCCTGGGCTGCTCCTAAAGGATGCTCTGGCATTTACTCTCCTTGCAAATGCTTCATTCCCTGGTTTCTCCCTCTGTGCATCCCCTCCAGGGAAGGCAGGCTGTGCTCTGATGGAATTTCCCAGCTGGATGCTTTTCCTTGTTTCCTTATTTCCACCCGTAGCTCAGGTTGGGCCCCCTCACCCTGCAGCATCCCTTCCTCACCCCGCAGCATCCCTGGTGCTCCTGCAAGGCAGTTCCATCCCTGGTTTTGCTCCTTCCATGCCTGACCTTCAAGTTCTAACATAAGTCACGACGACTTCTGTGGGTTTTCCTTTTCCCTGCTTACCTCCTGTCCGTACTGTTTTGTTTGGTCACAGCCACATCTGGTTTTCCAGAGCAGGCATCTTGTGCCTTGTTTCTAACTCCAGCGAAGTGGAAACATTGCAGCAAATCTGTGCTTCAGTCTTTCTTTACTTTTAGTCCCCCCATGTGTCCTAATTATTTAGTGCAACTTGTTCAGCCAGTGTTTTTGATGATGCTCCTGCTCTGGCAGGGATAAGAATTGGATGAAACTGTTTTTTCTTTCTTTCTCTCTCTCTCTCTTCTTTTTTTTCTCATTCTTTCTCTTGCCTTTTAAAATAGAGCAACATGAGAAGTGGCAGCAGCAGGACCATGTTGGGCTCCTGGTTAACGTGCAAAGAGCATACAGAAGATGCTTTGTTAATCAAAGTACAGCCTGATCAGAATCATGGAACCATTTTGCTTGGAAGGGA
The DNA here is from genome assembly GCA_013396755.1 of Sclerurus mexicanus. Lineage (NCBI taxonomy): Eukaryota > Metazoa > Chordata > Aves > Passeriformes > Furnariidae > Sclerurus > Sclerurus mexicanus. The sequence goes on from VWZF01005908.1 coordinate 57,698, forward strand.
CTTTAAACCTCATCCAGTCCCACCCCCCTGCCATGGCAGGGACACCTCCCACTAGCCCAGGTTGCTCCAAGCCCCGTCCAACCTGGCCTTGGACACTCCCAGGGATGGGGCAGCCACAGCTTCTCTGGGCAACCTGTGCCAGGGCCTGCCCACCCTCACAGGGAACAATTTCTTCCCAAAATCCCATCTAACTCTACCTTCTGTCAGTTTGAAGCCATTCCCCCTTGTCCTGTCCCTCCATCCCTTGTCCAAAGTCCTTTTCCAGTTCTTCTGGAGCCCCTTTAGGCACAGGAAGGGGCTCTCAGATCTTCCTAGAGCCTTCTCTTCTCCAGGTGAACACCCCCAGCTCTCCCAGCCTGGCTCCAGAGCAGAGGGGCTCCAGCCCTTGGAGCATCTCTGTGGCCTCCTGGACTCACTCCAGCAGCTCCACATCCTTCTTATGTTAGGACCTCACTGGTGGATGCAGGAGTCAAAGATGGGGTCTCACAAAAAGGGAGTAGAGGGGCAGAATCCCTCCCCTCTCCCTGCTGCCCACACTGGGGATAAGCCCAGGAGGATGGATGGATGGATGGATGGATGGATGGATGGATGGATGGATGGATGGATGGATGGATGGATGGATGGATGGATGGATGGATGGATGGATGGATGGATGGATGGATGGATGGATGGATGGATGGAGAAGCAAACACCGAGGGCTGTTTGGGTGCTGCTCCAGGGCAGCTCTCACATGTGATTACAGGGTTTGTCACTGTGCTCTGTGATAAAGATTGGAGACTGTGAAGGTCACTGTGCACTGATGAGCCTGTTTGCCATCATATTGGGGACTTTGCATTTTGGGAATAGGCTCTGTTATTGGTCTCACTCTCAGGAAGGCGTTAGCTTATCAGTCAGAGTTAAACCTTACTGCATTCCATTAAAGGATTTTGAAATATATAATTTTTAATGGACTGGTACAGGGTAAATTGCCCCCCATTCTCTCTGCCAATAACTTCAAGATTCATGAAGAATTTATCAGTACATTTAACACTTCCACTGAAACTCTATTTCAGAGGTTATGGAAATGAGCTACAAATGAAAGTCACAACTCAGAAAGCAGGAAACATGCATCTAAGTGAGGAAAAAGCTGTCACTGGCATTGTGAAGAAAGAGAGGTATAAATAGGGCACTGGGTTAGAAAGCAGGAAATCTGCGTGCTGTGGGTTTTACTTGGAATTTCTTCTGGTGACCCCAGATAAGATTGTTAACCCTTGTCTCTGCAGGCGGTTGTACGTGCTCACTCGTGGGCTCTGCTTCTGGCTCTTGGGATTGTCTGCATGAGCTGCCTGTTTGAAAGTGGAGCCACTCCATCAATCATTTGTGGGTTTCGTGCTTAGGAAGGATCGCTTTACCAAAGAGACTGGATTTCTCAATATTTCCTGTCGAGTAACATTTAGGCTTGTGCCCACACTGAGTGGCCTGGGGAGTGGAGAGATCATGGAGAAGGGTCTGTCCCTGCAAGCAGCGAGGGGTGGGTGGGTGTCACAGATAAGGGGACAATTCCTACAGTGGATGAACTTGGTGCAGTCAATGACCACAACTTCATGCTTGGTTTTGTTTTGATAGAGAAAGTGAAATAAATAGCATGAATCAGGAGGGGCTTTTCTTATCTCCGTGATGGACCCAAGAAGCCCCTTCCATGAGACCCAGTGCCATGGGTGTCCACGTCTGTCAGTCCTTGCAGCATCCACAGAACCAAACGTGAAAGGGCTCCAGACAAGGCTGTGTCCTTGGAAATGTAAAATTCCAGTGCCCAGAAAAGGGTAGGTTTCAGCCCCAAAACACTCTGTGATCTTTCAGCCTCCTACCAGCACTGCTGGGTGTGTGGCATGTCAGCAGAATGTGTTCTGGTGTTTGTCATGTCCTTTGATATCACTTTGTTCAAAGTGGGAATTTTTCTTTTCCCCAACATGCACCAGAAAGTCTGGGGGAAACCCTTGGTGTGAACAGTTGCAATGGGAAAGCCAAAGGGACAGGAGAGATTATTGCCACTGAATGAGGCTCTGTGCACCCCGATGGGGTGTGGGGATGGGCATTAATTACATCATCGAATCACAAAATGGGTTGGGTTGGAAGGGATCTTTAAAACTCATTTAGTCCAACCCCCTTGCAGTGAACAGGGACACCTTCCACTATACAAGGTTGCTCAGAGCCCCATCCCACCTGGCCTTGAGCAGTTCAGGTTTGGGGCATCTTCCACCTTTTTGGGCAACCTCTGTTAGTGTTTTACCACCCTCATTGTGAGAAGCTTTTCTAATACCTAATCTAAATTGACCCTCTGTCTCTGTAAACCCATTCCCCTTGTCCTGTCACTCAAAGTCCTTGTCCAAACTCCCTCTCCAGCTCTCTTGGTCTCCCTTCTCCAAGTGAACACCCCAGCTCTGCCAGCCTGGCTCCAGAGCAGAGGGGCTCCAGCGCTGGAGCATCTCCGTGGCCCCCTCCGAGGGGATGTGGCTGTGAGAAGAGCCATCCCACCGGGACATTTAATGCCTTAAAAACATAAAGACACAAAACCAGTCCTGCGAGAAGGGGCCTGGCCTCTCTGACAGTGCTGCTTTCAGTTCCCAGGCTGACAGTTCCAGTGCGTGTGCAAGCCAGGGGGGTCACGCAGGTCTTTAATAAAATGACAAGTGGGTGTGATAGTTCTGACTGTTGCAAGTTATAAATTTGGCTTAGGGAGTTATTTCAGGCTTGTGCAACCTAAAATTGTCTCACAGCCTGAAATCACATCTCAAATAGAAATAATAACCTCCAATTGCTCCGATCCCTGTGTGCTCTGTAATAAACAGATGGTGGCTCCCCCAGAGGTGTCATCCCAGGAGCACTGGTGTCGAGGAACACTTGTCTCACAGAGGAGATGCAGGAATCAGGATGTTTCCCATGCAGCTCATGACTCTGGAAAACATGGTAGGAGTGGGTATGTTTTAGTCTTGGCTCTGTTCTCTGAAGGTTAAAACAAAAAGAAAAAGTGATGAGTGCTTTGTACCTGGGCAAGGGGCCTGATGATCTCTTTCAAGCTGAATCTGAATCCACCAATGGAAAACATAAAGGATTCCCTGTGTTTCTTATTCTTTGGTGCCCCTTGTCCCCATGCACCATCTCACTGTGAATCCCGATGCTTTCACAGGGAGGCTCCTGGTGCCAAACCTGTGAAACGGTGACTCCACGCAGGGAGTCACTTTCCTGCCTTTGACTACAACGAGACCCCCAAAGCTGAGCATATTTGGGAAAGGTTTTGCACAGCTTCCATGGCCCTGTGCGGAAGCTTTGAGTGAAACCAGCGGCGACAGAGCAGTTGCACCCCCGTGTAAGCAAAAGCAGAATTTGTCCCGTCCTTGGAGCGCACAAACATTTGCTCTGTGGGCTCTGCTCTTCTCTGTGCGCAGGTTGTTTTGTTTCCTGTGGTGTCTGTGCTGCTGTTGAGGCAGTTCCACGAACCTCCTGTTTCTCCCAGGGCTGTTTGTGTGGCAGGTGTTTGCTGTGATAAAATATTGACGGGGAGGAGGAAGGAAGGCTTTGTGCTCTGCCTGGCCTTATCTCTTGTTGTTTTGCAGGTGAGAGGTACAAACAGGGCCACTTCATGGCTTTTGAACCAGCCAAGGTCAAGATGGGGAATCTAGAGAATTTGTGGAATTTGGGCATAACTGGGTTTTGGTGCAGCTCAGGATAACTCTGTTAAATCCCTGCCTTTGGGAGAAGTTGGAGCTGGACGCTGGCAGGTCTGATTGGGCATGGATAGAGGAGCAGGGTGGAAGAGGCACTGAGATCTCCTGGGATGATTTTGGATGTACAACAGCATGTGCCAGCCTGTGCCACTGTGCTGGATGTCCCAGCAGCTGTCACCATACTGGTCTTCAAATGGCCCAAAACGCTGCGTATTCCAGCTCTTCTTGTCCTTGTTGATGCCATCAAACTGTAAGAAAAACTGAAAAAGCATCATAAAAACCAATGGACTCCCTGATGAGCAGATCAGCTCACTGACCTGGCCTGCCAGGATCCTTCCAGTGCAGGAGGACACCCAATGTGATGCCTGCCCATGGCATGTGGTCGGCACAGGCTGAGCCTGATCCTTGCCTGGGCACCAGCCTGTGGCAGAAGGGCTGGCAGAAGTGGGAGGGTGTTGGAGTATCACCCATTGGCAACTGGGCTGCGCAAACGAGAACTGGTTGCACATCTGCAGGACGAGGTTCCTGAAAGCTCAGCCTGTGGCAGGGCTCAGAGACAGGAGCAGGGAGTGTTGAGGCAGGGAGATGGAAAGTGGGTTGCTTTCCTTTCAGACTCATCACATTGCTGCTTTTGTGCTCTTGCCCAACCCTCTTCCTGCCTTTTCTTCCTGCCAGTTCCCATTTTCTTCCCCTACAGGCTGAGGCTTCCCCAGGTGTTACTGAAGATGGAGCACGGTGTGTGTGTAAGGTGATTTTTCATTCAGCAGAGATGCTGAGTATTTAATGCCAACCCGTAACCTGCAAGCAACAGAGCTTCTCCGCTTTCACCATGCTGCAGGTGGCAGGTTGGGCAGCCAGGAGCTCACTCCATCACATTTCCCTGTTTCTTCCTATAAAGAAATGTGTTGGATGCTTCTTCCACCTTCCCAAAAAAGAATAAACCCTGATGCTTCTGGACCTGCTTTGTGGGGTATTGAGCAACATTCATGTGACCATGGTGAAATCGGGAGCAACGGGGAGAAAACCAGATGACACAAATACAGGGTTGGAGAGTCTGCTCTGTCAGGGGAGGTGGAACCTTCTGCAACAAGTGCAAGATTGAAAGGGTTTTGAGGAACTGTGGAAGTGTTGCACATATCAGGGCAGCCTCCAGTAAAGCTCCCTGAGTGGCTGTGCCTGCAGGCTGCCCACCCAGTGCAGGGCTCAGCAGGTTGGCCTTTGGCATTTTATTTTTAATAGAGATCTGAAAAAACCCATGTCTTTGTCTTAATTGAAACAAAACCAGGAGGTGAATGCCCCAGGAACTTCACTGTGCACAAGCTTTAAGTGGCTGTGCTTTTTGTTTCTAGCTACTTATAACTATCTGATGAACTGTTTCTGTTGTGTTTTTTTTTTCTTTCTCTTTTTCTATTTTCCCTTTTTCTATTTTCCCTGCACGAAGGAAGGCAGAAATTCTTCTGGCCAGTTTGTAACTCTGCTGTTCCCAGCTTTTGCCGTGAGCAGCCGTGATGTTCGTGGTGGAAGCAAGCTGCTCCAAATCCATGTGCACGTGCCAGGTCTGAATGTGACCTCCAGCCAGGATATGAAATGACTCTAAAAGCCTTTCTGCAGCACTGTGTGTGTAGCACACCGTGGGTTTGGGGTTGGTATTGACTGATGAGCTGCAGGGTGAGGGCTGCAGGTTGTCATGCCTGGACAGCTGGGTTGGGATTTCAAAGTGCTGGTGGGAGCCAAGCACCTCCTGTATGGACATAAGGTGCTGTCCAGACCTCTGTGTCCTGGTTTCGACTGGGACAGAGTTGATGTTCTTCTTAGCAGGACAAAACACTGCTGTGTGTTGGGGTTAGTGTGCCTGCAGTGTTGATAACATGCTGGTGTTTTAGTTATTGCTAAGTAGTGCTCACCCTAAATCAAGGACTTCTCAGTTTCCCAATCTCTGCCAGCGAGCAGGAGGAAGCACTGCTGGGACAGCTGACCCAAACTGGCCAGAGGGATATTCCATGCTATAAACTGCCATGCCCAGTGTAGAAACTGGGGTTTGTTACCCAGGAGGGAGAATTGCTGCTGAGGGATGAGCTGGGCAATAGTCAGTGGCTGGTGAGCAGCTATATTGGGCATCACTTGTCTTTCTAGGGTTTCATTCCTTTCCTTCTCTCTCCTGTTCATTAAAAGTATTACTGTTTTTATTATTATTCTTCTTATTATTATACTTTGCTTTATTTCAATTATTAAACTGTTCTTAGTTTGCTGTATCTCAACCCATGGGTTTTACCCTTTTTCTGATCCCACCTCTATCCCACTGGGAAGGGGCAGTGAGGCAGCAGTTACACAGTGCTGAGTTTCTGGCTGGGGTTAAGCCACCACATTCTGCCAATAATAAACACCTGTTAAGAGTTAATCTCTCTCAAGGGTTAAATGTCTGCTAAGAATTAAATAAATATTCACTCACTCTTAGTAATAAAGAGGACATACCTGTGCTCAACTCAAAGGGACAAACCAGTAAGTGATACATGGGTTTGGGGTTTATTTTTGGTTGTTAGAGTGAACACTTTTTTTTTTTTCCTCATTTCTTTGTACCTTTGGACTTGCTGTTCCTATTGCTTGTCACTCATGAGAGGTGCTGCCCAGGGACTGTTATACCCCAGCAAGGGCTTGTCAGAGCTGATGATGTTGTTTCATCCCTTTGTAGTTCTAGGAAATATGTGGGTTTATAATTTATGTCATTATCCAGGCATCTTGGCTTCTCCTGTGGGGTGTTTGAAGGGGTTTTTTGAAGTTTCTCAACACAATAGTTATTTCCAAAGCAAAGGTGTTGACCTAATTGGTCTGACCAGCTGCAGCAGATCCTCCAGTGCAGGATTACGTGAAACTAGAATGCTACCACTGCTTGGCTAAGTTGCCATGTGGGTGTTGAGAGGAAATCCTGGAGCAGGGAGGAAGATGAAATTCAAGCTCTGCTGCAGTTGGGAAATGGGAGATACATGCTCTCTTCAACATTTTTCTGTTAGATGATGGTAACAAGGTGATGCTCTTTACTGGAAGAAAGGGAAATGCAAAAAGCGTTTACCTGGTTGCAAACTTAGATCTCGTTGAGAAAGGGGTTTGGCAGCTTTTGCTGACTCAGGGAAGTGATAATGTGGCCGAGGTCATCCTTACAAGATGACTTAGTTCTCTCTGCCTTGCACAGTCTTTAAGCCACAATATCCAACTATCAGCATAATAAAAAATGGATTAAAAATGCCTAAGTCATGTCTAAATGTTAGATTCTGGTAGTCATAGAGTCACAGAATGGCTTGGGTTGAACGGGGTCTTAAAGGCCATCTCTTTCCACCCCCCTGCCATGGGCAGGGATACCTCACAGTAGCCCAGGTTGCTCCAAACCCCACCTGGCCTTGGACACTTTCAGGGATGGGGCAGCCAGAGCTTCTCTGGGCAACCTGGCCTGCTCACCCTCACAGTAAGAATATCTAATCTAAATCTCTCCTCTCGTAGTTTGAAACCATATTGCCAGCAACTAATGGAGCATTGACTCTTAGTTTAATATTTCTAACATTTGGTTGTGTTTTCTGGTACTGGCCTTATTCTATGGGGACGTGCTCAGTGCTGGTCATTACTCGTGGTTGGCACTGAAACAGGCTCAGGGAGAAGCTGCTGGGTGGTTTGTTGGTGGTTCTGCTCCTATGACACTTCACCTCAGTGTGCCTTGCAGGGCCAGGGAGATCCCCTCCGAAGGTAAGCATGTCCCCACAGCATGGGGACCTCTGCGTCCTGCCCTCTGCTCAAGGCCAGGTCACCCCTGGGGCAGCGTGTTCTGCTGACTCTCTTTGTGCTCACCCCGAGAGATGCCAGCTCCTGCCGTCACTGGCACCTCCTTACAGAGAAATGTATCTGCGCCTTATCAGATAAACGGGAGAACATTTCTGATAAAGATATAAAGACAAAGCTCTCAGATAAGATTCGTGTGAATTATGAGGTCTCTGAAAATAGCTTATTCTTAAAGGTTTTCAACCACAGCTCTCGTGTGATGCAAGGCAGAGTCCTTGTGCGTCAGCCCCGCAGCAGATGTCAGCTGAAGGACGTGCTGAACTATGGGGTTGGTCCATGTGCCAGGAGAACGGGCCAAGCCTGGGATTGGGGATGAGATCCCTGTTCAACTGATTCTTCTGCCTGTCCACAAACTGGGTGTCGATGCTGTTACACTTCACTGAATGCGTGTTGCTCAAGGAGCAGTTTTGTGTGGCTGAGTTGCAACCTGTTGGATGTTTGCAAGCAGTTTGGCATGGTTATTTATTGGGGTTTTCGTGTGGCTTGTTTGTAGCTGAATAAAGGAACACTCATTTCTTCAGGGGTTTGCACGAAGCAGCTCAGAGCCAGCTTGAATGAGCAGGCTCAGCCCTCCTGGGCTGCATCGGGAGAGGGGAAAGCGAAATCCCTTCTTGCAAAGGAAAGAAGAGAAAATAGTTGTCTCATTAGTAAGTCTTGTTGGCAGTTTTATGTCATTTTTTTAAGCTTTATTTGAAGGCTCCTGACACAGCTTACCATTTCTGTAGGCCTGGCTGGCCTTTTCTGGCATGCCCACTGTGTGGGTGTGTTGCTGCCAGGCTGGGTCATGACTGTCTCCTCGGCCAGCTCAGGGATGTGGGGGTCAGCACTGACAGCTGTGGCAGGTCCCACTTGGTGTATACCAGTTCTGAACCACTCCTGAGTGCAGTAGCTGTGTGTGTTGGCCCCACGAAACTTCTCTTAATGGAAATGCTGTTTATTACACAAAATAACAAGTTAAACTTAGTCATAAGACCATCACACTATGCACATGCACATCCTTGTCTTGCTCATCCTACCCGTTAGGTCCCATCTTCCTCGTAGCCGCTGAGATCTGAGTCTGCCTGACACAACTCTGATCCCTTCACTCACAGACAACTTGTCCTCCTTGTTCAAAGCTACCTGTGCCAGCCCTTCCCTGGTTGCTGGGGCAGGGGCACATTGTAATTGCCTGTGCCCTGCTGGGCTGGTCAGGTGTGAGCCCTGACAGAGCTCTGTGTCCCTGCAGCTCGTGGTGCAGAAGCTCGCTGGTGCCTTGTGGTTACTTTCTCCTGTGCTCTGTCTCAGTGGGAAGGATGCACCCTTTGAGGGGCCAGGGCACAGCACCCTCATTGTTTTGGCCACCACACACCCCAAACCCTTGAAGTCATCACTTGCAGATCGTTATCCTGCAGTCCTATCATGTCGTGTCACCACCTTCCTCTTCCGATCGCGAGAGCGTGAGCACAGTGCAAGAACTGCTGGTGAAGGGCAGTCTCTTCCCAAACAGAGAGTTTGATGCCTTAAAGGCAATTAGCTCTGATATTCCTGTGTGTGGCGTGTGGCTCTGGACCAGCGTGGGACTGGAGGGCAGCGGCCTCTCAGCTGGGCAGCGTTTTGTTGTTGATTTAATCCTTTCCATAAGGCATGAGGTGTTTGCCGTGTGTTAATTTAACGAACCTTTGGAGTGACTGCAGCCCTGCCAGCTTTACTAGGGTAACTACATCCCCTCGGGCAGGCAGCTCGGCATCCACACTGAGGAGTGGGAGGGCGAGGAGGGCATCCCTGCCCGAGCAGAGAGGAATGAAATGATGCTGAAACCCGTGTGTGGTGGGCTCCTCCCCGGGGTGAGCTTCAGGTGAGCTCGTGGCACGACCAGCGCAGGGCTCCGTCTTGGTTAGCAAAGCCCACAAACAGCACATGTATTACTTATTTATGCAGCCCGGATCCTGGTGTGACGGAGTGCGGCACAAGAGCTAAAATGACAGTAATTAGAATGGATCTGCACTCAGTGACCCAGAGAAAAGTGAAAACCCAGGAAGATAATCACGAGCGAAAGAGGCAACACACACCAGCAAACGGTGACTGTTACAATTTGAATGAGGAAACGAGCTCCTAAAGCAAACTAGCTCCTGGAAATCCCATTAACGCTGACAAATATCCAGCTCCAGGATTCGGGAAGTATCACAGTGAACATCTGTTCAGGTAAATAATGAGGACAAATCCAGTTGCTGTTGGGAAGCGCCGCCCGCTCCCCTGCCTGAGGTGAGGCTGGTAATGCACACACTGCCTGGGAAAGCTGCTCGTGCTCGTTACGGAGCTGACAATTATCGTGTTCTCTGTAGTCGGGGATTATGGAACACCTGGCTCCCACATTAACTGCAGCACTGGGGACAACCCACGGCCCTCGCACCGAGGGGGGATGGATTGCCAGAGGAGAGCTGGGGGAACGGTGCAAACCAAAAGAGGAGAGATTTAGGTTAGATAGCATGAAGAAATTCTTTACTCAGAAGGTGGGAAGGCCCTGGCACAGGTTGCCCCATCCCTGGAAGTGTCCAAGGCCAGGTTGGAGAGGACTTAGAGCAACCTGGGCTGGTGGGAGGTGTCCCTGCCCATGGCAGCGGTGGGACTGGATGATCTTTAAGGTTCCTTCTGACCCAAACTATTCTGGGACTCTCTGATTCTATGAAAATGAGTGTGGTTTCAGTACATTCAAGTAATTTCTCCAGACTGCAAAGCACTAGAGGTCGTGGTGCTCTGTGCTTCGTGCTCGCTTGGCTTCCAAGAGCCTTAATCCCAGCAAGCATTCAAACAGCAAAAAATTCAAGTTCTGATTCGCTCACTGCTCCATCCAACTGTTTGAGGTCAGGTTTTTCTTGACCAATTTCGTCCTCTGTTTACTTTTCATGAGAAGGCCCAGCTCATGAGCTGAAAAAGACCTGAAAGAGAACTGAAGAGAACTTTGCACTCAGGTGGAGGGACTAATTCAGCACCACCATTTTGCAGTCATCCAGCATAAATAATTTATAGCCATAAAAACAGCCCTGAAAAGGAGCTCTGCTCATCCAGGAGGGCTGGAAATGTCACACTGGCTTTGTACTGGGCAGTTCTGTGGACTCTGTGAGGTTTTCTGGTTGGCTTTGAGTTTTGTGAAGATAACTGAAGGTGAATGAAACTCCCGACTCTTCCAGGGACGTGTGGGATCTGTATGTTTTTGGAGGACCAGCTCGCAGCCTTGCCTCCTGCATCCTTGGGGCTACACCAAGTGGCATGTCTTGGCCACGAGAAGGTAACAACCATTTGGTCCGAGTTGTCTCTTGGCCAGAGGACAAGGCTGTGACTGGATGGGGATTCCACGCTGCTCTGCATGCACAGAGGGTGCTGGTTGATCGGGGCTGGCTCAGATGCTTTTCCAGGGCTTTATTCATGTGTGAGGCCCATTCATGTGTAAAGGAAATCAGTGTTGTGCTGGCAGTGCTGTGTGTGAGTCGAGTGCCCCAATGCTCCCATCCCTCTGCCTCTGCTTGGATGGTCCTGCCCCCCATCCTGTGAGAATCACAAACGTTTTGGGAATGAAAACTGCTGCTTTTCAGAGTGCCAGTGACAGCAAGGCCACCTGAGCTATGAGCCAGAAGTTGACTCCCATTTCATTTTCTCCGTTGTTAGTCCCGGTGCTGAGGGGCTCATGTGTCCATCCTTGGTGGTCCCAGCATCCCTGGCATGGTGGTTCTCACCAGAGGAAAGCCAGTTTGGCCTTCTTGGCCATGATGAGCAACCCAACAGCAATGGTCAATGGATTTGAACCAAGCATGGTGAGAGAGCATTAGGGACACCTGAGTTGGGGTGCGTTGTAACCCCTTATCCAAAGGCCCACAATGTGTGAACGTGTGTGGAGAAAGAGAGATGGTGGGTGGAAGAGGGTGGTGACAGGGCAAGAGGGAATGGCTTCAAACCAAAAGAGGGCAGGTTTAGTTCAGATTTTAAGAAGAAATTGTTCTGTGTGAGGGTGGGCAGGCCCTGGCACAGGTTGCCCAGAGAAGCTGTGGCTGCCCCAGCCCTGGAAGTGTCCAAGGCCAGGTTGGACGGGGCTTGGAGCAACCTGGGCTAGTGGAAGGTGTCCCTGCCCATGGCAGAGGGTGGAACCAGATGATCTTTAAGGTTCTTCCAACCTAAACCATCCCATGATTCTATGATAAACTGCAATGAAGGGACACAGATAGACAGTGAAGGCTTTTTCCTGGGTTCAGCTGTTTTGGCTGGTGTGCAGGAACCAGCTCAGAATGAGCGAGGTGGGATCACTTTGATCCCCAGAGCATGGGGGGCTGCATTTCCAGGAGCTGATGCCATCCCTGTGCAGACAGAGCCTGCTTGGCATCCTCCATGGGGTTCTTTGCCTGCAATGAGACTCTGAGATTTCTCTCTTGGCTCTATTTGCTCACCAAAGGCAGTGAGTGCATCAGTACAAACTGCAGGAAGGAAGAGCTGGAAGAGATCCTGCTTATTTTCTATTGTTTTATGCTTGTAGTAGGAAATTTTACTTTTTTTTTAAAAAATGTAAAGTGTGTTAAATGTTTCAGAAGTGACAAGGCTGGGATGGGACCCAACACACACGGAGAACAAAGCTTGTCAGCAAGTCCCTTGTCTCCGGGCTGGCTGACAACCCTCTGTTCTGGCTAATTTTTGGTGTCATCAATCACAAGTTCCAAGACAGCAGCCTCCCGGTGCCCTGTGTGCACCGCAGAGCTCATTGAGTGACCTATTAGTGCTTCCAGTTAATTCTGGTGACATATTTATAGCGGGGAGATCTACAGCGGCGATTTCCTACAGGACACGTCACCGTTTGACATCAGATTAAGTTATAGAGTACCTTTTCCTGGCTGGATCAATAGGCAGAGTCAAACAGAGCCTCGTCTACATGCAGATGAGGATTAGATTTAAATCGGCAAATATCAGTAATGGCTGTTTTTCCCACCAAGGGAAGAATAGGCAAGGGAAAATTTCCATCATTAATAATTGAAGTTTATAGCTGGGGAAAAAAAAAAAAGAAGGTATCATATACCACTCCTGCAGATAACAGGGCCCCGCTTCTGCTGATAATTCTGTCTGGCAGACAAGTGCTAAAAAATTATTATGATTATCACTGGGTTTCTGAATCTGTTATGAGTCTTCTGCAGTGGGGGAATATTTTAACAAATGCCCTTTTGTAGCACAGCTGAAAATACTATCCGCAGCACAAAAGTGTCCATAGAAAAATACGGACAAAATAGTTGGAAATGAGAGTTGGTATAATTCGCCAGAAAGAGGAGAATAACAAATTCTGGTGTGGACTGTGTAAAGCAGGGTGACTGGGATGGGTGGGCATCTCTCTTGCCAGTTCCCAGCTCTGGAGGATGCAGAAGGGCACTGATGAGAAATCCTTCTCCAATCCCCTGGCAGAGCCCTGGGGACTTGCTGGGTGTCACCATGGTGCTCTGAGAGGCTGAGGCTGCCCAGGGGTGAGCAAAAACCTCCAAAAGCAGCTAGAAAAGAAAGCTTTTTATATCTATTTGCAATGCAACGTGTGAAAATGCAGAAGCTGTATTTCTGCAGGCTTGGGAAGGAGTTTTCTGCTCTTTTTTGTATTTTCAGGGAAGGCTCCCAGTGGTAGCACAGGGTATACATGTGCAAGCTGTACCCGTTGATCATACTGGCAGGGACCCACATTCCCATCATATGTCCATAAAACATTTTGGTTGTTCTTCACTCCTGCTACTCTTTAAGCTGCTGATAATTTCTCCAGACTGCAAAGCACTAGAGGTCGTGGTGCTCTGTGCTTCGTGCTCGCTTGGCTTCCAAGAGCCTTAATCCCAGCAAGCATTCAAACAAAAACAGCACATGTAAATCATGCAGGAAATAATACATGGAAAGAAGTCAGTATGAATTTCTAATTAACTGAATTTGCAACTGGTGCGCATGAGTTAAAGGGCATGTGATTTATCACCTGTCAGTAAAAATATTGGTTGTAGCTTGTGCTTCCAGTCCTGTAGTGTGTGCAGGGCTCAGCTGGGGAGTTAAAGGGCATCTGATTTATCACCTGACACCAACCATACTGGTTAGAGCCATCAGGGCTGGGGTGGCACAAGACACCACGTTCCCTTTTTCACCAAATAGCTGTTGGCTTGGTTATTGCTCCAGCAGAGAGATGTGTGAAGGGCTTTGTTTGGATAAATACTTAAGTAAAAGAAAGTTACAGTAAGACCTCCTTTACCCACTTGAAAGGGAGCACTGGAGAGCAGTCAGTTTGGCACAATGGGCTGTCCTCAAGGATGTTGGTGTTGGTTGCATCTCTGGAAGTGTTCAAGGCCAGGTTGGAAGAAGCTTGGAGTAATCTGGGCTAGTGGAAGGTGTCCCTGCCCATGGCAGGGGATGGAATGAGATGATCTTTAAGGTCCCTTCCAACCCAAACCCTTCTGTGATGATTCTATGACTTAACTCTTCTTCTTTGTGACTGGAGGTTTAACTGAGTTTGCTGAGACCAGACTTTGGGAAACCCCTTTAATTCCAAGCTCTTTCCTAGATGTTAGGAACTTTGATTGTACTTGTTGGCAGGAGCAGAGCTTAAACTTTTAGTACTTAGGAAAACTACTTCCTTCTTCTTGCTAGCAAAAAGATGGGCAGCCTCACACGAGCTGTATTTTGGAGTGTAGACAAAGCAGACCATTCCCTGTTGGATACAGAATCTTGGTTTAGATGCAGAAAGTTCAGTGCAATTTTAGCATGACCAAATCAGACCAGTTGTCTCCATAAACCAGAGGCCAGTTTCCAAGGACCCATGAAGAAATCTGTGGGAATCAAGTGTTCATTGTGCATGGAAGGTTGGCCAAACTGGATTCCACTCTTTGGTACGAGCAGATACCTCCTATTGTCACCCCATATTCTTGTGTCTTTCTAATCTTGGCTTGCCATTCAATGTTAAGGTAGATTGGGGTGGGGATTTTGTATTTGTGTGTGATATGACAGGTTTGGGAGTACCTGATGTAAAATACTGAGAACCTTTCTCTAAATGTTTGTGTGTGCAGTCACTGCTGTTGGCTACATCAGCAGAAGATCAGTGAGAAAGCTCTGTGGACCACAAAAACCTCATTACATAATGTCTGGAAATACAAGACATGTATGAGTTCAAGTAGGAGCTACAATAAATCGTGAAGTTCTTGAGGATGGAGGAAATTTTTTTAAGTGAGCTTTAATTACCAAGCTTGAAAACTCTCCTGACCCAATGCTGAGTAGAAGTTAGAGCTGACTGGAAGAGTTGGGTGCTGAACCTCATGTTTTCAGCTGAATCAGTTCCTGGATGAGGCCTCCAAAAAGCCCTCAGACGATGAGAAGAAGCTCTGGGTGGTGGGAAACTGTTCCTCACCTTGTTCCTCCCCATCCTGTGGCCACAGGTGAGTTAGAAAAGTACCAAGAGCTATTCTTCTGGGCTCTCTGTAGTCTTGCCCTAGTTCCACCTTTTTCCTATGTCCATTTGATTTTGGGTTTGGTCCTTGTTCTCCCTGTGACCAACACGTCAAGACTGAGTTGCTATGGGGGTGTCTTTTTTTGGTGGTTTTGTTTTTGTTTTTTTTTTTTTTTAAGTTTTTAGTGTTCCTCTTTCTTTGTGCTCCTCTTCCAAGCATTTTGCAAATCTGGGCAATTGATTATCAGGGCAACCAAAGTGCCCTGCTAGCAAGGGAAATACTCCATCAGCTTTGTATCATTTCTACATGAAAATAAAAGTCTGGTGGGGTCTTTCAGGTATCCGGGGTCTCAGAGGGAGTGAAAGAATGAAAAATGGGCAATGCAATAGCGTTTTGCTGCTACCTCAGCTGGAGCATGGAAAGAATCAAGGTAACACATTTATTTGACAGGGAGTACTTTGTGTACTTGTGTAATTTGTTGATCTGAAAATTAAATCACTTTCTTCTTCATCTTCCGTGCCATTGATCTCGGAGTCATTAGTGAAAGCATGAGGTGTCACAGTGACATGTCCCCTGCCTCTCACAGCCCTCACGCAGCAGAACAGGCATCAGCAGATGATTTTATTCCTGGGAGTAAAACCTGGGTTGTACTTGTCCCAGAATGTGTTAACTACAAGGGAAAAAAAAAGGAGAGGGGCTGGAAGACTCTTCAATTTTATTTATTTTCCCTAATAGTTCCCTTTTGCCTGTTTTTTTGGAGCTGACTGCCACACAGTGGGGTCTGCCCTGCTGTCTGTGAGGTTTGTGGTTTTACAGCTGGGTGCCTGTGGCTGTGAGGGGTGGGGGGAATTGGGGCTGTTCTGGGGTGCAGGAGGCTGCCCATGCAGAGCAGCACCCAGCTGGCCCCAGGGCTCCTGCATTCCCAACCCTGTGCCAGCTGGGCTGGTACAGCAGGAGGGGAACACAGAGACTGGGGGCTCAATGTATGTGAACACATATTTGGTTAAGTTTGGGGGCCCAGGGTGTCATATTTGTATGTGGATATAAATATGTAGCTATATAATACTAAGTGCGTGTGTGAATTTGTGTGTGTGCATAGTGTGTGTGTGCATAGTATGTGTATAATTTCCACATTGCTTTAGCTCTGGTCAGCCTCACAGTGTCTTCTGGTTGTAGAAACACAACCCCTTTGTGCTTTAGAGATGCAGAGAAAAATGAAAATTTGAGAAAGTCCAATGGAAGACCTGAGGAATTGCTCTATTTAAACATTTGCTCTGCAAACAGGATTCAAGGTGACCTTACAGTTAGATTATATTATATTTAGGTATTTAGATTTAAAAGAGGGAGTTTTAGATTAGATATAAGGAAATTCTTTACTCAGAGTGTGGCGAGACCCTGGCACAGGTTGCCCAGAGAAGCTGTGGATGCCCCACACTGTTCAAAGCCAGGTCCGATGGGGCTTTGAGCAACCAGATTTCTTGGAAGGTGTGAAGGACATGGTTTTGGGAGAAACAGTCCCAGCCTTGCCATCCATGGTGGCAGGACTGGCTGTGGGCACCTTGCCACCACCTCCTCCTGTGCCTGGCACTCTTTCCCAGCATGTCTGCTCTCAGCTTTCCAGAGAGCAGTTTTTGTGCTGCTAAAGCTGTTATTTAAAGCCCTCTTCTGCTGGTTTATCCCAGCTGTGAGCGGTCCCTTAGAAATTCCAGTCAGGTGTTTGTACATGAGTGCTTTTGGGATGAAGGCAACGTGAGACCTGAGCATGGCCAGGCACTGATGCACCATAGATGGGAATAGATGGAAGGAAGGTGGGTGTTGAAAACAATGGCCAAAATAACACAGCACATGGGATTTAGGATTGAAGCCCCCAGCTGCCTTCCCACTGTTTTATTGCATTTACTCCCTATCCCACGGGGATGGACACTACCATAAAACCACTGGCTCGCTCCCAACCCTGCTTCCCCTGCACCATCACCCTCCTCCTGGGCTCCCAGCTGGATTGCCTCTGTTGAACAGGGTGCCAGGTGACCAGGGACAGGTGTCAAAAACCAGCCCCCTGTCCTGCTGGTGCAGATCATTGCCCTGGGAAGCAGGGCAGGCAGTGAGCACATCCCACGCTGCTGACACGGGGCTCGGTGTCTCCCATCGCTGGGAGGGATAAAGAGAAGGGAAGATGAAGGGAACAATAATATTTTTACACTTACTGTAACTCGGGTTCAGTTTCATATTTCATTAATTATTGTTTTGTCATGTTAGGAGCCTGGGGAGGAAAATATTAATCACAGGTTTTGCTGAGTGCTGTTTCAGTAAGTAAATTAATTTCAGACAGGAAACTTATTTGTGGATGTTTGGCTCCTTCCCGCTGTCGGCAGGCGAGCTCACCGTGCTTCCCACCAGCCATCCCCTGCCTGACAGGCTTTTTGGCACATTTTGGTTGCAGCATTCACTGTCACCACAGGTCTCCTTGGGTTTTGTTTCACTTAGTTTTGTTTGCTTTTTTTTCTCGAAGAACTTCTGGCAGAAGCCAAGGCAAAGAGATGTCACGTGTGGCTGGAGCAGGAGGTGGTAGCAGCCATGGGATGCTGGAAAGATCCAAAGTGGTCTGTACAAAACTCCTCTGGCCCGAGGCAGCTGCGTGGGAGGAATCCAGCAGGAAGGAGCATGGCCCATTGCTCCTCTCCATCTTCTCCATCCGAAATCACTGCTGGCCACATCCCTCTCCAGGCACAGGTCTGCACTAGGGCTGTTCCCTTCTGTGCACCACTCATGGCACTGGGGAAATCCCAATGGCACATTTCCGTGTTTTTTATAAATCAAAGCCTGCATTTCCTTGTCAAGGAAGAGAGCCCTGAGGTAGATCTGATTCATGGCACACAGTGTGCTCCCCCCGCCAGGGATTATTCCCTCCCTGTCTTAGAAGCAAGAGCTGTGTTGGCTGAGCATGGATCAGAGCAGTTACTCAAAGCAAACCTTCCAGGCGCTTTTTTTGGGAGAGGGCTTTGCATCCTTTCTCACTTCTGAAGTCCGTGACCCCAGACAAAAATAAATACCACCTAACTGCTCCTGCTCTGGGTTATTTCTGGCAGCATCGCCAAGTAACTGAATTTCAGAGGGCTGTGAGTGTGTGTGTGTGTAAACCAGTAGATCTCAGTAAGATAATCAATTATATGCAAGAGGAAACCAGAACTTTTTCCATTGGTTTTATCAGATATTGTGGTCAGTTGAGGCAATTCAGAGCAACTCGGAACCCGATTACATTCATTCTTCCTATAATCACTCCATCTCTGTTTACCATATTCAGTTAAAGTGGCTTGTTTGCTACATCCGCTCTGCTGCCAAAATAACCTCATTTACTCTTGCAAACGGCTTCTGCTGCTGCTGCTGCTGTGTGTTCCTGCATTGCAAATATATTCTTGGCCACAGCCCTGAGGTTTGGATATACTGTTCTTTGAATCCTGCAGGGGTGTTGATTGGTTGGCATCTCATTCACTTTCAAATACCATTTGAATGACAGGAGGTTGGTTTGGTTTTTTTGGAAACACGGGCTTTGCTTTCACCTGCTGTGGAGCCGAGCAGCCTCTGAGCTCCGGGCTGCTTCCTTGGGGTGTTGGTGCTTTGTTATTTTTCTTTTGCGGTTGCCGTTGTTTTTGTTGGTTTTGCAAATTTCGTCTTCAAACAGAAGAGTCTGTTAAAAATACTCCGGTTGCTGCTCAATGGAAAGTTGGCGCCGGAGCTGGCAGGAGCCTGCTCTGACTGCAGCAGTGGATGCAAGGGAAGAGTTTGCCTGCACAGTGTGAAATCAGCAGTGAGATCAGCCGGTGAGCAGCCTCTGCTCTGGGGAACTGTGTTGATCCCCTCCTCTCCTCCTGGCCCTTGTTTTTGCTGCAGTCGGATGCGTGAAGCCCCTCTGAGATGAGTCAGTTTGGTGCGAGGTGTTTGAGTGATGCTGGAAGAGCTGTCCCATTTGGGGAAAGCCTAGGATGGTTTGGGTTGGAAGGGACCTCAAAATTCATCTTGTTGCAACCCCCTGCCATGGACAGGGACACCTTCCACCAGCCCAGGTTGTTCCAAGCCCCGTCCAGCCTGGCCTTGGACACTTCCAGGGATGGGGCAGCCGCAGCTTCTTGGACAACCTGTGCCAGGGCCTGCCCACCCTCCCAGGGAGGAATTTCTTTCCATTATATAACCTAAATATACCCCCTTCAGCTTAAAGCCCTTGCCCCTGGTCTTGTCACTACCAGCCCTTGTCCCAAGTCCCTCTCCAGCTCTCCTGGAGCCCCTTCAGGCACTGGAAGGGGCTCTCAGGTCTCCCTGGAGCTTTCTCTTCTCCAGACTGAACAACCCCAACTTTCTCAGTCTGTCTTCATGGGGAGGAGAGGAATAAAACCTGGCCAAAATGGCCAAGATGTGGGTTTTTGCCTTGCATTCTCTGTCTTCGCTGTGGCTCAGCCCTTGCTGCTCACCCTGGAATGTGGAGTGAACCTGCGTGAGCACTGTTGGCCCAAGCACAATTACCTTGACCCAGCAGCTCTCTGGTCCCCAAGCAGCATCAGTGAGGTGGGACAGGACTCTGAGCAACCTGTTCTAGTGGAAGGTGTCCCTACCCATGGCAGGAGGTTTGGGGTGAGGTGGTCTTTATGGTCCCTCCCTATCCAAACAAGTCCAGGATTCTATGATATGACCATGTGCTTCTTTCACCACACATGGGACAGGGGAGAAGCACCTGGTGCTGAGCACCAGGAGGCTGCACCTCGTGGTGGGATTTCGTGTCTCCTTGCTGGGCTCTTGGATTTTCTCCTCTTCCTCCTAGCCGGGCTTTGCTCCCCTGTGTGAGGCAATCGAGGTGCACCATCACTTGGTGGAAAGGAAGAGCTTTGTCTCCTTGAAGCTCAGGAAACCGCTGCAAAAACAAAGCCCCCAAAACAGCCCAAAGCAGGGATGGTTTTTATGGTGCTTATGAGTTTCTCACGCTTCTTGGCTCACAATGTGATTTTAGTGCTCCGAAGTGAAACTGTCTTGAAAACATTGTGGGGCTTTTTTTACTTGTTTCAGTGGGGGGAGTGAAACTTCTCATAGCTATAAATCTAAAGCCAGACATGAATGTGTCCCCTTTTGTTTTCCTATAAGTATTACCTTCTGCTTCAAGATATAGAAGCATTTTTTCAACCTGGCGTGCTCTGAAATCCTGCTTTCAGTGATCAAAGCCCTGATTTGTTTCACTATGAAGTGTTGCTCCCACCCAGCCCCGAGTGGGAGCTGCATCTGGGTTCCAAAATCAATTATTTGGAGATCTGAGGCTGGAGTAGTGGGACAGGGGTTTGTTCTCCTTCCAGGGGGCGTGTGGGCCTGAAGTGTCTCACTGCAGTGCCACAGATGAGCCTGTTTATCTGTATTTTACCTGTGGGGACTTCAGTAGCCTCCAAAAGAGCCCGTTTTGGGTGAGATCAGAGCAGTTTCTCGTGGTGCACTGGGGGTCCCACCAGCTCCTGCCGCTGTGCTTTCCCAGGGAGCCCCTGTGCTGGGGGCTCACATCCCTGCATTGAATGATTTGCCAAAGTTAATGATTTTATATGTTGTCATCAGCTCTCTTCCACATCCTTTTTTGACAAAACAAGGCCTTTTCCTTTTTCCCATGTTTCAAATGTCCTCTCTTGCCCCAGGGCTTTGGTTTCCATCTTTCTTCCCTTGTTTTGCCATGTGTCTCTGCTGAGAAGGGGAGGGAGCAGAGCTGAACTCAGCACCTGAAGCAAGTGTGTGCTGACAGTTTGGATAACAACACTACAGGATTTTCTCTGTTCTTCTCTGACCTGGTATTTTTGCACTCCATCATTTTGATATTGCCGTGCTTTCCTTGGAGGTTTGCATGGGGCAGCTGACATGAGAGTTGGTCTTACCACTTAACACTCAGTTAATTTAACCCCTGCTAAAGTCTGGAAGGGTTTCAAAGCCCTCCTTGCTGCACAGACTGTTCTGGATTTGTCAGTGCAGGATCTCTCCTGCTCTGATATTCCCTTCTGCTTGGTTAGGGGGCTCTGAAATTCCAAAGACTTCCTCACTTGTAATTAACCTAAATAATGTGCTTTTCTTCTGCAAACTTTGTTTCACTCTGCAGCCTACTTTTCAGATCATTAATAAAGCTACTGAGC
The DNA here is from genome assembly GCA_013396755.1 of Sclerurus mexicanus. Taxonomy (NCBI): domain Eukaryota; kingdom Metazoa; phylum Chordata; class Aves; order Passeriformes; family Furnariidae; genus Sclerurus; species Sclerurus mexicanus. Next base: position 78,785 of record VWZF01005908.1, read on the forward strand.
AACAGGAGACCTGCTTAAATACTTCTGTTGGTGTGTTCATTATTTGTGTCTTGAAAAACAAGTCATGGGCATAGTTTTGTCATGGCCCTGAGCAGCGTCAGGTCTGTGAACAGTGTCACCCACATCTAAAGCTCAGTTTGGTTAAACTAAAGCACACCTTTCTATGGGAACTCTTCACACAGTTGAGATCAGTCTTATAATAATTTAGGCTCAAGTCAGTTCCTCACAGAACAGCTGTATTTAAATGACATTTCAGTTGAGAGCATCCACAGCAGTGGAAGTTACGACAAAAACACAACTTTATTGAAAGGGGCTGAAACTCGAATTGAGGTGGGTTCAAAGCTTTACATTTTCTTTGTAGAAAGCTCTGAGAAGAAACCTTGGAAAGCATCAACACGCCTGAGCAGCAGGTTCTCCTGTAACCCTGGGTGGCTGAGGTTGAGCTGCAGGATGTTGTATGGGACCATCAGGATCTCTTACCCTCCTCCTGGTCTGTTCTGTTGCCACCAGTCTTCCTAGCCCTACAATAAGGCTTAAGTTGTCCCAATTTGCAGGTTTGCTTTCCAAGTCTCTCTCAGACACTGTAGCATTTACCAACCCAGAGCTGCTGGTGTTGCTGGTGATTTTGTGCCTGTCCCATTTTATGGGCTCCTTTGGGACTGTTGTGCTTGGAGAGGGAAAGCTGCGACATAAGCTGGAGTTTAAGCTGTTGATAAAATGATTGCCCTGATGGGATGTTTGCGGTGGGTGGTCTGAACTCAGAGATCCTGTGCCCCAAAATCCTGGGAAGCCCTGGATGGGAAGTCTCAGAGAAGAGCAGAGGGATGTGACTGATGTCAACCTCTTTGCTGGCTGATGGGACTGTGTCTTAGCAGTGGTGGGAGAGCAGAAGCTCCCCGGGAGGGACACAGGGAGCCTGATTTCTGCATTCAGAGGAGAATAATTAAATGCACTCAGCTGTCATGCTGGGTCTGGGGACTGTCAGGTGCAGGCAAGGGTTGGTGAGCAACATGTCCCAGGCTGCTGTGAGACCCAGGAGATGGATAGATGGATGGATGGCAATGATGTACCAAAATGATGGTTTCTGTGCTGTCTGCAGTAAATATCTCCACGCGGTCTGAAACGACAGCCCTGGCTCAAGCAAAGGTAAATGTGATTTGGGCAGTTGTCTGTGTCAGCACTTGCAGCCTCCTTCAGATCCAACCACCTTGCATGTTGTTTCCTCTATGACTTGCAAAGATATATATATATTTTTTTTAAGACTTAATATATTAATACACTTCTTTTCCAAGAAATACAAACTACAAGCTTCCTGCTCTCTGGGAGATTCATTATGTTTTGTTTAAGGGAACCAGACTTGTTTTCCTTTCCAATGAGCACACAAGTGTCTGGTCCCACTCACCGACTAGAGAAGGTGATTAATTCCTCTGTTTTTGTAGTCAGCAGAGAAACATGGTCTGATGATACATAACCACCCTGCAGCCTCACTGGGGCTGAATTATCTGGCACAATGAAGCCTATAATTAGCAGGTGGAGAAGATGCTGCACGTGGAGCATTAGAGGATCACAGAGGGACAGGTTGCAGGGCAACCGAGGGAAACAAGAGATTATAGCCAGGCAGTAACAAATTAAGTGTTTTCATCTCTCCAGGATGCTTAAATCTTTATAATGCAAACTCAAATAAAGAGAACCTTCATTGATGTGGAGGAGTTCAACCGAAGCGGATTCTGTGGCTGTTGTACCATGTAGCGCTGGTATAATTCCTGTAATAATATCTGTGGGTTCAGAACAAGGAGGATTCTTTCTCTTAACCGTTAGGAAAAATTTGAAAGTCAGGGGAAAAAAGGTATCTTTTATAGAGGTGAGGCTGAAATATCATATTTGCTGGAGGGTCTGAAATCTTGATGTGACTTCCCGAATTGGGATGCAGTGTTGGTGGAAATCACTTTCCCCCACTAGATGCTTTTGGAGAAAGCATGGAAGAATAGTCACGTTAGCTAGTAAATGTGATCTTTTCTAGGTGTCTGACTTGGGCACCATGAGGACCTGAGCAGAGGGTCACAGTGTTTGGAAACACGGGGTTCAAAATGATCTCATGAGGTGTCAAAGCTGAACTGAGTATCATCTCACTAAACCCTCGATCTGGAGGGTTTTAACAGAGCATCTTTCCATTCTGCAGAGGACACGAAACCCCTCTCAAGGCTTCAAGTAGCCTGGCTGTGAGGTGGCACCCATCCCTTGTGTGGCCTTGATGGACTAGGTGCAGCTCTGCTGTTGTCCTTGTTGGCACAGCCACTTCTACATTCAGACAGTTGTGGAGTGGCATGTAAGGAGGTCTCTTGCCTCCCACTCGTGCCATGGCAAGGAAGGAAAAATGGATTCTCCTACCCATACCTTGACCTTGTGGGCGTCTTCTTGCCCAAGGCTATACTTCATGGCAGCACTGTGCAGATAACTGGTCCTTTGTGAGCTCCTTGGTCAGTGGATCGAGCCTTGCTGGGCTGGATGTGCCTTTGGAGACACGCTCTTGATCCTGTGGCTCAGGAAGAAATTGCAGCCCAGGAAGAGGGAGAGGCTGCTGGTGATGCCCCTGTGCCAGCTTACCTGGTCACCTGGGCCACACTGGGTTTGACCAGAATGAGTCTCAAAACTCTGTCTAGAAGGTTTGTCGCTGTGCAGCGCCTGGCAAAGTCTTTCTGGTGCTTGGCTGGAATGGGGCAGTCCATAAACACACCAGTTATGGGACGGTCCATGAACACACCAGTTATGGGACAGTCCATGAACACACCGGTTATGGGATGGTCCATGAACACACCGGTTATGGGACAGTCCCTGCTGCTCAACCCCACAGGTCCAAGTGGGGTGGGCAGCCTGGGAGGTGTGCAGTAGGGCTGGGTACCCAATCCTCAGGCTTCTCCTGGTGTCTGGCCTTACAACCCCTGTGTGAAGGTGTTGACTGAAGGTGTGCTTGGGGCCAGAATCCATCCCAGGACTGGAGAGTGAGCTTATGTGGATGAAAACTGGATCCAGTGAATCCATACACAGCATCCGTGTGCCGGTGGGAAGTGCCTCATGGTGAGGAGGGCTGCTTGCAAGGACCCAGCCCACAGTCCCTTTCGTTCTTCAGCTCATGTTTTCTCCTCTGGAGAGGGGATGAAGCCCATGCAGGAGCTACAACCCACACGATCATGGACAGAGAGCTCCATAATACCCCTCACAATCGTTCCTTTAACAGGCGTCGCTTGGATTAGGTTCGAGAATTACTAAATATTAGAGTGGATTTAAGAAAGTGGATTTAAGAAAACCCTTTGGCGTTGGGAATTGTGACTGGCAGCCGGCACAGAGACGTGATGACAGCCACCACCACCCAGCACAGCTCCTCTGGGTGTCCTGCAGGCTGAGCATGAGCTTCTCCTCCTGTGAAGCCCATGCTGGGCTCCTCAGGGTCATTCTGGTGGCAGCTCCAGTGTCACAGGAGGGATGCAGAGTGCTGGAGCACAAGGATCTCAACAGGGGCTAACGCTTCCCTTTGCTTCATTAGTGAGGCTGTGCTAATTAGTGACTGCATCCCTGCAAGTGACAACTGGCCGGCCGTGGGGGTCCCTCCCCATGGCAAACACGGCAGGCCAGACTGGGGAGTGTCAACAGGCTTGGAAGAGGTAGCACAGCCATGAATCCTGCGTGATCCGACGGTGAGGGAGGTGGGAGGAAAATGGAAACTCAGCTTGTCAGGGGAGTTTTTACATTTTCCCTTCGTCAGCGGGAAGTTAATGTTGAACAGGGCACATCCTTCCCCCCAGAAGGAGCCTGGCGAGACCTTCCTCGTGAATATATGAATAGCACTTTGGTAAATAGTGCATCTGAATTTATGAATGATCTGACACTGACAGGCTGAAACGAACTCTGTAATTTTATTGTGGTAGGTTTAGTAGGTCAGACAATATACATGCCAAGTCAAAATGACCTAGAAAACCTTTCTAGGTCAAACTATTGCTTGAAAAGTTGTCTTTTCCAAAGGCAAGGCCATAAGTTTTCATGCTTACTCTAACACATTTTCCTTCTAACAGTGCAACATGAGTCTTCAGGACATGATTTGTCATGTCCTACACTGAGAAGAGAGAAAGAACCATGAACAAGGGGGAGTACTACTTTCTTAATGAGTCAAGGCTTCTTCTGGCCACCTCTCCTGTCCGGAGATAGTATGTTGGATACTTGACCTGCAGGAACTTAAGGTAGAAATTACAACACTAATTGTGTTGACATTGTGCTGTTCCCAGCAGTGCTCAAACCTTGCAAGCTCCTGGGTCCAGCCCACCCTTGGAGCCCTAACCCTTAATTAGGAATTAATTCATTTATTAGGAGCTTTTTCTCCCCTGAAGAGGCTCAGGGAAGGCTGGTGAGGTTTGCCTGTGATGACATTCATCACTGAAGAGATGGCATGGGGCATCTGCTGACCTGGACACCACAGCCTCGGAGTCACAGGTGTGGGTGAAGTTGGAAGGACAAGGATGGAAGGACCCCTAACCTCGATGTCATCCTGCAGCTCCTGCCTCCTCTGGTAACATCTTGCAGTCTGAGCAACTGCAGCTTTCGTGCCGTCAGGAGGAAGCCTGAGCTTCTAATAAAAGCTCAGCTGTTTGTGTGGGTTACCTGTTTTCAGAGCACAAACATAACCAGGGCTCCAACGAGAAGTGTGAAGGGCTCCCCACCACCCTCAGCTGGTTTGGGGGGGACTGAAACGTTTTTGTCCTGTGGTGCTTGTGGTGGTGCTGTGAGATGTGGCTGGATGAGGACCTGGGATTGGGGTTAGCAGAACCTGCCAGATGCTGGGCTGAGCTGGAAAGAGGCCTGGAAAAGATCTCTGAGGTCATCAAGTTCGACCTTCAACCAAATACCACCATGCCCACCAAACCATATCGCAAAGTGCCACATCTGCTTGTTTTCTGAACACTTCCAAGGACAGTGACTCCATCACTGGGCAGCCTGTTCCCAGGAGCAACTCCCAAGCTGAAGTCCTGCTTCCCGACCACAGCTGAAGGCGAGCAGATCCCCCCCACTGGCTTTACTCCCCATGAAGAGTGGGCATCCATCCCATTTCCCTTCCCATGCCCAGGGCTCCACACTGCTCCCCTCCACCTGCTCAAGGCAGTGGCGTTGGAAATAGATGATCTCTAAAGGTCCCTTCCAACTCAAAGCATTCTGTCAATGATTCTGTGAACTGGAGGATCTCTAAAGGTCCCTTCCAACCCAAACCATTCTGTCAATGATTCTGTGAACTGAAGGATCTCTAAAGGTCCCTTCCAACCCAAACCATTCTGTCAATGATTCTNATGGAAGGACCCCTAACCTCGATGTCATCCTGCAGCTCCTGCCTCCTCTGGTAACATCTTGCAGTCTGAGCAACTGCAGCTTTCGTGCCGTCAGGAGGAAGCCTGAGCTTCTAATAAAAGCTCAGCTGTTTGTGTGGGTTACCTGTTTTCAGAGCACAAACATAACCAGGGCTCCAACGAGAAGTGTGAAGGGCTCCCCACCACCCTCAGCTGGTTTGGGGGGGACTGAAACGTTTTTGTCCTGTGGTGCTTGTGGTGGTGCTGTGAGATGTGGCTGGATGAGGACCTGGGATTGGGGTTAGCAGAACCTGCCAGATGCTGGGCTGAGCTGGAAAGAGGCCTGGAAAAGATCTCTGAGGTCATCAAGTTCGACCTTCAACCAAATACCACCATGCCCACCAAACCATATCGCAAAGTGCCACATCTGCTTGTTTTCTGAACACTTCCAAGGACAGTGACTCCATCACTGGGCAGCCTGTTCCCAGGAGCAACTCCCAAGCTGAAGTCCTGCTTCCCGACCACAGCTGAAGGCGAGCAGATCCCCCCCACTGGCTTTACTCCCCATGAAGAGTGGGCATCCATCCCATTTCCCTTCCCATGCCCAGGGCTCCACACTGCTCCCCTCCACCTGCTCAAGGCAGTGGCGTTGGAAATAGATGATCTCTAAAGGTCCCTTCCAACTCAAAGCATTCTGTCAATGATTCTGTGAACTGGAGGATCTCTAAAGGTCCCTTCCAACCCAAACCATTCTGTCAATGATTCTGTGAACTGAAGGATCTCTAAAGGTCCCTTCCAACCCAAACCATTCTGTCAATGATTCTGTGAACTGGAGGATCTCTAAAGGTCCCTTCCAACCCAAACCATTCTGTCAATGATTCTGTGAACTGAAGGATCTCTAAAGGTCCCTTCCAACCCAAACCATTCTGTCAATGATTCTATGAGCTGGAGGATCTCTAGAGGTCCCTTCCAACCCAAACCACTCTACCAGCCTATGATAACCCCACAAACAGGGCTGGGTGCAGGGGGGTACCATCACAGGGGACATCCCCCTGGCTCCCTGGTGTCCAGTGATGCCACCCTGCCAACAATCCCACTGGAGCAGCACGACCCAAACTCCACAGGTTGCCAACAGTTCCTTCAGCTGAGCCATGACCTATTTGAAAGTAGCTTTTGCCATCGCAGGGAAGTGGGTAATGGGAGGCTGCAGTGGCTTCGGAACAATTACAGCTCACAGCAGTCCAAATGAAAATGTTTGTTGAAAACAACATGTGCATAATTAAGGCTTAATGAGCCCTTGTCTGTTTGGAATCTGCAATTAGATTTATAATAGAAAATACCAGCAAATGCCAAATAGCTTTAAAAGAAGACGAGATAAAAGATAATTTTGCTGCAAATCTATAGTAATACTGTAATTTAATGAGCTGGAAGTGGTGCAGAGAAAGACTGTAAAAGCTTTGGACAAGTTTGTATTGTGCATGTTTGTCTTATCTGCCCATTTCCCTATCTATAAAGCTGTCAGTCTTGCTTTTAACTGCTTGGAAAAAGGCAGGACTTCGCTAAAATCAAGAAGACTCCCGTTGTTTATTTTTATTTAAGTCATTAATTAGTCAGGCAAAGCTGCTCTTTTCTCTTTCTCATCAACATGCTTTAAACTTCTTGTTAGGGTTAATAATAGCAATAATAATAATAGTAATAATAATATCTTTATTCAATTATTTACAGTGAGACAAGGGCATAATAATAATAATCAGAGGTGCTCCTTTCGGATTAGTTTCATTAATTTTAATGAGTTTTTAACTGGTCTTTTAAGATGTTGAGAATCTTCAGCACTAAGGGAGATATAAGTAAACCTGAGGCCAAGTTTTCTGCAGTAAACACAAAATACTAATGAAAAGGTTACATGGCAGGAAAATCTGGTGGAAAGATATCAAATGAGCTGAGAGAGGCAGCAAACAAAAGGGAAATAAAAGAGCTTGAGAGAAATAGTTTGGGAAGGGGTGGTGATTGTGCTCAGTGGTTGAGGTTGGGAACGAGGCGGTACCAGCTTCGGATGCAACACATGGACCAAAGGAATGAGGGTCTGGGTGATGGGGTGGCAGGGCTGTGACATGCATGACACCCTGGGAAGGCAGTCCAGCAGCTTGGGGTGACAAACCCAACTCAGCGCTTCCTAGAAGGGGAGGTACAAGGATGTGGTGCTGCTGCCTGCGGAGCCACCTTTCCGATGTGACGTTGCTGCCCGTGTGAAACGGTGCTGAGCTCCAGGCTCTGTCAGGCCTTGGCTTTGCACGTCCCCAGCCTCGGGCGTGTGAAGCTGCTCAGGCTGCGTTTGCAGCTCGGGGTGTGCAGCACCTGCAGAGCTCTGGGCTGTCTCCCTGTCACCCCCCAGCCAGCAGGTTTCAGCTCCAGCCTCTGCCTTTGCGGTGCCAACGGGTGCCTGTGCACCCTGTGCATCCGCATCTTCCCCACCCTGCTCCCCAGCTGCATCCATTGCTTCCCAGGGGTTTTGCCTTTCTCAGGGATGTGGAATCACATGGTCAGAGCAGCCCCACCATCAGCAGGGACACCTTCCTCTGGATCAGGTTGTCCCGTCCAACCTGACCTTGTAATTTCAGGAATTATCTTCCTGTTGTTCTAGTTTGGATTTTATTTTTTCCCTTTAAAGGAGATCTCACTTTTCATTCGTTTTGCTTCTTTAGACTCATGTCTAAGTATATAAGGTGAAACTGTGAAATGGATTTTACTTTGTCAGCCCTTTATTTTTTTGCAAGTCATGCTATGTACCTCTGCAAGAGCACATTTGCATACAGAGTGGAGAGCAGAACCACAGAAAGCAGGTTTTTACTGGTGCCAAATATCTGTGTGTTGGAAACTATTTTCTAAATGACTGGCATGGAAGATCTCTGATTTATTTTTTCCCCCCCTCCCAGCTGGGTGGTTTTTCATAGTGCTTCATAACGTCTTGAAAATTGATTATTCCTCTACCTTATGCTTTGCAACAGTAGGAAATACACATGATCTTGAATTCTGCGGGGCAGAGATGTACTTTTGCTTGGAAAAACGTTTGGGTTGGAAGGGATCTTAAAGTTCTAACCCCCTGCCACGGGCAGGGACACCTTCCACCAGCCCAGGTTGCTCCAAGCCCCATCCAACCTGGCCTTGGACACTTCCAGGGATCCAGGGGCAGCCACAGCTTCTCTGGGAACCTGTGCCAGGGCCTCACTACCCTCCGAGTAAAGAATTACCTCCTAATATCTGATCAAAAACTACCCTCTTTTAGTTTAAAACTATTGCCCCATGTCCAATCACTCTCTGCCTGTGTAAAAATTCACTCTTCCTCTCTTTTATAAGCCCCCTTCAGGCACTGCAAGGGGCTCTCAGGTCTCCCAGAGCCTTCTCTTCTCCAGGTGAGCACCCCCAGCTCTCCCAGCCTGGCTCCAGGGCAGAGGGGCTGCAGCCCTTGGAGCATCTCCGTGACCTCCTCTGGACACACTCCAACAGGTCCATGTCTTTATTCTGCTCCAGGTGGTATCTTGTAGGGAGTTTAGGGGTAGGAATTACTTGGAGAAGAACTTGTGCCTGCAGGTGAATAGTGTCTGTCCTGGGCTGTGCTTCAGGTTGGCTGTGCTGAAAGAACAGGGGCGGAAGAGTGAATTCAAGTCACTCTTTGTGAGTGTCAGTTTGAGTAGCACGTGTGATTTTATGAATTATTGGAGGGAGTTAGGAGATACTTGGGAGCCGGGTTGTTCACCTGTGCAGCTGTCAGCAAGGCATCGGGATGGGAAGCATAGTACATGGTCTTAAAAAGCAAATAGCTCTGAGCCATCTCCCGCTGGCTCCTCTGACAGCTCCGCACCTCACCACGACGTGCACTTCTGGGCTCAGTTACTTGTTTGCTTTGCAAATAAATTGAGAAAAGATAAATAGAGATTTCCACAACCCATTCCCCCCGCGTCAAACCCGGCGTCACCCAGCTGCCACCCTCGCTCCCCGAGGAGCTGCTTCTATTCCATCCAGGAATTCCCTTTGCGCATGCACCCTGCGCGCTCCTTGGGCAAAGGGGGCAGAGTTATAGGGTGGGAAAACTTTCTTTATTCCCAGCTGCTGCCTCGTGTCCTCCTGGCTGTCGCAGTGGCCGCGTGTAGCCCCTCTCCAGTGGTACCTCTGCTTGCAGCCAGGGCTGCTGCTCTGCTGTCCAAATCAGCATCTCCGTGAAAGGCTTCCAGAGCAGAGCCTTGCTTGTAGCTGCTTCCGAGGCAGACAGGTATAAGCTCTATTTTTGTCTCAGCCCTGAGGTTTTATCTTGCACAAAACAATGTTTCCCGGTGCCTTTGACGCTGGGACTGTTCTAGCACAGAGCCTCCGCGGCTTCTTTCAGATCTTTGTGTGTTTTCTGCCTTCCCTTAGTTTCCTGTGAATTACAGGTGTTGCTGGTGGAGCAGCTAGTGCAGTTAATTCTCGTTAGCATTTACTGTATTTAATTCAGATTGTCTGAACACCAGCCCAGTGCCAGGAAGGTGCTGCATCCCTGTACCCTCCTCCCTCCCCAGCAGGGCAGGGGGTGCCTTCGGCTCTCCTGCTGCTTCAGCTGCTGACGGGTGAAGGACCAGCTTGGCAAGGACCTGGTGTTAATTTTTTTGGCAGATAAACTCCTCGAACACCTGTGATAAACAACTCAGGATGTGCTTGTTGTTTGGTTTCGAAAAGGAAGTGATGTACATGCCCGAGCCTTGCAAAATAAACAGCGTGGAGCTGGTCAGAGATGGTCTGGGTGAGGGCAGGAGGTGCTGCCCCCCTCCCAGCAGCCTGTTTTCCTTATCCATGCCCAGGCTTGGAGACAAATCAGGAAGGGTTTGGTTTGTCCAGAGCAGCAGCTGCCGAGGAAGAGGAGGATGGAGATCTCCTGAGCACTCAGTGCATCGGGGCTGCTCCAAGCATCAGGCTAAAAGCTAAACACAATCATCTGAACACAGTCCAAGGGTGTCAGATCAAGACCTGCCCTCAGGGGCAAAACCTGCTAAGCTGAAAAGCCCAGCCCCTCCTCTATGCACAGTGGAGGTGGAAGTGTGAGCAACTTTGGCCTTTAAATGAATGGTCCTTTCTCTGAGCATCCCTCCTCTCCTCGCTGCAGCTGGCTGGAGCAGAGGAGGCTGGCTGGAGGCTGAGCCGCTCTGGGCTGCTTGCTCTTCTTTTCAGAGTTGCACGTGAAAGGGTTAAGCAGAATTTTGATCTCGGCAATATTTTCATGCTTATACGTTCTGTTTCTCATTTCCATGACAAAGATGGTAGGAAGAGCAGAATAAGGTACAGAATTTGCAGAGCAATTTTAAGACTGTAATGAGAACAGAAAATAGTAGGGGGAGAAGAATTGTAATTAGAATATGAAATGGGAAAAAAAATTAATCTATTTCCATGTCAGTCTTAAGACTAAATTGTGCTGCTCCCTGTAGCTTTCAATGGACGGATTTTTTGTGTCTGTGAAGAGCTCGAACTCCTTTGCAGGCTCTGAAAGACCCAGGTAAATGAGTTTAAGTCCTCGTTCCCCCCCAAATAATGTAATAACAATAATTTTGTGTGCAGTGCTCACGGAAAGCCAGCCAGTCTCTTAGATAAATGACTGCTGTCACTTGAGTAGTGGTGGCGTTTGTGATCTCTCCAGCCTCGAGCTCAGGAGAATGAAAGGGGATGCTGGAGATGCTCCTGGGGTTGGGGTCAGCGCAGCTGCCTGGGTGACCACCACATAATCACATATCACAGAAGCACCCAACCCCAAAATATTGTCAGTTGTGAGGGACATCTGTGTGCCCCAATCCCCCAGGCAAAGCTGGGGCACCCAGGTGGGGCTGGGCAGCACCTGGTCCAGCTGAGCTCTGAGTATCTCCAGGGATGGAGATCCCCCAGCCTCATGGTTTAATATCTGACCACCCACGTGCTGGGAAATGTTTTTTCCTGATGTCCAGTGAGGTTATATCTACCCACAGAGCTTCCAGCAGCCCACAGGCCAGGGTTTGAATTTGCTATTCACCTCCCATTTGTCCAGCTGCTATTCTGGGTCCTACTAGGCCACAGCATCCTGCTGTTTTGTTGTTGGGCCCAGGATGAAGAGCTTCTCTGTAAGGTGTTTAATTCCACTTGCTAATGATTTCAGTGTCTACCTCCTTGATTTTAGGCTGTGAGAAGCAGAGAAGAGACACTGTTCTCATCTCATGAATTCATGCACATCTTTGTTGAGACCCTCCATTATCCTTCTATCCCTCTATCACCCCTTTTTCCTCATCCATGTACACCATCCCACACCATAGATTCCCCCTGTAATTCCCCTCTCTCCTTCTTCTAACTGTGCAGATGCTAAAATAATACTTTATCTTTTATCCTTTGTTCTTTTCCTAATTGTTTCTAAAACTCAAATGGCCGTTTTGGCAGCTGATGATGACTGAGCAAGAGTTGTGAGTGAGCTCTCCAGAACAGTTTCTCTTCTGGACAGGAGCAGCTATTTTAAGGCCCATTGTCATGTCTGTAGAGTTGGGATTGCTTTTCTCCAGTGCATTACTTTGCATTTATTGACATTAAATTTAATCTTCCATTTCCTCAGTGCCACTTAGTGCTGCAAGAGTCCTAATGCAAAGCTATTCAAAGTCTCTTTTAGTTTGGCTAGCCTGAATAATTTTTGTCTCATTAATGAACTGAATCCTTCTAGAGCAGTTATATTATGAACTGGATAGATTTAAGTGCAGATAGATCATGGACCATGATCCTCCACTTGCTAAAACCTACTGGGTATCTCTTCACTGGCTCTGAGCAAGAGAACCTTTCTCTGGGTCCTGTGACAAGTTGGGCTTTGGGTTTTAGAGCTGTTTTTTGAGGAACTTTGAGAGATGTCCAACCAGAGAGATCACTTCACCTTTTCTGGGTGCTTGTTGACCCTTCGGTAAATGCTAAAGTGGACTGTGAGGCACAACATCCCTCATCTCGGATCCCTCCTTGCTCCTTGGTGGTGTGTTGGAGCTCCAGATGGTTTCACACAGAGGGAGCTGGACATGCTGGGCTGGCACCTTCCCCTCCCCACTCCCGTTTGTTTGGGAGTGGAGGCAGAAGGTTCTGCACTGCAGTCAGAATCATTGAATCATTAGGTTTGGAAAAGGTCTCTAAGATCATCGAGTCCAACCGTTGCCCCAGCACTGCCAAGGCCACCACTTAACCATGTCCCCAAGTGCCACATCTACACAGCTTTTAAATCCCTCCAGGGATGGGGACTCCACCGCTGCCCTGGGCAGCCCCTTCCAAAGCCAAAGTGAAGAAATTTTCCCTAATATCCAATCTAAACCTCCTGTAAGTTGTTCTTAAAACAAACAAATCAACCAAACAGACCACATTCTACTCGAACACTTTCAGCCTTAAGGCTTCAGCTATATCCATCTGACTTCACCCTGGGATAATACATGAGAATTTTGACTGTGTGCAGAAAATCCAGCCCCTTATACCCTGGTGGCTCTTGTGGAAGCCAGGCTTGTGTTGTGCCGCTGACACCTGCTGTGGGGTCGTGCTCCCTGTTAGTGGCATTTGTCCTGCAGCAAATCCCAGTGCGTGGCCAGCCGTGGCTGGGGTGGAGATGCCGAGCTCTCCTCGCGGGGAGCTCCTGGGGGGAGCCGTAAATCTAGCGCTGAACTTCTGACCCTTTGTGACAGGATCAACCGAGGGGCCATCCAAGCATTTCAGCAGACAAATAAATAATGCTAAGTAGATCACTTCGGGCCAGAGGTTGTGTAAAGACCTTAATGGGGAAAGTGCAGTTAAAGGGATTAAGCCAACCTCAGCCATGTATTCCCTGAAGAGGCGTGATGCCAAATTACTCCTGTAGGAATCGCAGGGGAGGCTCAGCCGGCAGGGCTGGCAGGAGCAGGGCCGAAACAAGTATTGCACATCCCAGGGATCAGGCAGAGATTGTTCTGGGAAAGAGGATCCTTGCCAGAGCCAGGATCCTTGGGTTTGGATGCCCAGCACACCTGTAGGGCTGAGCCTGGTGTGCGGGATGCAGGGCTGGAAGTACCATGGCCAAAATGCACCTAGAGCAGCATGTGGTTCTGCCCCTCAAGTGATGCTGATAGAAATGAATTGTGGACAAAACTGCTTCTGTAACACTTCCTAAAGGAGAGTTATATTTCGCAGTGCTGGGCAGGGTGCCATCAGAGGCAGCTGATTGAACCCCAGCAACATATGGGCTGCAATTCTTTTATTATTATTACTATTTTTAAACGAGGAGTATTAAATATGGCATTGGCTGTGTTATACAAGTTTTCTTCTGTTGTAATTCTGTTTTCACTAAAAACCTAAAGGCATTTCTTGCATGGCAGTATTGTGGGTCACTCTGTGCCTCGATGGTCGTGGTGGTTGAGGTGCAGCTCACTGGACACCAAAACCAGCTACACTCCAAGCATCTCTGGTGAGAGGTGGTATCCCCAGGGCACCCAGACTGGAAATGAGGATGTCATGAGAGGGAACCTGCTGCCCATCTCCTGTGTCCTGGTCCAAGATGTTTTCCATCTTTTGGAGGTAAATTTCTGTTCTGGAATCCATCCAAGACTCCTCCCAGGCATCTCCTGACGTTTTTTCACTTCTCCTCTTAGGAGCCCAGGTAGCAGCCCCAGACTCCTCCAGGCAAGCTTCCCCAGATGTTTTTGAACTTCTGGTTATTCTGGGATCCACTTGAGACTCTTCCTGACATCTCCTAGAGCCTTTTCATCTCAGTTAGGCCCTTGATATCCCAGGCAGCAGTCCCAGACTCCTCCAAGGAAGGCACCCAAGATGATTTTTCTCTTTTCATGAAACCTCCTGTGTCCTAGCACAAGGAGATAAAACTGAGAGGCAAATGCTTACAGCTCTGAGCAGCTGGAATCACTTGGAAGCATCCTCTTGGTTCTTCACTGGTCATTTAGTAGCTCCTTGAAGGTGATGACTTTTAGTTACTGCTGGATTGGTATTAGCAGTCCACATTTTCAAGCTCCAGATCCTTAGCGGACTTGCAGTTAAGGTGCTCTGCTTTAGTGTTGCCAACAATGAGTGTCAAAATGTAGGTAAGACTCCCTAAAAAAACCCAACAAAACCCAAAGCCCACCACACGTAAATTAAAAAAAAAATTAAATAAAGAGTTTGGACGGTTTCTGAGATCTTACAGGTATCATAGCATCCATTCTGGCATGAGTTCTGCCAACATATTTCTTACAACGTTGAGGTTTTCATCTCAGCTCGTGGCTCTCAGGAAATAAAAGGATGTGATGAGATTCATAATAAATTGTACAAGCTGGCAGTGCCATCCATGGAAAAGTAACACCTTGTCGGAATCTTGGCAGGAGGTTGTGTTTCTTTCCACTGGGCCCTTCCCAGTTAGCAAACATTTGTTCTCCGTGTTTGCACAGAGCCAGAGATCCCACAGCTGCTTTGGGGTCTGTCCCAACTTGCTGCCTGCATTTATTTTTCTTACTCATTTTCATCTTGCTAACATGGGACCCGTGTGACCTCTGGGCGCATTTACACGTTTGAAAATAAAGTTGTAGATCAAAAATAACAAACCAAAGTGAGTCTAGAAAAGCAGTAAAAACTTAAGAAGTGCTTTGTGCAACAGCATCCGAATTGAGCTCCCTGTATGGGCTGAGCCATCAATGCCAGCTACAGCTCCTCTCGCAGAGCTGTAGTAGAAGAATTATATTTTCAAGTTAATTCTCTGTGAAGGCCTAAATTTCAGAGGGGGTTTTCTCACAGAATGGAGCTGGCCATTTACCCTTTCCTTGGAGCTGAAGTACACGGTAGCAGGTCTCTTGGAGAGGTGCAGCTGTGGAGGCCCAGCTTGGTGTCCGTCACCCTGATGTCCTTGGGGCTCCCTCTCTGAGTGGGGTTGGCAGCGTCCACGTGCTTATCCATTGGTGCCAGGCAAAGTCACCTCCTGTGGCACCAGATCGGGTCTTGCCTGTTCTTTGGGTTGGAGTTTGTCCCCTGCAGTGAAAGGCATTTTGGTGGTGTTGGTTTGACTTTGTTGCCAGAATCTGGGCACTTTCCTCTGCGGGTTCCTTCCCCTTCTTCTTCCCCTTTCCCTTTTCTTCTTCCCTTTCCTTTTCTCCTTCCCTTCCCCCTTTCCCTTCTCCTTTCTGCTCTTGCCTTTCCCCTTCTCCATTTCCCCTTCTCCATTTCCCCTTCTCCTTTCCCCTTTCCCTTTCCCTTTCCCTTTCCCTTCCCTCCTCAGCTTTGTGCTCATTTCATGCAGGAGAGAGTGAGAATCAGCCACAGCCCCTGATTTGTTTAATAGGCTGCTTCTGTTAGTCAAAGAATAATAAAATTAACTAATTACAACAGAGCAAAAGGATGATTAAGACGACTGCGTAAGAGAATGGTCCTTTCAAATTGGGACTTGAAAATGGTACCTGCCACCTCACAAGTGCACATAGTTCAGTGCAGGCTGGATCAGTTTTGGGGTGCAGAGGATGATGAATGGCTGCACCAGGTCTGGAACAGGAATTAGACCAAAGGAGAAAGGGAGGAAGTGTTTGGAGCCAAAGGAAAATATTAAAATGTCTGTTTCTACCGTAAATCTACCCGGAATGATGGGGTTGATTGTTTTGAAGTACCTTCTGTAGCAAAGCAATAATGAGAAGAGGGAGAGCACATTACTTATCTGCTCTACCTGGCTGCTGTATAACTGGCAAACATCTAATTGAAAAAATATCCTGATGGGAGAATTTCTAATAAATTTGTTTGCACCCTCATAGCCTGGAGGAGAGGGGAAAAAAATCCAATCAGCAGTAGGGAAGTTCCAAAGTTTCCATTGCATTTCAAGTCTTGATTTTCAGGCTCACTGCTCAGCCTGGCAATCAGAGGAACAGTAATTTTGAAGGCAGGATTCATTACAGTTGTTATAAAGGCATCAAGGGCAGAAGGAAGTGTGGAACAGAGGTAGGGGAATAGTAGAAGCCATAAAAAAAAATCCATTCTGGCGAACAGAAGGGTACGGAGAAAGGAGAGTGTTTGTCCTGCCCTGGACTCCCCGTGTGAAGGATATTTTTTGTTTGCCAAATGTAACTTTCCAGGTGACTTCTGTTTTCTGGAGAAAAAGGTTGTAGCCAGGTGGGAGTCAGTGTCTTCTCCCACGGAAGAAGTGACAGGGAAAGAGGAAATGGATTCAAGTTGTGTTAGGGAAAGTTTGGATGGGACATTAGGCAAAATTCCTTCTCTGGAAGGGTGGTCAGGCTGCTCAGGACAGTGGTGCAGTCACCAACCCTGGAGGGGTTTAAAAGATGTGTGGATGTTGCACTTGGGGAAATGGTTTAGTGGTGGCCTGGGCAGTGCTGGGTTAACGGTTGGGCTCAATCTTAGAGGGCTTTCCCAACCTAAATGATTCAGTGATTCTCTGATTCTCTCTCCACCAACCTGTGCCACCCCTGCTTCCAATTCAGCCACCCCTGCTGGGGCTGGTTGGGTTGTCAGAGGGTATTTCAGCTGCAGAGCTGGTTCAGCAGCAGCTCCAGCTGGAACTGCACTGACAGGAGCTGTCTGTGCCAGTGATCATTTAACAGGAGGAGGGAAATTCAGTTTAAAGTGGGTGTCACCCACTGCCTTCTGGGAGAGCTGCTTGTCCCAGTGAGCCCTCACTGCATCCCACAGCTCCTGCCTCACCCACGGGTTGAGCAGAATCCAGCCTTTGTGCAGGGATCCCCTCCCACCCTGCTGCAGCTGCTCCTGCTGTTATTAATGAGTGTCACAATACCTGCTCCAATTTTGCAGCTTTTAATTGCTTTGCTCTGCTATCCCAAAGGATAGTTTGGCAATTAGTGGGTGTCTGAGGCCGAGCAGAGCAGTGTTACCCCCAGTTGGCTTTACTAACTCTGCTGATTTTAATAGCTAATCCTGCAGCACTCCGAGAAATGGAAGTGTAATTAATTATCTAGGCTAAAAATCTTCACCTGGTTTTATTTAGATTTCGCTTTTATTGCTCTTAATAGGGCCAATTTCTGTTAAGGCATAACTGGTATCAGCTTCATATCAGTGAGTGAGAGCACGTGCAAGGGGTGAACAATCTCCAATTCATCATCCTGCTGGTGAGGGCAAGAGGGTTGGCTCTTCCCCGAGCTAAGTACAAGGTGTCACTCACAGCTGGTACCTCCGTCCTCGCTGGGGGAGTGTTTTATGGCATAGCCCCTTTTATTGCCATAATTAATTTGTGAACTTAGCCTTGAGGACTGCCCCAGCCATACTTCGAGCCGGAGACAATCCTGGAGGGCTTTTTTCCTTCCTTTGGAACCAGAGCAAGTGAAAAGCTACCGTTGGAGCTAATTAATGGGAAGAGCTGTTGTTCTCCATGGGGGTTTTGCAGCCTAGTAAGTGGATTAGCAGCTGGGAGTCGCAGGGACACGGGCGGATGTGCCGTGCTCAGGATGCTCGGCCTCTCGCCCAGCCATGGAAGCAGAGCCCTGGCAGAGCTGGCAGGGGAACAGGAGGTGGAAGGAGGGTGTTCTCGCAGCCAGAGCGTGCAAGCAACAGCAAACATCCGGATGGGGATTTGGGCTTTGCATGTAGACACCCCCTGTACACTCCAGAGTGACTCTGCATTGCTGCGGCAGCTTTGCTTTGGTGCTGAGGGGTGCATAGAGGTCTGGGAGAGCATTAAATGGGATCTGCCTGTCTTGGAAATTTCCATTAATGGAAGTTGGCTCCTTACAGCTGATTGATGGTCTAGGAGGAATTTTAGCAAGAGCTTTTTTTGGGTGATCTTTGCTGCAGGGCACATCTGTGGGTTTGCACACGTTTGGCTTTATTTATTTGAACTTGAGTGATTCATTCCTTATTTCAGTGAAAGAATGCCATAACTGTGCTACGTTCCCGTGTCCCGTTGCAATGACCAGGGTGTAGGTGTGCTCCTACATGCTGCAAAGTTTGGAAAGAGCAGCTCAGGGTTTCCCTCTGGGCCTTTCGGCTCTTGAGATGAAGAGCCCAGGAGGCGTTTGGGATGCTCGTGACAGTGGTATGCAGGTGGCATTTCACTGACTCTGTCTTTGTGTTGCCTTTCTAGTTTGATGGGGAGAACATGTACATGGGAATGAACGACAACGCCCAGGAGTTCCTATCGGCCAATCAGGTAAGGGTTGGTTTGCTGGGCTGGGACAGTGGTGAGACTTTTTGGGGAGTTAGGCTATCCCCAAGCACAAATTCTAGGAGCTCTCTATGAATCTGCCCTCCTGGGACATCAGGAGTGTCCATGGGAAAGGAGCAGCGTTGGGTGCACTCAGCACCTGTGTGACAGTGCTGCTTTGTGTCACCAGAGCCTGGCTTAGCCAAGCTGGGCCACCAGAGAGGCTGAAAAGCTTTGCCATAACTTCCTTCACACCAAATGAAGATGCATTTGGTGATGTTTCCAAGTATTGTGTGTAGTTCAGGTGTCTCCTTCCCTCATGTAGAGTATTTCCTGTAGCTAAATAGATTAACAGGGGAGAAAAAGGAATCAAAGGTTTCCTGTTTTGGAGCTATAAACCCACACGTGGAGGAGCAGAATAGAAGTCCATGTCTTGCAGGTGCCTGAGCCTTCTCTGGGCTTGGGTACACATGGAACAGACATGTCCATTCAGTGAAGTCCTAAACACATACAGGGGTTGGAACAAGATGATCTTTAAGGTCCCTTCCAACCCAAACCATTCTGTCATTCTATAATGATAAGCCCATGCTTAGGCCCTGCTGGGAGGGGAGGACTTCAGCACATGTTTACCCATCCCCCTGCCCAGGAGATGAGAGATGGTCCCATGTGCATCCCTCTGTGGTGGCCTGGCATGGTCAGAGCGTGCTGGGGACTCAGTGCATCTTCAAGGTGCCTAATGCTGGGAGCATCTCATCACATCCAGCCTTGGGACAGAAGGTGAAAATTCATTGCTAATACATTTCAGCATCCCCTTTTTGGGTTGTGTCGGGCCATTTTGTTGTGGGGTCCTGTTGACCACAGACACACCAATTTGGACCACAGTGTGCCCCTGAGATTTGCTACTTACCATGGCAGTGCTGTGGATTACAACACGAGTCATCCATGGTGCATCTAACTGCACTACCAATGGGGATTAAACTGTATGCATCTCACACTGGAAACAGGATGAAAACCTGTAGTTTGCCTCCTTGGAGTGTGGCAGAGCGTTGGCTCATTGCTTGGGAGAGCTGTTGCTGCTCTGACTGTGGAAGCAGGCACTGGAAGCTCCTGCTGCCACACGGTGGGGAGAGGTTGTTCTTGCGTGAGAAGGGTTTCCAGGGTGGGGAAGAAACAGCAAACTTTATGCTATGGAGTGATTCAGCAGAAACAAATATTTAGATGATCAACAATTGTGTGTGGTTGATCATTAGAGCTGGGAATTGCCAGAGGTTGAGTAAATGCAGAAAGGAACAGAGTGAGCCCAAGGTGCCCCAACCAGGGGTCAGCCTTGTCCAGCAAAGTGGGGGATGCTCAGGGGGCAGTTGTCTCAGACACTCTGCATTTAAAAACCCCTAAGAGACAACTATTTCACAGACTCATCAGGAAGGGCCAGCATGAACCTTTTGTGTGTCCTTCTCAGCCCCTGTCACATCCCACTTCCCCCATGGGTGGGCATAGGAGGGGGATCAGAAGTGATGCTGCAGGGTTTGGAATAGTTTGCTGCAGCACGATCCAGGAGGAGAGTTGGCTTCTAAAGAAAAAGAAAGGTTGTCATGTGGTGAAAGATTTGTGTATCCATTCATCAACTCCATTCATCACGGAGTTTGATCCTGGAGAAGGATCAACCAAACCAGCTTAGATCCCTGTAACCTGGGAAATAGGAGTTTACTCTTATGTGTTTTCTATTTGTTTTGGGATAGCAGTTAAGGATGAAAACGGAGGAAATATCCTCCTCTTGGCAGAGGAGGGTCAGGTGCCCCCTGTTACAGGGATGGCTTCACGCACAGAGACTGTAGTGCTGCTTTCTCCATCAGCAAAAGCACTATAGGGAGTGATTTGGAAAACAGATGGGGAAGTTTGTCTTGTCTTGCATCTCCAGTTCCCTTCCCTGTGCTGCTGTGCTTGGGACAGTCAGAGAGGAGCTGGGAGTGGGGCCAGGGGGTGCAAGGGCGTGGGGTGGCACCTGGGACTCTGTTGGCATGAGTGCCCTGTGGGGTGCTGCAGTGACCCTCCATCACCTTGTCTGGGGTGACTGGAGGGTAGTGGGAGGGAACGTGAAGTTCCCAGTTCATGTCCTGAAGGATGTTAGTGGTGGTTCACACCCAGCATGAGCTTTGGCCGAGGAGGATGGGGTCAGCCTTCCTCCTCATCCTCGTTAGCTCATCATCTCCCTTATTTACCTGTACCTCAGGGCCTGTTTACCAGAGAGCACTTTATAGCCCCAGCCATGCCTTCAGTACTAATAAGACAACTCTGCTGTTTAAATGGGGGTTCCAGATGGATTTTTATTGTTTGCTAAACCTGTTGTAACCTGAACGAGTACATTAAACAGCAGGAGTGGGTTTTCACAATCCCTCTTCAGAGGCTGCTAAACCACCAACCCCAAGTAGCACACGTGGGACATTGCTCAGCCCTCGGGATCTGTGGGGACAAAGGCAAATCCTACAGACTCAGTACTGGAACCACCACACTGTAATAGATGGGCCTGGTGGGCTGGGCTTTCCTTGCAATCAAGATCCTGCTGCCCCCTGACAGCAGCCTTGTCTCAGCCCCCTGTCTGGTCTTTGGTATTAAAGAGGTTCTGTTCAGCCTGGAGGAGAGGAGGCTCCAGGGAGACCTGAGAGCCCCTTTCAGTGCCAAAAGGAGCTCCAAGACAGCTGGAGAGGGGCTTTGGATATGGGTCTGGAGTGACAGGGCAAGGGGGAATGGTTTCCCACTGCCAGAGGGCAGGGTCAGATGGGATATTGGGAAGGAATTCTTCCCTGTGAGGATGGAGAGGCTCTGGTACAGGTTGTCCAGAGAAGCTGTGGCTGGTTGGACAGGGCTTGGAGCAACCTGGAATAGTGGAAGGTGTCCCTGCCCATGGACATGGTGGAATGAGGTGGTCTTAAAGGTCCCTTCCAAACTGCAGCTTTCTCCTGTTTCTCATGATAAGAGTGCAGTAAAGCTGGGATCAGGGTTCACTTGCCTTTCCTTCATGATTCCCTGCCCTGCACAGCTGCTGACTTGGGGAGAAGAAGAAAAAGCAAAACACCCCAAAACCTTCATAAAATCCAAGTAAAACACCATCCAAAACATGTGAAAGCAGGTGACCTGCTCCTTCCCCTCATCTTCCTCAGTGGGATGGCTTTTGTGCTGTGGCTGCAGTTCTTGTCACCCCAAAGGACTTGGTCTCAGCTGAGGATGAAATGCAGAAATAAAGGAGCCTAAAACATAATGAGGGCACTGACTGATCCAGGCTCACACCAGAACAACCTGCTTGGGGAAAATAATTCCTCTTGTCCCATCAAATAGGAGGGACATTTGACCCCAGAAGTGAGTCAAATGTGAAATGTAATTCAACCCCAACAGGGGCCAGAGTATAAATGCAACTTGTCATCTGATCAAACCATCGCAGACATTTGACCCCAGAGATGAGTGAGGTATCTCTTGTGTCTCGTGGAGTTGGCAGAGCATCATTCCTCACCCCTGTCAATTTTCTTCCTTTCTTTCCCAACCTCCTCCCCAAACAAAGACAAGGAATTGAGTAATGCAAAAAATCCCAGGCAATGACAGATTCCCAACTATATGACGTGCTCTGAAAGATGAGCAAAAATGCAATGGTGCTGGTGAAAGAAATAAAAACACACACAAAGTCAGGAGGAAAAGACATTTTATTAAGGTCTTTGTGATAAGAAGAGTAACACCAGGAAAGGGAAAGGCTGGGAAATTCCACATGTAGTTGGACAGGAATGAGGTTGGTTTTATTTGGCAGCAGGACTTTTGCACTTGCAGAAAATGCCCTTAGGTGCTTTATAAACATGGATTAACTATGCCTTGGGAATAGCCTGCGAGGAGGTATCATCATTCCACGTTCTGGGTGAATAAATGCAGGAGATGCCTTGCTGGGGAGCTGGGGTGGTGTGGTGAGGGTGTGGGAACCACCAGGCCCTGGCACAGCTTTGGGGACCTTTGTCCCTCAGCTTGTTGGGAGCAGGGATGTGACTGTGCCCGGTTCATGGGGAACATTTTGGAAAGCTTTAGAGCAGTGCTTGTCACATTTCTCGCCTCTCCATGAAAATCTCTGGCTGCTGGCAGGGCAACAGGCAGCTTGAAAGAGGAAAGAGCTGATTATTTATCACTGGGCAGTTTGGATCCTGTGCTCTGACTAATCCCAGGAGCTCTCTGTGGGCAGTTTATTCCATCTGAGCAATCTAACTGTTTCTGTACCAACAAGTTAATTTGTGTGACTCCTCATGGAGAGGCTGTTAAACATCAGTGTGGTTCATTCAGGCCAGGGAGGTGCATCGGATAAGCAGCTCTTGGCTTTTTGCAGTCTTTAACAGTGCCCTCCAACCCAAACCATTGTGGCATTGTATGAGTGAAAAAGCAGGATTTCACCCAGCTCTCGTGAGACACCTGATGCCAGTGACATCAGGTGTCTCACTTGAGGTGTAGAGCAGCACAAAGGGCTTTAATTTGGGCTGTGGGTATTAGGGCAAGACTGGGGAGCATTTGGATGGAGCTGCTCACACTTACACTGCAAAGAAAGTAAATCCCAGGGCACAGACACATATTTATGGGGCAGCATGTGTGTAAAATAGAAGCTGGGTTTTCTCTGGCTGTGTGTGAATCAGGGAGCCCCAGTGAGAGCAGGGGTTTTACTGACACCCCGAGGGAGATGGAGTTAAGAGAGATTTTATTTGGAATGTGCACACACATACATAGCATCTGTCTTCAGATGTGCTCCTGTATAAATGTCAGTGTGGGGTTAGACGTGTCTGCCCCGTTCTGCACACGGGAAATCCATCTGTGCATGTATCTGTGTGCTTGGATGTGTATAAATCAACATTTATCTACTGTATCTGTTGCCCTTTATCTCTTTACCTCCATATATCTTCAAGCTTGGGTCTGTATTAGCCATAATAGATACAGTAAGTCGCTGATCTGGTGGGTCAAATGGTCAGGGCTCTTGGAGCAGCCGTCAGGATACATTACCACCGGGGCCTCCGGTGGGGCTGGAATTACAACTTACATTTGACTCATTTCTGGGGTCAAAACGTCCCTCTTATTTGATCCAATGACAGAAATTGTATAATTTGTATATATCCCTGAGCCATATGTGCTCTGAGTGCCACTCTAATGTGTTTTATAAAGGCACAGCTGTCTTGGTGACTTATTTAAAATGGGATTTTGAAGTAGTGTTCTTGCCATTTAATGTCCTCATTCAGGGTTACACAAGGTTTATCAAATAATAAATAACATTTAGAACATTTGTTTTCGCATAACAATGGGTTTGCTGGTTATAAGGAACTGGACGGTACAATAAAGCTGTGTTTGGTAAATAAGCAATAATGTAGAAAGCAAGTGATAGTGTAATTAGAAATTAATGACGTGCGGGAAGCCACGGATGCCTTCCTCATGTTCTGCTACCGCTCCAGACTAGACAGAGCTCATCTTGGCAGCCTCCGCTAGAAAATATGCCTTCAAACCTTGTCAGAATACTGGCAGACGTGTTGTCCTCCCACCAATCTCATCTGAATCACAGCAAAATGTCATCAGTAGATAAAACAAACCTGGCTCTGGGGCGGATCCATGGGAGTGCAGGGGATCCCCATCCCTGCCGGGGACCACGAAGCCAGAACGTGATGACTGTGGTCCTGAGGTGACCGTGGAGCCCTGGGCAGCGTGAGGGGAGATGAAGAAGTGGGTCGTCCTTCCCTCATTCTTGCTCCTTCCTCCCCAGTAGGAAGCTGTAAAATGGAACCAGTATGGACTTTGGGTTTCCATCAGTGGCCTTGGTGGTGATGCTGTTGCTGTTAGTGAAGCAACAACATGTGATTGCCTGAGCTTGACATGGTCTCCCTGACCCACCAGCTGTGTGAATTTGGGAGAGTTTCCAGCACTTTGTTCATCCCGCAAGGAGCAGCATGGTCAGCAGAGCCACTGTCCTGAGCCTGGGATTGCTCCAGAACAAAGGCTGGATGAAACCAAGAGGTGATATAGGTGGATGTGCAATTCCTTAGGTGATCCTTCTCTTGAGTCTTAGAACAAAGTCTGCAGAGACATTCAGAGCCCACACTGAGGTTATTCTTGGTGCAATTTCCCCTCAGGTTCCCTAATGAACTTCGGTGTTTCTCATGAGTCCCACAGTCTTTGCACATGAAGAAACTTGTTTCAACTTTCATAGAATCACAGAATGGTTTGGGATAGAAGGTTCCCTTAAAAGTAATCTAGTCCAGCCCCTCTGCAATGAGCAGGGACATCTTCAACTAGATCAGGTTATTCAGAGCTCTGTCCAAGCTGACCTTGAATGTTCCCAGGGAGGGGACATCCACCACCTCTATGAGCACCCTGTGCCAGTGTTTCACCACCCTCTGAGTAAATAACTGAGGAGACGAGTTTTGGGATCTCCATAATTGTATGGATTTTGGCTGTTGTCTGGCTTGATGTGTTGGTCACAGGAGCAGATGATAGTCAGGGGCTGGTCAGTGCCAGGGAAAATCACTTATATAGGTGAAGGGTTTAAAAAGAGGGAACATGTCCCCCCTTTTAAGGATGGCATGGAGAGCTTTGCTGCTCTTGAATCTCCAGCAGTCTTGTGCTCCTTGGACTTCACTCTCTTGGTCTCTTCCCATCTGCAAATAGTCTGTATTTTGGAAGTCTAGAATTAACCACAACAGGGGCAGAGCACACCTTAAAGCAAATAACCGATGACTCCCCAATCCCTTTAGAATGATACATTGCAAATATTGCAAGAACATACATATATATATATATGTATAAAAGACCCCCAGTGAAGAGCAGTGAGAGGTTTATATAGAGTCGGGATTGAAAGAGGATTACAGAGAGTTTGGCAGTGCTGGCAGTGCAGGCCCCCATGCTAAGATACAGATTTTGCTCTTTCCCTGCTGTTCTTTGAGTAATACTGTATAATTTCATATGTTGTGCTAGAGAATAAAAAATAGAGGGAAGACATTGATAGATATTAAATGTCTTTCTCAGCAGACGATTCAGGAAGAATCTCATGTACTATTTTAGAATGAACAATAGAGTGTTACATGTCATTTATTATAATCAGCAGCTAATGGAAACCCTTCCAGGCGAGGTTTGGGAGTTGAGCACAACTACAGCTGATGATCCAGGCTTGTGAATTTTGCATGAACTCCTGTGTGACAGTGAAATTTCTGAAAGGTGCAGTCAGGAAGTGATTCCTGTAGTTTAATCATAGCAAGGGAAGTTTCTGCTGCTGATGGAAGGCTGGCTGTAGTGCTTGAATAAAATAATAATAAAAAAATCCCTGGGTATTACAAGCAGAACGAAGATCATCTTCAACCCTTGGTCTCAAGGGACTCCTAAGTTGTTAGCAACAGAGTGTTTGAAAAACAGCCACCAAGCATCACAGAGGTAAAAGCTGATGCAACTGAGCACTTCCTAGACCAAAATGGATGGTCTCTGCTTCTATTGCATTTACTCTGGCGGGAGGAAAAAGAAATAGCATCTTAAACAGCTGAAGGTACTTGTCAGGCGCCACAGAGCGTCTTGTAGGGCTGGAAAGCACTGAAACTCTCATGGTGGTTGGATTTCATGTGTAGACATTTCATCAAGGTAATGAGGTTCCTGAATACATTTAGGTTTAGAGGTAAAGGCTGGAGGAAGAAGTTGTTCCTTGGGTGCCTTGGAGCATCCACACCACATGCTCTGTGACTGGCAGCCTGAGGGCTGGGCTCAGCACCCACCACTCTCCACGGTCTTCCAGGTGACCACAGCCAGCTCTGCCCTTGGCTCAGTCCAAGCAGTAAACCATCCCTCCCTTTCCTGAGGCTTTCTGAGGTTTTTTGGGATATGACTCAGCTCAGAGATGGTTTTTGAGCCAGTGGTAAAGAGTGTATGTACTAAAGCAGCGTGCCTGGTTGTAGCCCTTGCTCTGTGAGGTGTGGGAGCAAAATATACCTAATGACCTTCAGCCAGAGCTCTGACTTCTTTTGCGGCAAAGTCTGTAAGCAGTGAAACATGTAAAAATTGCTAATAAAAATCCAGTCAATGCAGGAGAGTGGTCCAGGGCTGGAGGCAGCACAGCTGCAGCCCTGGGGGCTGGCGAGGTGGTGGGTACCCAGGGGCTGGCAGAGAGGGCAGCAGCAGGACAATGTGCCTTCCCCTGAGAGACAGCTTTTGCTGCTGCTGCATCTTCATCTAAAGGTTTATATGTAGAAAATACGGATACCAAGGTGAGTTCTGGTAGAGTGTTGGACATGGGTGCTTTTTGGTGCTGAAGTGCCATGAGGCCACCCGTAGGGCTGGAAGAAAGGTGGACCCCAGGTTCCAGAAGTCCCTGTATGCTGAAGGGTGAAGCAGGTGGAGTAACTGGGGCTGCTTCAGAGCACAGCTGAGGTCCAGTCAGACTGAACAACACAAGGGCATCTGCTGGTGGGGAGGGTGACTCCTCTGGCATGAGGACACTTGGATGGGCTGCCTGGCAATGCTGCTGAGCTCGTAAAGCCAACAGCTCATAAACCAGCAGCAAATGATAAAGAAGGCAGTGTGCAGTGTCCTTTAGGCAAGGAAGTGTCACTTTAGCAAAGATTTCCCACTGTGCTCAATGCTGCTGTAAAGGGACTACATGTGGTGCACGCAGAGCTGCTGCCCTTGATGGTCAGCACAGCCCAGGGCGAGGGGACACCGGCACGTGGGGGACCTTGGGGCAGCTCTGGAGGCAGCAGGTCACCTTTGAAGCACAGGTATCAGCTTATTTATGGTGCTTATGTGTGCTTTAAACCTCTGACAGAGCCTCTCTGGTCAGTACTGCTGCTCCTGGGAGGCTGCTGGGCTGCCCTTGAGTGGTGACTGTCACTGGAGCCAAAAACCCATCCCAGAGCTTTCATCCACAAGCTGTTTCTGCCTCCAGAGCCTCCAGCTCCTCGTGCTGTGCTAATTCCTGGCTGCATGCATCCCAAATTACCTGCTGTGGCACAGCAGGGCTGGGAGCCGGGGCTGGACATGCTAAGGATTGATGCCATCAGTCTGGGGGAGCTGTGATGAGCAAGGATTTTCGCTGTGTCCTGCTGGGAGGTTTGGCTTTGGCTCCTGTAATGGACCTCTGGGGGAAACTGTGTTTATTTGTGGAAATGCAGCACAGCAAGCCACAGGAATATGGAAAAAAGTGCCCAGCCTGTTGCTTTTGGGATTTCCTTTCCCAACTGATTGATTACTTCTTCCCTTCTCATCGGAGACCCAGCCCGAGCCGGTGTTTGGGTCTGCTGTCACAACACAGTGATTAACTGAGGAGCCACTTACTTCCAGCAGGAAAACATTATTTTCCACTTCAGCTTTGGATGAAGGGCTGTGCAGGAAGGAAAGCCCCTCTGTTGCCTTGGCTGACAGCAGATTGAGCCCTTCTTTCTGTGTCAGCCCTGGGGCTGCCCTGGGCATGTGCAAGGTTGGGCTCCATTCCAGCCCCATGGGGACCTGACCATCAGCAGAGCACCCGTATCATGGGCCAACAGAACCAGGACAGGGACTGTCCCTCAGTTCTTGGCACTGCTGAGGCACATCCAGTGCTGTGTCCAGTTCTGGGCACCTCACAACAAGAAGGACATTGAGGGGCTGGAGCGTGTCCAGGGAAGAGATCAGAGCTGGGGAAGGGGCTGGAGCAGCAGGAGCGGCTGAGGGAGCTGGGGGGGCTCAGCCTGGAGAAAAGGAGGCTCAGGGGGGACCTTGTGGCTCTGCAAGTCCCTGCCAGGAGGGGGGAGCCAGGGGTGTCGGGCTCTGCTCCCAGGGAACAGGGACAGAAGGAGAGGGAACGGCCTCAGGCTGGGACAGGGCAGGGGCAGGCTGGATATCAGGAGGAATTTCCTCACAGAAAAGGTGGTCAGGCATTGAAAGGGGCTGCCCAGGGGAGTTTGGAGTGCCCACCCTGGGGATGTCCAAGGAAGGACTGGAGATGGCACTCAGTGCTCTGGGATGGTAGACAAGGTGGGGCTCGGTTAAAGATTGCATTTGGTGATCCTGGAGGGCTTTTACAACCTTCATGATTCTGTGATCTCAGGGCTCTGCAGGTACTGGAGGAGGATGATGGGGTTGTGCATCCCAAGGGCAGCCATCCAGCTCCTTACACTCAGCCAGGCATTGACTCCCACCCCTCCTCACTCATGAGTGGCCCCAAACTGGTTTGGAAGACCATGCCACCAGTCCTTTGTGCTTCTGCTCCCTCGAGGAAGGTTTAGATCTTTCTTTCCCCCTCAGGTGACACAGCAGGTCAGTCTGGTCAGAGCTATGATGGGAACCAAAAATCAGAGGCAGTTAGGGATGCACTGGCCTTTCACGGGGCTGTGTGCTCTAGAACTGGACCCAGCTGAGGGATGGTTATCACAGCAGCCTCAGCTCCTGCTGGCATGACCAGGAGCTCCACCCTTGCTCCATGCCCCCATCACAAGTATCATGGTTCTGCCAAGGACCATGCTGGGTCTCATCCATCAGTGACTCCTCTTCCATGATCAGCAGCCTCTGAGCAAGCCTGTGAATTAGATTTATCTCAAATCCAGCAAATCCATCAGCAGCCATCAAAAGTGCCAGATCTGATGCTGTATAGCTCATGTCTATACATCTGTGTACACTGTAAAGGGCAAAATATGACTTGGCTTTTATTACTTTAATTAAAACATGAGTGAAGAGTATGAGATTCATATTAAATTGCATTTTCCTGGCTGCTGTGTGAAGGAGCCAACTGATCTGATTACCATGAAGATTACAAACTATCAAAGTGAAAAAGAGCTTTTTGCAAGTATTTCATATTAAACCTTCAAACATAACACTTTAAGAATAATTATAGTTGTATTACTGGAAAATGATTCATGAATTCTGAATAAATATAAGACCCTTAAAGGGAAATGTTCCAAGACCACAGTTTTCATTCCAATCTGGTGAAATTTTAGTATCATTTTGCAGCTGTAGAATAAAATGAAAAAAAAAATATACATATACTGTATTGAGTATATGTCAGACTAAACTAATGAGATTTTTTTCATCAACTCTGAGCACGCACACAGACAAATGGAATAGCCATCCTTATTTTCTGTAATAGAAAGCATTGAAAGAGAAGGCAGAAAGGATCTTACTGCTCACAAGTCTTTATTCTACCCTTGATTGTTAAATAATATATTTTAAGTTCTCATATCTTGCCTGCAAAATGTTTGAACTGACACTAATGGGTATATAAGGGAAAAGAGTGAGCTTAAAGAAAAAAAAGTGAGGAAGGGCTAGGATTGGGAATTTTATTAGCATTCCCAGTGGGCTGTAATAAAGATACTTTTCACACAATACAGTGAATGTTTACAGCAGACAATTTAGTTTCCTTCCAACAATTATGAGAGAAATTGAATCTCAGGAAATGTTAGGTTTTGCTATAATTAGACATAACAATAAAGATACCCCTGAAAGTTTATTAAGGGAGGGGAAGAAAAAGAAAAGCCATCAGTCTCTGGAAGACAATGTAGCAAATTTATTTTAAGCATTCCAGATGACTTCTAAACAAAACCACACACCTACGTGGTGCTCAGAGCTAGGGCTCCCCATGGGGGCTGCTTGTCTCTCGAGGAGCCTTTTTTTCCCAGGCTTCAGGAATTCCTGGTGCTTTTTAGCAGCAAATACCCCAAAGGTGCTTGTTTCCAGCCTGGCTTCAGCTGGAGGAGGATGCCCATCACTTCTGCATGTAGATGGGCACAAGTTAGTAGAAGATCACGTTCTTCTTCATGCAGGGCAGGGTTCTGCAAGGCTGGGGACCCGCACTGGTATCAAGATGCAACTTCAGGAATGAATTTATCATGCTCACCCAGAGATGCTGGCAATCCAAAAGGAAAAGCTGCTCTGTAAACCACAGAAAGCTCCGGAGCTCTCTGAGCAGCTCACGTGATGGTGTTTCATTTTTGAAGCACTGCGATTGGAACATGCCTGCCCTGGTTTCCAGACTCCTGCAGCAAGGAATGCTGCAACATCCCTGTTGGGGACAGCTCTTTTCTTCTGCTTGTGTGATTTTCCCTTTGCCCGTGCAATCCTTGATTTCTGGCTTCTGCCTCGTTCTGTTCCAGTCTCGTTATTTGATACCAAGAATAAGGATGGGAGGAGAAGTGGTGGAAGCTGATGCAGCTTAGCTTGCAGAAAAGGTTCTCTAGTAATCTTCCTTGGAAAGATCTGTCCCATTTTGATTGTATTTGGGGCCAACATTGGGCTGATGCTTTCTGGTAACACCAAGTGGGACTCTCGAGGTGCCCCGTTTAGAAGCACTTGGCTCTGGGTTGTCACAAGTTTATGGAATTATCTCGTTTCTGTGTGGGCTGGGATTTGAAAGGTGGCAGATGCAGCCCTTGAATACACTGGAAAAATGTGAATTTTTGCCATGAGGTTGATGTTTTGGCTTTGTTACCTGCAGCCCTGTCGTGCTCAGAGCCTCCCCTGCCTCTCCATCAGCATCTTCCTCTCATTTTGGCTCTTCCACTTCTACCCTTTTCCCTTGGAATAATTCAGGTTCTACCCAGTGTGTTGCAAGCTAGTAAAAGTAGTAGAAAATCCTCTCCAGCTGCTCAGTGACCGGGGTGTTGCAGGTGCTTTGGTCTCTGGCTGGTGGGGGTTGGTTACCTCTTCCTACCTCATGCCTTCATGTTGGGTTGGGTCTTGTCATAGGATGAAGGTTGTGCTGGTGTTGATGTGAGGCCTCTTGCACCTTCATCTTCTCTGCAAAGCTATTCCCTGTGTCCACAAATGCTGTCCATGACCTCTAGAGCTGTCAGTGCCTGCAGTGATCCTTTCTGCCAGGTCGGTGGTGCTTCCTGATACAGACTCCTGGCTGTGACCAGCAGATTCCCATCCTGGCTGTTCCCCTTGTTGGAAAGTTGTTATTCCCTTCTGGAAACATCACTGTTTTGGTGGTTAATTTTATGGTTTCCCTTTTGGCCTTCCTCCTGAAAGAGAGGTTGCTACTCTCACTGCTCGTTTTGTCCAGATTGCTTAATGCTTTAGGAGGAATTTGATGCGTATCTGTGATTTAGGACATAGCTGAGCTGCTCACAACGATGTGTGTGTTCCTGCCTTTTTTAGATACCATACATAAACCTGGTTTTATTAAAGCAAAAAAAAATAAAAAAATTGTTAAAATTGTTAAACATAAAATCTGTTTGTTTCCTAAAATTCCCTTAGGCTTAAGGCTGAGATTTTCACACCTACCCTGGGGCTTTGGATACTTGGCTCTGCACCATGTTCCAGTTCTCACCATTTTGTCACGAGTCTCTTGGTGCTTCCTGCTTTCCCTGACAGCCCAGCACCTTTGTGCTCCTGTGACATGACAGCTTGTGCTTTGGATAAGTGAGGGAAAGAGTAAAATTCTTGGAATTGTGGTTGTGGAGGAAGAGTCTTAATTGTGGTACTCAGGAACTCGGAAAATGTGAAGGAGGTGGAGAGAGATCCTGAAGGATTATCATAGAATCGTGGAATGGTTTGAGTTGCAAGGAACCTTAAAGACCATCTCATTCCACCCCCTGCCATGGGCAGGGACACTTCCACTATCCCAGGTTGCTCCAAGTCCCATCCAACCTGGCCTGCAGCACTTCCACGGGAGGAGCAGCCACAGCTTCTCTTATCTTGACATCTCATGGACTGGGAGGTTTAGTGTGCATGATGTTATTCAGTTGAAGGCTGGACTAGGTGATCTTGGAGGTCTTTTCCAACCTTAGTGATTCCATAATTCTGTGATTCTATGACTGGCACGTTGAGCTCTGCATATTTAGGCCCTGTAAGGAGCAAGACATCCCAATCCCATGAGGAATCTGTTTTACCTCCCTTGGCCAACCAGTCCTGGTCTCTGAGATTGGAGTTGGGTAGATGCTCTTGCTGTCTCATCCCAGGGTTTGCGTTGGCAGAGCTGACTCAGAGCTGTCTGGCTTTGGCACTTTTCCCGTGTGTCAGAGCCAGGTTCTGGGGCTGAGGGTCTTTGGGATAACGTGGGAAACTGATTTATTGCCCTGGTGATTTCAGTTAATTTCCTCTTCCCATTTCGGCAACTTCCTGGCAGTCTGAAATGTCTTGCAGTGGATGGATGGCTAAAGAATTTCAAGCCACTCTTGGGGATAAAGAGGAGAGAGGGGAGGGAAGAAGGTGGCATTTTACAAAGCATTGGGATGTTCTTCATTTTAATAAAATAAATAGAAAAAAGAGGTAAGCAGCACCTCAGCTGCTAAGGCGACAGGCGCTTAAGAAGCACTGAATAAATACATAACATATATTTGCTGAATGCATTTGTTGTTGGAAGTTTAAACATTAAACATGCCTGCTTCATCTGATACCATAATAAAGCTGGGATGTTCAGAGAGCCATTAGTGGTGCTCTGACTACAGCTTTACATCTTCGCTCATGTTCCAAGGAAGCTGCATCCCATCAGCAATGCCTCGGTGAGAGCTGCCCCCAGAAGGGAGAGTAAGTGAATTCTGGGAGGGATTTCGAGGTGGGCTTGGGGTTTTTTTTTTGTGGTGCATTTCCCCTTTCCTGTTGATCGACATGGATGTTTCGGTGTTGTTCCCTTGTAAAGTGCTGGGGCAGGTCCAGGGGAAGCAGCAGCTCTGCCTTTGTCCCTCTATCCCCAGGCTCAGTAAGTGCTGGCTCAGGGCCTGAGGAGGCAAATAAACAGGTTTGTGTATTTAGGTTTTTAAATTACAGGATAAGGAGGAACACAGATACTCAATCCATTAAGAAATAACTAGGTGGGTGATTCACTACCATTTGTGTAAATGGCACTAACTCTGGTCTGCCTGCACAATTTATTAATACTTCACGGGAGGAGAAAAAAATTATTTTAATCTCATAATGGATGATGAGCTGTGAAATTGCTTCTGCAGCAGCTGGGCACCCTGGGGGAGGTGCTAGATTGCACCACATTATGCAAGCCATCCCCACATCCCTGCCTTCCTGGTGCTAATCAGACACGTCAAATCTGGGCGAAGGGGAGGGAGGGGCACTGCTTCTGCTGGGCTTTATTACTTTTTTGGGGTTTAGCATATTTAGTTTCATTGTCAGTTTGCTTTGGGATCCCAAGGCTGACTTGGGAAGCACGAGGGTTCAAATCTGAGTGCGTTTGTGGTGAGCGACGCTTTGGGCTCCAAAGGTGCTGGCAACGTGAAATAATGAGAAATTTAGCAAAGGTACCAGGTCTGACCCAGTTTGTGATGATTTAATCTGGCTTTGCAGGGAAGGGTACCAAGAGCTGTTACTTCTCTTTGTAGCCTTGGACTGGGACCACGAGCAGGAGCAATGCTCCCAGTGCTGTGGGGTTTCCTTGGGGCACCAAAAGGACAACCTGGGGTTAAGCACTGTGGTTCTGTGTGGGAAGGTGGTGCATGTGTGTAGTGATGGGAGCAAACCAGGTGGTGTAGGGCCGTTTGGGGAAAAAGGTGCAGACTGCTCCCTTAACAAGCACGTGGTGGTGTCTACTCAGGCGTGCATGTGCTTTTCTTGTGCCTTGTGCACACCAGTCCTCATGGCTGCAGGTGTGCAAGGGCAGTGCAGAGCTCCGTTTCAAAACTTGTCTTTTCTGAGGAGAGCAAAACCTTAAAAAAACCCCAAAACCAACAAGGACGTCTGGGAGAAGAAAGACTGGATTGTGGATGGGTTGTGTTGCCACTGGGGCTTTGCTGGAGGATTTTGTTGCAGACCTCCCAGTGTCTGCCACAACACCCGTGGTTGGGGATGGCTGTGGAGGCCAAGTACCATGAGAAGCACATGTCCTTTGAGATGAATCAATGAAAAACTTGGTGCAAACAAAGCGTCCTTGCAGACTGTGGCTCAAAGGGGTTATTTTAGCCCCCTAACCCCACGCTTTTAGTTGGGAGCCTAAGGGAAATACTCCAAGACAAAATCGGAAAGGGGGCAAGCACGGTGCAGAGTGTAGTTTCCTTCCTGCTCTGGGTCCTTCTGGCTCGACCGAGGCCAGGTTGAATTAATTTCTTAGAGTGCTTTTTGCTAATTCTTCCTTGCCTGAGCTCCATTACTGTTTTCAGGCCGCCTTATCTCCTGACCTGCTTATGGTGCATTATACATCATTGTGTAACATACCCCGGGCTCAACACACCCCACCAAATCCATCCAGCCCAACAATGGGTTGCTGTGAGTGCACTGAGCTTATTATGCAAGTTCCGTGTGCCATGAGACAAAAAAGGCAATTATGTAAAACCTGTACTCAAGTAATTCCCTGAAACGCATGATGTTCTTGAGTAGAATATGATATTCCTTGTATTTCCTTCCAGGCAAGGTAGTAGGAGAAAAAAGGATTTATATTTGTCTGGCCTAGTCAGTCTAATTTTAGATCCCATTGGCTCCCATATCACTGAATATATGGTCCCTTTAATACATTTTAAAACTGGCAAGAATCATTATAAACAGTTTTAAGGAGGCTGATTGTGAGGCAGATGACAGAGGCTGCACTTTGCCAACGTGGAGCAGAGCTTGCACATCTCCTGGCATTCCCTGGAGCGCTGCCACATTCGCTTGGAGAAACTAGGGAAGAACAGCCATGCAGGGAAATGAAATAGTTCTCGTGTCAGTGTGGGCAGGTAACTTGAAACAGATGAAAGCAGATATTACTACAGGTAATCCAGGAGCAACTGTGCACCAAACATGTTTCACAGCCCTGGTCCTGCATATGAAGATAAAGCAAAGGGGTTTCAGGAGCTCTGGTTATTGCTGATGTTTGTGTAAACCAATATTGAAAGCTTCTATAAATGCTGTCAGCAGACTTTGAGTCTTGATGTCCCAACTGGGCAGGGCTTGGACCAACCCTATCTATGGGTGTCCCTGCCCATGGCAAAGGGTTGGAACAGGATGATCTTTATGACCCTTCTGACCCAAACCATTCTGGGATTCTGTGATCTGCTTATTTGGAAGCTGAAGTTCTTTGTTAGAGGGATGTGATGTGTCATACAGAGTTGAGCCACCTGAGGTGGAGACAGGGGTGTTCAGGTGTAGCAGCTCCACATGTGCCACGATGTGAATATCCCAGCATGGATCAGAACAGGGGAAAGTGTTACCTGGACATGCCCTGCATGATGAAAATGGCATTTCAGTGAAATAACGACAGCAAGTCTGCAAAGCAGTAGTTTTGGGCATGTTTTGTACCTGGGGAACTCCCCGTTGCTAAATGTTGATGTCAAAATCTTAATAGAGATGCAAAGAGGGGGAAGGACAATAAGACCAGACGAGGTAGGTGAATAGACAGGGTGAATTGTTCTATTCTTTGAGCAGATTCCATAATCATTTATTAGGGGCTTTTCTATCTCCCCCCAAATGCTGGCAAGCATTGGCCAGTTTTTATGTCGGCCAGTTGACAAACTGCTGCTCTGATTGATTGAGTGGGTCTTCAGTTTTTGGGAGAGGGGACAATATGTGGTCATAGTTTTCCATTCCTCCTGCAAGTGGTTTAGCTTTTGTCTCCAGGACGTACCTGGTGGCATGAGGAGGCGGGTGTGGAGGGCCAGTTGTCCCAGCAGGTTCAGATGGAGCCCGCTGTGGGACATGCTGGGGATGTGACAGGGTCTGCCCTTCCCTCTCCTATGAGGCAGTTGCTGCCTTGGCATGAAAGAAGGAAAGGCTGAGATATCTGATTGCATTTTTCTTCCTCTTTATTCCTGGGGGTATCTACTTCCAAAACTCATTTTTGTCTGTGCCACTGGGGAATTCGAGGTCTGTCTGTGTCTCTTCTCTCAGAAGGATAAACACAGCATTACTAATCCTGTATATAGCATTGCCTGCTGCACTGCTGCTCCATCCATGTCTATCTGCCTTTATGGAAACCATAACCTTTTCTTGAACCAGAGATTTTCCTGAACAAGAGCCCTTTGGGATCTGAGTGGGCTTTCCTGGATACATTTTTAATAAACACAATAATTTGACTGCAAACCCATTACCTACCCCCTGTTTGTTCTATGGGATAGTCATTTCCATGCCTGCAAAAACCACTAACTCACAGGGCAATCAAAGCAGGACTGACAACCAGGATAAAATTGGTATGTGTTGTGATAAAACAGTCTATCTTCAGTATTGTGCACTGTAGCTTTAGATATTGCCTATAAGTAATGGCCTCAAAAAGATATTAAATCTTTAGAAAAAATCAAGCCTAATTGTAACTATATTTTTGTTTTCCATTTTGGTTTATGTACAGTATATGACTTCTGCAGAGACATTTTTATTCCAGGAAAATGACAAGCCAACAAGAAGCCATAATTGCACTGATTTTTAGAAGTGCCTGCATTACTACAGATCTGATGTACTGCAAGACATGAATCAGAAAAATTCTATTAAAAAATCTCTTGAATGGCTGACACAGGAGTATTATCCGCGATGATTAATTTGACTTGGTCATTATGAACACAGACAAGTCTGACAAAATTGCATTTCATTCCCCACTGAATTCATAAAATCACTATACACATAATAAGAAGTTATAGTTCTCTGCTATCCACTATTCTTGACAGGATTCCAGTTCTGGATAAGATACTGATTAAAAAAAAAAAAGAAAGTGGTGGGAGAGAGGGAGTTGGGAGCTTTTTTGAAAGCCTACAATAGGGCTGATTTCTTTTGCTATAAATTGTTCATGGGACTCCATTATTTTTAGCTTTGTTTTTTTTTTTGTGAAGTGGTGATGCAGGTCAGGGTAAGCTTGGACAATATCAAACCTCACTGTGAGCTTTTAGTGACATGGGAGGGGATGAAGCAGAATTGCTCACGTTTTTCACATCATGAGTGCCAAGAAGCCCTGTAGGGCTGTGCCTGAGGGTGTGGAGCAGGACCATCCCTGCTGCTGCCTCTGCTCAGCCACAGCCACAAAGCAGGTCCTTGCCCAGGTTGGATCTCAGGCATTTTCCATCACTCACGTGATTAGTAATAACTGGTGCCTTGTTCTTTATTTCCCACCCATGTAACTGAGGTACCAACGAGTACCAGAGTCCCAAGAATGTTGATTCTGGCTTTGGTAGCATGTAAAATAACCCCCAAAAATGCAGAATTGGGTGCATGCCTCTGAAAACTTTGTATTTCTGAGTGAGCTGAGATTTTCTGTTTTCCCTCAGTATTGCTGGCTGGTTTCCTTCACAGCCCCATCCTGCTGAGCACCGTGGCACCACATCACAGCATCCTTTTGCCACTGTGGCAGCTGCCCAAGGAGATCAAAGGAGATCTGTCATATTAAGGCAAGCAAGAATGATTAGGACCCTGATATCTCCCTTCTGGGCACATGTGGTTTATGAAACACACGTAGTTTTATAAACACACATAGTTTTATAAAACCTGTGGAAAAGAGACTTTTTTTGAGGTGTCAGAGTTGGACAAAACCATCCAACAGGCTCACCTTTGGAAAGAGCCATGGCTCCAGGACTGCGTGGGATCTATGAGAGACAGGAGAAAGTCAACTCATGTAAAGTTTAAAGGTATAAACATCCAGCTAATTCAAAGGCAAAGCCACCCAGAAGTGCTGGGGTTGAGCTGGGGGCTGACTTTGTGCTGCAGGTGGTCACAGGGTGCAGGGTCTGCATCAGAGAGGGAGAAGTGGAGAGAAACAGGCAATGTGGAGGTGTGGGCTTGCTCTTTGGGTCAACCAGAACTTGTTTGGGATTTATGAAGAAAATAATCTGAATACAGGCTGGGAGGGTTGGGGGTGTTTAACCTGGAGAAGAGAAGGCTCCAGGGAGAGCTGAGAGCCCCTTTTAGTGCCTGAAGGGGCTCCAAGAGAGGGACTTTGGACAAGGGCCTGGAGAGACAGGACAAGGAGAATGGCTTTAGGCAGAAAACAGAGAAGGTTTAGATTGGATATTATGAAGAAATTCTTCCCTGTGAGGGTGGGCAGGCCCTGGCAGAGGGTGCCCAGAGAAGCTGTGGCTGCCCCAGCCCTGGAAGTGTCCAAGGTCAGGTTGGACGGGGCTTGGAGCAACCTGGGCTGGTGGAAGGTGTCCCTGCCCATGGCAGGGGGTGGGATGAGATGAGCTTTAAGGACCTTCCCACCCAAACCATCCTGGGATTGTATGATTGAAACCCCCACTAGTCTGGGCATGGAAGAGGAGCACAGAGGAAGGCAGAACCCACTTTCCCACAGGTCACCTGCTGCTCTGCTCTGCTCCCAACCTCTTACTGAATATTGTGCAGGCACTTCCAAGGTACATTTATGTTCATGCAAGAACTCATTTTTGTCTTTTCACCCACATTCCCATAGTAAAAAACCTGAGCATGTGAAAATTAATGTAGCAGGGGCTGGGAACACTTCAAAGACAATTTGTAGATTGTATGTGACTGACTGTTAATAAATACTTCTTTACAGTATTTATCCACCTCTACCCACATAATTCATTGGCCCTGCTGCTCACACTCTGGATCTCTGTGTGCGAGGTTGAGGCAAATCAATTTCCATTCCTAAGACCCAGAGCTGCTGACGTGGAAAATCAGCGCTGCTTCACTTCTTGGCACGGGGCTTTGGGAACCACAGGTGTGAACACAAGCCCTCTGGCATCCTTCCCTGGAGATGTCCCCCAGCCCCTCTGGGTCACCCCACAGAGCGCTCCTGTCCATTTCCCTTGCGGGCTCCCTCTGGAGTTTCCAATGTCCCAGAGACTTCCAGTTTCTCCTGCCACCTCCACCAACATTTCTGTCCCCGTGGATTCAGTGCCTTGAATGAACAGAAAACCTCTGTCATTCCCATGCTGGAGAAACGTATCAAACTCCCCTTCTTGCAAATATGGTTGTGCCTGTGTAATGTGTGTGGTGGGAGAGGAATTTGGAGGCTTTTAAGGAAATATGGGTAGCTGGTCTTCAGGAAGGTTCAATTTTAACATTTCATTGGGTTTTGGACTCTTTTCCTCTTTATATGACCCAAGGTCTTCTCTCAACCTGAGGTGCCCTCCACATGGTGAATCTTTCAGGTGTGTGTAAGAGGAATGAGGAACATGTCTGTATGATAAAGCCATCCATGTGCTTCTCTGGCTACTGACACCATCTGATGCATCATCCAGCTTCGGTAGGATCGAGATACCCCAAAACCACCTGGCTGGTTTTCCACAGCCCCTTCCCAATCTGTGCTGGTGGAAGAGTGCTCTCCCTGTGACACAGCCCTCAACCCTGGGATTGGGATCCTGCTGGGATTGGGTTGTGGGCATTGCCACCCCTGCTCATGGGATGGTGTGAGCACCCAGTAACCTCCATGTGTGCACATCAGGAGCTCAAGCTGCAGTCTGTGGTTGCACCTCTCAGCCTCACAAACAGCAGTGTTTTCCTCACTTTGCACGCTTGGTTTTGGTCTGTTTAGGTCCATCTCATCTCTGAAGTGTCAAGAGGGTCAAAGTGAGCTTTCTCAACAGCTCCAGGAAGAACCCAGTTGGTAGGTGAGGGACTGTATGAGGTCTGTGGTGGTTTATGTCATCTGGATAGATCACACAAGCCTACATGTTTCCTTGTACCTTACCAAGAACAAATGTTCTCTCTTGGGCTTATATTTACTGTTGAATGTTATTTGACAGGGCAAATATTTACCTGCAATAATACTACAAATCTTTCTCCTTCTCACTGTGAATAATATTTCTCTGAATTAATGCTTGGCTGCAACTCGTGGATCCTCACAGATAATCACACAGAACATGACTGAGTGGAGAATTGGGGTCACTGGACACTTGCCACGCTGCCAGGGAGGAGAACAGTTTCCCAGGTCCTTGATCAGGTCATGTCCTGTGTGATTAATCCCAACATGCAGTGCAGATATGATGCTGCCTGGCTCTGGAGTCTTTTGTAAAGGAGGATGGTGCTTTCCTCCCCTTCCAGGAGGGAAAAAGCAGGAGAAAGCTAAAGGCTTCGTTTATAGACCTGCTCAACACTAGTTACTCCCTCCTGACTCACCTGCATGCAAATCTGAAGTGTCTTTTAGAGCGTGGCTGTGGTTGTGGCTTTGGCTGAGGCACAGCTGGTCCCTCAAGAGCTGCACTGCATTAAGACATCTGGCCATCCCTTGGTCTTAGACCAGCTGGATGTGTGGAGCCTGTGGAGCCCCTGACCACTGCACAGAGGTTGGGGAAATGGATCTCAACCAGCCTCCTCTTCCCTGCAGATCCTGGGAATGCTCCCCTGGGCTCAGAGACGTTGGTGGGAGCTTGCCAGGGCTCGGCTTTATTTGAGTTCAGGAGGAGGTACAGCCCAGGAGCAGAAGATGAAGCAGCAGCAACATCCAGTGTGGTTTTGAGTCTGGTGACAGAGGGTGTACAGGGTCACCATGCCCACTGCGTGGTGCAGAGGTGAAGGACACCCAGGGCATTGGGATAACCCACAGGATGAGCCTCTTGCCATCAACAGACCAGTCCCCAAAGCTGCCTCCTGCCTGAGAACCTTCTCCTGCAGGTCCTTGGGATTTGGGGTGCCTCCTATCCATCTCTCTCCCTCTTCTGAAAAGGATCAAGGAATATGCCAAGTCTGGGAGATCCTGGCACATCGTCCTTGTGGTGGGGAGCAGTGTTGGCAGGAGGTCACACTGGAGTGTCTCCAAGACCTGCTGGTGCTTGGGAGTGCAGGTTGTGCCCCAAAAGGTCTGCAGTGGGACCTGGCTGTGCAGGTGACCCTTAGGCAGCGTTCAGGAATTCTGACTTTGCTCTCAAGTGATTGCATACAGGGTGTCCCCAGCCCGGTGCTGTGAGCTGGGGGGGAGCAGCAGGGAACCTGGTTACCTCTTCTGATTCCTCTTGGTCCTGGACATGGCCTGGGTGTCACCTTGCTGGTAACAAGAGCTTTCTTTCCAGTACAGTCCCCCCACACTCCCGTCCTCTGTCCTCTGATCCTGAATCTGCAGGTGGCTGGAGGTGATCCAATGACCACTGTTCAAACTCTTTTCAAGAAGGAAAAATTGTTTTAAAGTATGATTTTGCTGCTGTTGAAGGTTGGTTGTACCTGCTGCAATGTGCGTGCCCTTCCTGGGGCATAACCATGGGTACAAGACCCTGGCACAGGTTGTCCAGAGAAGCTGCAGATGCCCCATCCCTGTTCAAAGCCAGGTTGGATGGGGCTTGGAGCAACCTGGTCTAGTGGAAGGTGTCCCTGCCCACGGCAGAAGGGTTGGATGAGATGATTTTTAAGGTCCCTTCCAACCCAAGCTGTTCTATAGTTCTGTGATAACCCCGGGCCTGTGCTCAGGGCAGTGTGGTCCTATAGAGCCCCTATAGCTGGCTCACAGGGATGCTCAGCGTGCTGAGGGCAAGGAGGGACTCGGAGAAGGGGCACTGTCCCCTCTCCGAGAGGTCTTGGCTCCATCCTGTGCCTCCATCCCTCTGCAGGCCAGGGCAGGGGGTTGCCACTCCAAGCCCCACACGTGTGCCTTGCGGCGCGAGCCGTGGGAGGGTTTGCAAGCGGCTGCTTGTTGTTTCAGCTGATTTCAGTGGTTTAATTTGAAGAGGAATAATGTGTAATCACAACGAGTGTCATCTGTTTGACGGTGGAAAATCCTAGATCTCCGTGCTTTTCTGTGTCCCATACTGGGCAGCCATTCAGCAGCACGAGCTGCTCCGCGCTCACGATCAGAGTCCTGGTGGGATGAATGGGTTCCGACCAGCTCACTAATCTAATTTGTAATGTATCCTTATAACGTATAATTGGCT
This sequence comes from Sclerurus mexicanus, assembly GCA_013396755.1. Lineage (NCBI taxonomy): Eukaryota > Metazoa > Chordata > Aves > Passeriformes > Furnariidae > Sclerurus > Sclerurus mexicanus. The sequence goes on from VWZF01005908.1 coordinate 120,895, forward strand.
GTTTAATTTAATTCAAATTAGCATAAGAATGGAAAATATAATCTGCCGCGTAGCCCACATGGTGGTGGTGGAAGGGAGCGTTGGGTGTTACTGCAGAGGGGCTGAGAGGACAGCTCGTGGGACCACCCTTCGTGGAGATGGACGTGTCAGCAGGCACTGTGTGTGACAACAAATCACCCCTTCCCCCAGCCCTCTGGGAACTGCCTATCTGCCTCATCTCCCTTCCTTATCCTTCCAGCCATCTCTTTAAAACACATATAGAGTGAAGGCGGCTCGCTTTGGAAAACTCTCGGTAGTGACAGGGTGTGAAAGCTGGCAGGCGCCGAGTCTGATTATGTTGATTGGATATTGTCTAATCTGATTTTGATTGTGTACAGCTTTGATTGTAATTTTGATACGTCTGCAAAATGCTGTAGCTGTTCGGAAAGCTTTGTGATTTAAACAGGTCTTTTTCCTTTCTCTTTTCTTTTTTTTTTTTTTTTTTCCCTTGGGTTGAATAGAACAGAGGCAGAAATGTGCCAGGGGGCTGAGCAGGGAGACAGGACTTTGGCACTCCTTACAAAACCACCTCAGAGCCTTTGGGTGAGCTGCTCTGCAGCAACACAAGAAACTCATAGTTTTGAAGAGAGCTTTAGGAAACTTTGAGTGGTTTTTACATAATTTAGTTAAGCACAGCAAAGCCACTTGCTTATATACCTGATAGCAAAATAAACCAGTTGGAGGAACAAGTTTGCTGTGCAATGATTTATTTAAATCCCTTTCTGTAAAGCATGGAGTGAAATCCTCTTAAATAAGTGGGAAAGAATCGGTGCACCTCGAGGAGCATAGCCCAAATGGAAAGCTTGCTGCCAGCTGTATTAAATGGGATCTGTGTGTCTGCTGTCGTGTACATCCCCTCCGCCCGCTGCCTTCCCTGTGTAATAGCACTGTCAGACAGAAGCTGGCTGGAAGAATAGCTGGGCTTGAATTTCCCCTGAACAATAACAGCTGGTACAGAGCTGTCAGGGCCCAGGCTCTGTCTTGTGTTTCTGGCATGCTCTTGTTTCCCTGCAGCTGGTGGGAATATCAGGAGGACGTGAAGGTTTGGGTCAGATATGCAGTACCTGCCCTTGAATCATCCTATGGTTTGAGTTGGAAGGGACCTTAAAGATAATCCAGTTCCAACCCCCTGCCATGGGCAGGGACACCTTCTGCTAGCCCAAGTTGCTCCAAGCCCTGTCCATCTTGTCCTATGACACTTCTAGGGATGGGACAGCCACAATTTCTCAGGGCAACCTGTGCCAGGGCCTGCCCACCCTCACAGGGAAGAATTCCTTCCCAATATCCCATCTAACCCTGCTGTCTGGCAGTGGGAAGCCATTCCCCCTTGTCCTGTCTCTCCAGGCCCTTGTCCAAAGTCCCTCTCCAGCTCTTCTGAAATGCCTTGAGGCACTGCAAAGTGTTCTAAACTCTCCCTGGAGCCTTCTCTTCTCCAGGCTGAACACCCCCAGCTCTCCCAGCCTGTCTCCAACCCTAGGAACATCTTTGTTGTTCCCTCTGGACTTGCTCGAGGAACTCCACATCCTTCCTGTGCTGAGGACCCCTGAGATGGGGCTGCACTGCAGGTGGGGTCTCACCTGAGTGGGGCAGAGGGGCAGAATCCCCCCCAACCCCGGATGCCCACCCAGGGGGTTTCTGGGGTGCCAGTGCACGTGGCTGGGTCATGTCCAGCCTTTCCTCCACTAGTATCCCCAAGTCCTTCCCTGCAGGGCTGCTCTCAGTGTGCACTTCTCCCAGTCTGCTCTCCTGCCTGGATCGCCCCATCCCAGGTGCAGCATCTTGGGCTTGGACTTGCTGAACCTCGTTCTTGTGGCCCCCTTCTCAAGCTTGTCCAGCCCCTCCCCGGATGACAACCTGTCCTTCTATTGTGTCAGTGGCTCTTTTCTTTGTCTCATTCTGCTCTGGGGTGAGGGAAAGGGAGAGGTGGGGGCTCAGTTCAGCAGAGGATGAGCCACTTCCAGCCCCAGTTTTGGGGTGAGGCAGGAGTGACCCCCTGCTCTGACACCCCACAAAGCCCTGGCAGTGCCCTCTCACCAATCCACAGATCCCTCCTTGGCCCCTCCTGCCTCTCCCACTGACTTCTGTGTTCTGTGTTCTGGTTAGATATGGGCTTTCTTTTATTTTATTAAGGGCTTTCTCCCCACAGTCTGGGGTGATGAAGAGCAGGAATCTGAGGTGGAGCTCTGGGACAATGGGTTAATAAAGCCTACAGTGCTTAACTGGTTTTTTAACATCTGGGGTTTTGCTCTTATATCAAGTATTAAGTCAAAATCCAACCATGAAACTAGGTGATCCAGGAAATTTAGCTTAATATCCATGTGTGTAATACTATGGCTAATCGGAATTTCATATGCTGTAATAAAAGTGAAACAGTAGATGTTTAGAATCAGCCTCTTCTGCCAGAGACTCATTATATTCTACATTGATAATTAATAATTTGGATAGTTTCACACTTACATTATGAAGCAAATATGTTTTTGTCTGAAGTGAAAACGGTTGCACAGGTGCAATAACATATTCTTTATATAAACTGGAATGCTTAGAAGTAAACAAGACTCCAGAAAACATGGGGAGCTGATGGAAAATTGACATCTCTGTGTGTTCATGTCACTTCAAGGGGACACTGGTAGGGAGGTGAGGGAACACTCCTCCAGATGCAGTTTGGAAGAGGGTGTAAGAGAGGACGCATCTCCATGTGTGGCAAAATCATGCAAGCTTTCTTTAAAGGATTTTTTTAAAAGTCTTGGCTGTGTTTCCAAATCTCCCTCCTTGGTTGTATCTTCTGTGCTGGAGGTTTTGGGACTCAACAGGAACTGGGAAAAAAGGGAATGGCTTTAAACTGACAAAGGGCAGAGTTAGATTAGGTATTAGGGGAAAATTCTTTACTATGAGTGTGGTTGCCCAAGGCCAGGTTGGATGGGGCTTGGAGCAACCTGGACTAGTGGAAGGTGTCCCTGTCTATGGCAGGGGGTTTGTAACTAAATGAACTTTAAGGTCCCTTCCAACTCAAACCATTCCATGAGTCTGTTAATATTGTTCCCAATTGCTATTTCTACAGATTGAATTATCATAAAAACTCTTAAAAATACCAACTGTAGGTACGGTAAGAGCCGAGCTGTGTGCCCAGAGAGACACTTTGACTTACAAATGCCACAGCTGGTCAGGAAGCAGCTTTTCCATGTCTGTGGCTCGGCAAGCGTCACTGGCCTGGCTGTGGTCCAGGCATGGACATCTCTGCTGAGGCTTTGGTGAGTTAAAGATGTGCAAGTGGGATGCAAGTGTGGGAGAGGGGAGCAGAGGGATGCCCCAAGTGGATCCAAGGTGCATGAAGACCTGTGGTGTCCCTGACTGTTGGTGGTGCAGCCACACTCGCACCTTGGCTCCTACCTAGTTGCTGCCAGGTGTGCAGAGGTAGAGTTATCCTTTTTATTACAACAAAACCTGTGCTTTTGTATTTCTTACACAAATGATCATTTTTCTTGGCTGAAGCAGCAGGGCAGTGACATGTTGCAAAATGTCTCTTTCGTGTTTCAGACGTACAGCAGCCAGAATGAAAACAACGAAGACTATGAGATCCCTCCCATAACGCCTCCGAATCTCCCTGACCCTTCCCTTCTGCACTTGGTGGACCATGAAGCTGGATATCACTCCCTGTGCCACAGCCTCCCTCCCAACAGCCTGATCCCAGCATACCCCTACCAGAACATGGACCTGCCGGCCATCATGGTCTCCAACATGTTGAGTCAGGATGGGCATCTTCTCTCCAGCCAGCTACCCACGGTCAGTGCCCTTCCCCTCCTATGTCTTTCATCACAGCTGTGTTATAGTTTGAGTTACGAGTCAATTGAGCATAGAAGAGTGTTGGTGATGAGCTGTTTGCCCGAGGGGTTGTCAGCTCTGTGCTGCTGCCCACCACGGCCAGGGCGCAGTGGCAGAGACGGGAGTTACCTGCGTGGCCATGCACATGGTGACAACTTAATGTTTCCAGTGTGGTGTCTTCCTGAGCTTTATTAACCACTCGAGAGCAGAGGAAGGTTTGTTTTCCTCCGTGTATGTAACACCCTCCCCGAACCAAGCGAAGTGCAGGTGCTCCATCCCCCATGGGAATGTGACCGGCCAAAGCCTGTGGTTCACAGCCCTGTGTCCTTTCACTTCATCCCAGCCTGTCACCCTGGTGTCCTGCTGCCGGGGTGGCCCCCGTGGCATCAGCAGGAGGAGCACGGATGCTCCCCGAAGGGAATGCTGTCCTATTGATTTCAGCAGGAACAAGATCCTTCCTTGCACTTGCAAACTCAAATTGCCTCTTGGCTCACGCCATGGCAAGGGGATACCTTGGGACGTTTCAAATGACTTATCTGTAGGGATAAACAAGGCAGGGATAATGAAGTAAAGTGCAGCTCTGGGAAGAAACTTTAGGGCTAATTAGACCTTACGACGCTTCTGTATCAGCAGCACCGAGGAAAGGCTGTGACTTGATTTTGACAGGGATATTGAATTAATGCTGTTGCTCTTTAATACTGTTTTCCTCTTTAGCAGATTTAGCCCTGTGGTTGGGTTTCGACATTGTTTCTCTCTAAGATCATTGATTTTGGACGGCATCGATATCAAACAGAGTTAATTTGACTTAAAGAGCATGGCTGGGAGGCTGCCCCTGCCTGGCTGGGGAACGCTGGGTGTTGATTGCTTGACTAGATAATGGTCTGAAAGGTGGTGATATTTAAATATTTAAATGGGATATTATCTCTTAGTCTAGGAAAATCCCAAGGCTTTCTAAAGTCCTGATGAGTCTCCAAGTTTCATTGTTAGTGTGTTTAAGAAAAATATCATGTTCTGCCCATCAATATTGAACAGAGGCATATTTCTATGGAATTAAATATTACTTAGGGCTCTGTGTTAGCTTTTAGGTTCTTAGGTGATTAAAACATTCATTTCTGAGACAAAAAGAGTCAATTTCAGCTGAAATATTTTTCCCTGGTTTAATTTAAAGCACAGCCCCTTTACCTGACCCCTATTTTCATAACATGATAATTTTATCCTGTGTTGATTGTCTCATTTTTGAGAGGTGATATTGCACTTATAAATCACTTTCTAAAATACCTAAAGAAAAAAGAATCAGGGGGATTTATTAAGCAGCTTCTCCATGTCTGAAATAATTTATTTTGGAGTAGTCCTTGGGAAATGTTCTCTTTCTTACTTTATGGTACTGTTTTACAAATGCAGCGTGGTGACGATAAATCAGGACTGAGCCAGGGAAGATAAGAAGGGGGCTTAGTGGGCTGTAAACGTAGAATAGAGAGATTAAGATTTGTTTGCCCCTTACCACGAAAATAAAAAAACCCAGTGAACCCTGAATCTCCCGGCCGATAGTGAATTGAAACTGTTTAGTTTTGAGTGGAAACCCTCGGAGCTGTAATACATCTGCAGAGGTCCTGGCAGCAAAGGGAGGAGATCGTGGAGGGAGATGTGGTTTTGGGTCGGAATTAAATCCTGCCTTACCCTCCTTTTATTGCACTGCAAAGTGATGCCTTTTAGCCCCTCTTGGGTGGGGAATCGAGTCTCCCATGGCACACCTATAGCTCCTGTTAGTGCTGAAGGGAGCAGCACATGCACATGTGGACACAATAAAATCCTGGAGAGCAAATAGATTTTAAGTTTATATGGTTAATACCCTATAGCACCTTCCAGTACCTAAAGGGGTTCCAAGAGAGCTGGAGAGGGACTTTGGACAAGAGTCTGGAGTGACAGGACAAGGGGAATGGCTTCAAACTGACAGAGAGTAGGTTTTGATTGGGTATTAGAAAGAAATCCTTCCCTGTGAGGGTGGGCAGGCCCTGGCACAGGGTGCCCAGAGAAGCTGTGGCTGCCCCAGCCCTGGAAGTGTCCAAGGCCAGGTTGGACAGGGCTTGGAGCAACCTGGGCTGGAAGGTGTGGAAGGTGTCCCTGCCCATGGCAGGGGGTTGGAACGAGATGATCTTTAAGTTCCTTTCCAACCCAGACTATTCTGTGTTCCTCTACCTCCTGCCTACGTGCCCACCAAGCCATAGCTCACAGGGTGGTGTCCCCATGAAGCCAAAGGTGGGTCAGGCACTGCTGTCTGATGGCACAGGGCACACCACGTGCTACAACCACGCCCCAAAGTCACCCGCCACCCATCACCAGGTGGGTGTTTGCAACAGGAAACCTCCAGATCGAGAAAGGGCGTTGTTTGCCAACACTTGCAGAAAGAGAGGGTTTGTTGCCGCAGGGGTGGCAAGGGAAGCCAGTCTGGGAGTGAGCACAGAGGGGGCGGCGCAGCGTGGGGAGGTTTTGTCTTTGTTCCAGGACCAGCGTTGCTCATGCAAATGCTGGAGCTGGAGCCTCTCTCCTCCTGTGTGCTCCTTGCTGTGGTTCATGCAGGTTTTTGCATACACAGCTGTTTCCTGCCTTGGCTACCGTGTCTTTGGGTTTGAATACAGTGACAAATGACAAGCGATTCAACGTAAAATGTTTAGACATCGGTCAGGCTTTTGCTGTAAAAATGCAGCTTGAGCCTTGGGATGTTTTTTAAGGCATCCTTGTGAAAAAAAATCTCAAGCTGCTGGAAGGAGGTGAGTCCTAACTCACTGAGAGCCATGGGATCGGAATTTTCTTTAAGAGCTCAGAAGTAAATAAAGAAAATACAGGTGCAGCCCTGGGATGTGTCTCTTGCCCTGGGATGTCCTGACATTACCCTCAGATCGCATTAAGCCTCCCAGTGCCTCTGCAAGGGATAGGCTGTTGCTCCCACTGTGGAGGTGACCAACTCAGAGAGAGTTTATATCAGCACAGGAATTCCCATGGCACGATGGGGGCTGGAAAGCGAGGGTGGGTTTGCAGCGTGCCAGCCCCCACTCCTGACTCCAGCCCACCCACGGGCTGTCAGGAGCTGGAGCCCCCTGTCCAGGCACAACAACTGTGCCCTGAGGGGTGAAACCTAAATCCATCACCACTGCTGTATTTCCTTATCCCTTCAGCATCATCATCCGGAGCACCCTCCACACCACCGGCCTCTGCAGGCTTTGCTCTGCTCATGGACCAGCTCTGCATTTCCATAACATGGCTCTTCACTGCTGTTTCTGTCCCTTTATTTCCCGGGTTTTTTTCCCCTCATGAGTTTTTGGAAGTTAAGGGAGTTTTCAGTCACTGGATGTGGGGTGTAGGGAGCAGGAGAGGAGGGAAGCAGGATGGATGGACAAGAGTAGGCAAAGAGGATGTGATGTGGGGAGGACAGGTGGAAGGGGCTGTGGGGAGGTTGGGGAGGGGACAGGGTTGGTTTGTTTGGGGAAAACTTGTTATTTTTTGTGTTAGTGAGAAGACACAAACAGAAAATTCTTACTACAGTGGTTTTTTTTTTTTTCCTACTGGCCTCTCTTTTGCTATGGGAAAAGAGGAAGGAAAAAAAATAGGAGAGATGTGACTGTCCCTGAGAATGGAAATACTTAGGAAAAAGTTGTTTTCCTTGGGAAGAGAATGACTTTGCCCACTGTGGACATCCCAGCAGTGTTACAGTGTGGGCAAGCAGCTGCTGAGCCCTCCAGGGATCCACAGGAAATCCTGGCTGGGCTGGAACACAGCGGGGCTGGGACCTGGGGATGTGGGGAAAGCAGGGCAGGGAGCAGAGACACGCTGTGGATCAGCGGTGAGGTGGGTGCTTTGAATAAATGAGATTTCAGCAGGGATTTAGCAGAACCTATTTGACAGAAACAAAGGGCGATCAAGGTCGGAGCTCAGGAATCCCCAACGCAGCACAAACGTATTTCCATAAATATTAAATAATGACCAAGCAGGCTGGGGGTGTCTCTGCTCATGAGGTGGGACAGTGATGGGATGGGGAGGAGACAAAACCCTCCGATGGGTGGGCAGCAGTGCCTGGAGCCCATCACCACTCCTTCAGGAGCCCCAAACTGTGTGTGCTCCCAAGCCTGGTCAAAGGAGGCTGCTGTGCTGGGGCACTCCAAGATACCTCTTCTCCCGTGGTGCATGTCATGGGCTGCTCCCTCCTGCTTTGCCACAGCCAGGGGAAATGAGGGCAGAACCATGTGTGGAAAGCATCATTTTGGGCATTTGGCTGCTGTTATGAGCCCACATGGGCCTTGTGGATGCACAGAGTTTGGTTGGAGGGGCTGGAGACTCTCCCTGTGTCTGCATCTCCCCGGTGCTTCTCATGATGGGAGATCTTTGTGAGTCCTTTAAAGGTACTAACACTTCCCTTGGTCCAGCAGGGTGACTTTTTTCTGCTGGTACAAAGGCAAAAAAGGCTGCAGCCACAGCCTGAAAGTTCTTAGTTTCCATTTGTTGCGTGGAAACAGATTATTTGAAAACTATTAAAAACCTGTAGTGGCAAAAAGCACATCCATGCTGCAAAATGTGAAATTTTCAGTGATCTGTGGGACCTGTTTATGCAGAGGTTAAATGGTAAATGGGGGTGAACTGTAGCAGCAAAGCAGGTGCCAGGCTGAAATGCCTGGAGTTTTTCACTGGCTTTGCAACCCAAATAGCTGTTTCCCAGCATGATGGGCTTTGGTCTGGAACAGAGGGGAAACCAGTAAAATAACTCAGCAGTAACCCAGCTGCCTGTCTCCCATGTGGGAAGGGGAAAGGAAAAGCAGCCCCTGACCTTGAACATTCCCAAGGATGGGCATCCACAGCTTCTGTGGGCAACCTGTGCCAGGGCCTCACCACCCTCATTGTAAGAACTTCTCCCTTACATTCAATTAGATACTGTCACAAAAGCCAAGTAAGACGTGCCAGTCTTTTGTCTAAGTCATTGGAAATTCCTGATCCCGGTAGGCGGAAAGTATTTGCAATGCATCAATATTTCACTGATTTTGAATCACTGCCTGTTCAAAGAAGTTATTTGACATAATCCATATCCCAGTGCAATGTACAGGCAGCAGTGCCCTTTAGAGCGAGTTCATGCTCTTGGGAAGAGCCTAAATAAATAAATAAATATATCAACACAAGCAGCAGTTGGGTTGCCAGGAGCAGAAACTTTGCTGAGTTCCCCATGCTTCAGTCCTGGATAAGTTTGCACTGGCAGTTTTGTGTTGTGTGCGTTCAGGTTTTGACTCATTTGGCTTTCTGCTTATTAATGGTTCAGTATTTAAAAACTAAACTCCCAAACATGAGCCCTTGGTGGAAAATAGTAATAACACAACCCTACATGAAGGGTTCTTTGTATTAAGCAGAGCCCTGTTTGCAATTCCCTGCTAGTGTTTTTCTCAGAGGCAATAAATGAAAGAAATATGTCTTTTTAAATTTTATAAAACTCAGAAAAATGGTTTTAAACAGCTTTTCTTCACCTCCTATAATTATTTATTTTCAAACAGTCCTTCAGGGTAATGTTCCGTTTTCTTATTTCACACTCCTTTTTCTCATAAATGAACCATCACTTCAATAAATCATTATGAAAACAGAGACTAACACAAACCCTGAAAGGTTGAAAGATTTATGTAACACATTTATGTTTTCCATTTTCTCATTCTGGTACTCCACTGCTAAAGCTAAGCTAATAAAAGCTGCTATTAATATTTCTTGTTGCCTGGCAACCGCAGAGAGGGAGTAATAGCTTTAGCTAGAAAAATAGATGACCGATAAGGAAAAATTCAATTCTTTTATTATCTCAAGGGAAAATGGGCTTTTACTGGAACATTATGATGTACGAGTGTGAAGTTGAATACAAAGGATATTTTTTCAGTTGTTTTTCTATTTTTAATGAACGTTATTTTACCTTCACAAACTCATTTAGAGCGTTTGCCCCACCTACTTGAGAGCTTAATTTAGCGACACCCACACATGCTCCTGGCTTGAAGTGTCTGTCGGCATTTTCGGTGGGAAGCCCCTTCCCACCGCGCCTCCCCCTGAGCTTCAGCGCTTGGCCATAAAATTTCACTCCAGGTCGGAACCTGGAAGACAAGGTTCCCAATCAAAGAGTAAATTGTTCTCGTGTGTGTTTAAAACGCGCTTTCCCAGCGGACTTTGGGAAGTTTCAGATGCCGTGGCTGGGCTGTGTGTGCTCAGGGAGAGCAGGAACGCTGCTGCTCCTGCCTGTGCTCTCGGAGCAGCTGTGGATGCTGGAGGTGCAAGAGCAGAGCTGGTGCCTGCAGGCAGGAGGGTGGATGCTTGTGGGAATACCAGCCAAATGCAAAGGATATCATTCCAGGCTGGATCCTCCAGGCTGGGGGATGGACAGACCCAAAGGCAGCCCCTCAGAGAAGGACTTAGAGGTGCTGGTGGAGGAAAGGCTGGACATGACCTGGCCATGCTCCTCTGGCCCCCAGAAACCCACTGTGTCCTGGGCTCATCCCGCAGCATGGGAGAGGGGGATTCTGCCCCTCTCAGGTGAGACCCCACCTGCAGTGCAGCCTCCAGCTCAGGGGTCCCCAGCACAGGAAGGACCTTTTTGGAACGAGCCATGAGGAGGCCACAGAGATGCTGCAAGGGCTGGAGCCCCTCTGTTCTGGAGACAGGAGAGCTGGGGGTGTTCAGCCTGAAGAAGAGAAGGCTCCAGGGAGACCTGAGAACCCCTTCCAGTGCCTAAAGGATGCCTAAAAGATGGGGACAGACTTTTTATGTTGCAAGAGCGGGGGGGCATGGTTTTAAACTAAAAGAGGGTCAGTTTAGATTAGATATAAAGAAGTTATTTACAATCAGGGTGGGCAGGCCCTGGCATAGGTTGCCCACAGAAGCTGTGGCTGCCCAAGCCCTGGAAGCGTCCAAGGCCAGGTTGGACAGGGCTTGGAGCAACCTGGGCTGGTGGAAGGTGTCCCTGCCCATGGCAGGGGGTTGGACTAAATGACTTCTAAAGGTCCCTTCCAATCCAAACAATTCTATGATTCTATGAATACAGATCCTCTTCCTCTGTGGGAGAGGTCCTTCCCGAGGTTCCCAGTCATCCTGAACACCAGCACAAGCTCCCTGTGGAGCAGCAGCCCCTCTTTTCACATGGCTGATGCAGATGCTTCTGAGTGGTCTCTTGTCAAGCAATGCTGTGAGAGAGTTGGGGTGATGTGGGTCACACTCAGACTCCAACTCAGGAGGTGCTCAGGTAACAGCAGAGCGTGTGAGGGCTGGACTGTGAATGAGAAGAGTGAACCTGAGGGACCAACCTCCTACCAATATGCTTGTGTTGGTCTCCAGGTTCACCCATGGGTATCCTGTTTCTGAGATAGGAGAAAGTCGGGTGTCATGATACACCTTTCACACAAGGGAACTGTTGTGACAGCTGAGAAGCAAAGCAGATGGGGGCTTTGCCTTGTAATGCAAGAACTTCTCCCTGAACAAGGGGAAAGGAGAAGGCAAGGTGTCACTTGGCCTGCCAGGTCTGGGTAAGGGTGACTGTCACCTGCCAGGGTGGGGATGTCACATGGGAACCTGCCTTTTTTCCTGAAAACTTCTCATAGCCACCTCCCTGCAAGAGAACTGCTCATCAACAGGAGGTCCCTTCCAGCCCAAACCTTTCTAGGATTCTGTGTCCCAGAGCAAGGGCGTGCAGGAAAGCAATGAAATGTGCCCTTACCCACAAGACCACATCGTACCATACTGGAAGTGTCTTGCACAGCAGGAACCAACGTGTGTGTGTGCAAATCTGGGTGTAGAATTGTCTCCGTTGCTTGTGTCTCTTTTGATTTTTTGCTGCAAAGTGTGTCCTTAGCTCCCCCTACTCATCCCTTGGTCGGAAGCCAGCAGGTCCCATCCCAAGGTGGTGTAACTGCTGCTCCCAATGAAGCAGCATCTCTGTGCCACGTGGCAATCCCTGCATTTCCCCCTTTTAACTATTGCATCGAAATTCATCCTCCTGATCTTTTCTTTCCTCTCCTTGCCTTGGTCACTATCCCTCTGGCAAGCCGGTGCCCTTGGGGCAACCCCCCTGGTTGAAGAGCCGCCTTATCAGCCATAAAATACACGGGAACAGATGTCGGGTGGGACGGCGCCTCTTGTTTGCACTTGCCTCACCTGCCATTAAGTGCTGGGGACACGGTTTGGGTGGCTTTTACAGCCATTTCAAACGTTGCCCTTTGCATTTAAGTTCACGTTTCAATAACCAGCAATAAGCAGCGTAATGCCGAGGAGGAGCGAGCGCTGTGTTTATCAGCGGTGTAATTAAAATATCAATTACGCCGTGCTGACAGTTTGCCAAACAACTGGCTTTCGTGGGCAGCAAACTTCGTCGCTCCAAAGTCTACTCACAAGACCTGATGCAATCTTGGGTGCCAGACTGGTCCAGCATAAACCCAGCTCTGGCTCAAACGCAGCTTCGGTATTTCTTTACGTGACGGTGCCACACTCCAGAGCTGGTATCATGTTCTCAAAATTAGCTTTTAAAGTACAATTTGTATTGCTGAGAAACGTCACTTACTTTGCAGAACGTCTTGGCAGCATAAAACCTAAGATTTATTCCTGTCATTTTTTTGTCTCCTCTGCCATGTTGATAATAAGAAGTCTACTTTATGTGCGTAATGCTTGTGTCAGTTTTGAAATTTGGGGTTTCATAAAAGACAGTAGTATAAATAAAACATGATATAAATTAAAAATATAGTGGAAAATAAAATCTGTGAATTACAGTAGCAGATGAGATGAATATGGCATGAAGGAGGTTTTCAGAACAGTATCAAGTAACTGGAGTAAATATGTTCAAGGAATGGGATGGATCTTTTTTAAGACCTGATTCTGATCTTCAGATGTGTTTGTCTCTACTGTACAGACATGCAGATGGATGCCTCTTACTAAACCCAATTTTAACCCTTCAGATTTGGTGTCCTTCTGCAGGGTGACATTTTTTTCCCCATTCTTAGCAAACAATCCCACTTCAACAATTTTCCTGGGTGAGATTAAAAATGCATTCTGCCCACATAGAAAAAATCCTACAAATGAGAATGTGCTTTGAAAAATGAACTGGAGATTTAGAAGAGAGTTTCTTTGGAGTCTGAGATGTGGCTCTGGGGAAAGAGTGCCCCAGCCTGAGTGATTCCTCATCTCTTCTTGGGGGATTTGTCACCATGGGCCCTGAAGATGGGGTTGGTGCCTCAGTGGTCTTTCTCCAGCTGTTTGGGCTCTGGCCTCCTGTGGGACAATCTCTGCCTTCTTCTTCCTTCCCATCATAATCTGTTAAAATGTAGGAAGTCATATCAAAAGTTAGGATTAAAAAAAATGAAAAGATTGAACAGACAGATAATGGTCAGAAGGTGCTGGGATTGCCCTTGTCCATGTTGACTCATTTGGGGCATTGTGAAATGTCTTGCCTTTAATTGCAGCATGAGGTAAACAATGCCAGACCATCTCTGTGTAAAGGTTGGCCATTTTTGGCACAGTGGTTTTAGGTCTGTTTGGACCTCAGAGATCCCAACTCCTTTGGAAACAGCAGGTAAAGTTAGCAGTAATGTGATTCATGCAAGAGCTGCAGTATCTTCCTCCTTCCTGGGAGTGTCCAGGGTCAGGTTGGACGGGGCTTGGAGTAACCTGGGCTGGTGGAAGTGTCCCTGCCCATGGCAGGGGGGTTGGAATGAGGTAATCTTTAAGGTCCCTTCCAACCCAAACCATTCTATGATTCCTTTGCCTCTTGCTGAGTATACTCAGCCCTCTTGCAGCTGATTAGCCAGAAGCCGCTTCCACCCTCCCCTAAAAGCTGTCCTTGCACTTTATTTTGTGCATGTGACTCAATGGTGCAGGTTATCCGAGGGCTTGTGTTTGTTTGGGTCACACACAGGAAAGCAGAGCGACTTCCAGGCAGGAATAATGCCCAAAGCACGTGTCGCTGCACCTTCTCCTGCATCCCATTCCTGCTCCCTGCCTGGTGGCTTGGGGTGCAAAAAAAGCTGAGCTTCCATTGCCACCTCTATTCTGACAGGAAGGGTCTAATGAAGGGAAGGTGGTTTTGCCAAAGAGATGGAGCTCCCTCCATCCTGCTGGTCCATCCCTTGCACCATGTATCCACCTTCTCTGCTGTCCCCTCTGTGCTGTGCTTCTTCCCTCTTTGCTCATTTCCTTGGGAATAACGAGGAGATGTGGTGGCTGCAGGTCTGTGCCGTGCAAAGAGCCTCCAAAAGACAAGTGAAGGGCTTTAATTGGCATTGTAACCTCTGCCACACCATCAAGTCTTCATGCTCCCGTGTGCATCATAATGCAGCATGAAGTCTGTAAAGCGAATAAATTTTGCCAGTTTTTAACCAGCAGCACCTCTGCTACAGGAAAACCCAAAGCAGCACGTCTGGCAACCCCTTGCCATCCATCTTGCACGTTTTGATCAGCGTTGCAGCCCATCTTTAATTGCCCTTATCCCTTAGATCAATCATATTTATCTCCTAGCTGTCATTTGCCTCCTCTCTGCACGTTACCAGGCTGCATTATCCTGCATTATCCAGCAACTACTCGTGGCCCCGGATTTTCCTTTGGGACAAGGAGGGCGGGCGTAACTTTGAGGTTCCTTTCCAATGCCACGTGTGCCGTGCTGCACCACTTGCTTTCAGTCACTTTTCCAGAAGTTTCAGCCCCAAAAGGCCTTGTGGTGAGCGGTGTCAGTGCCATTCCCGCAGCTCAGCTGCCGCCAGCTCCCGCCCCGGGGCAGGAGAGCACAAAAGCATGGAAATTTCCACGGCTTTTGTTTCAGCTGGAGAAGTTATGATGACTGTTCACCGCTGTAGGTGTGCGCACGTCGAGCGAGTCTTTTTGTATTATTTAAATGGGAGCCATTTTTAGAGGCAAATAACAGAAAGTGCTTACAATAAAAATAATAGGCTGTAACAGGCTTTGTTATGCAATGAGGAGATCAAAGAGCGACATCAGCCACTCAGCTGAGCGCTCCCAGTGACGGGAGGAATGGGTCCTAACTGGGGGGTAAGATTTCCTCGGCTGGTAAATAGAAATTGTAATCCCAGCCCTTTCAGAGGAGTTTTCTCCTGCCGGTGGGCTCAGAGGGGTTTGCTGTGAGTGTGAACGCTGGTGGAGAGCAAGGGAGAACACAAACAGGAACCCTGAGTCAGATTTCCCTTTCTTCAGCGAACACCCCCCATCTCTACCTGCATTTGGAGTGGGACCATTGGAAGGTTCAGCTACCGAGTTCAGACCCTCCCCCGGAAGATTTAACCTGGGAAGCACAGCCTGAAAACACAGCTCTGGCAGCCCTCCCTTCCACCCCAGTGGTACAGGCTCAACCACTTCACATCCCCATAGCCCTGAGAAATCAAAGTTACCATTTAAATGAAGAGTGCTACTTGAGCCCTGCCTCTGTGAAGAGGTGTGGGGATGCAATGTCAAGAGAAATTAGAATGATTGCTACAGATGCAGCTTGTCACGGAAAGAGAAAAATGTTTCTGCATCTGACGGGTGGCAGCGAGCCAGTTGGTAATGTTATATGTCCAAGTGTTTCACTTGGGCTCTGCTGGATGGAAAGCATTCCTTAATGCTCTGCCTGGCTGTTACATTTGTCTCCCAGCTCCGCAGAATCCCATTAGGAACTGTCCGTTTTCCACCGTGGAAATTGTTTGGTCTCTGCGAAGGCCGGGAGCAGTGTATTGCTGCAATCCTTCAACATCCCGAGGAATTGCTGGCGTTATCCTTCTCGCTTCCCTCTCCTGCCGTGGGCATCGCTCATCGTGGATGGAGATGTCCTGGACCCTGCAGTGGGCAGCTGTTGGACACCACGGTGCTGTGGGAGGGAGCAGGATCTGCTCCCTCCCTCCAGCCACCCAGGGCAGGCACCGATGGCCTCTTGTCCGAAGCCTGGTTGTCAATTTGGAGTTAAAAGAGTCCAAAGTGTAGTGACCAACAGAAGCAGCCCAGGATGGGCATGGTGCCAGCGCCACCTGGGAGATGTTGGACGTGGTTCCCCCAAAAGATACCCATCTGGTCCCTGTGGAAATGGGCAGCAGAGCAAGTGGAGGTGATGGGACGGCCAACAAGCTGGGAGGAACATGCCTTCGCCCTGTGCTGACAGAGGCAGAGGTGGATGAAATTGGGGTGGTTTGAGGTGTTGCCACAAGAAAAGGGTCTATCAAATGTCCTGACCTGAGACATTTCTGTGAAGAAGAAGCACTTTTTGCCCATCTCTCGTATGCTTTGTTATGTTATTTGACTAACACTAGAAAAAAACAATTATTAAAAATTCATCCACCTTACGATTTGGGGAGGTATCTCAAGGTTTTGTTGTTGCCCTGGATGCTCTGTTGTTTGTGCTTTTTTGTTAACGACGCTGAGTGTAGGCAGTGAGGAATAAAATTTGAGGGAGACACAAAGAAATTGGACATATTTGGGGCAGGAGAAAGGAAATTTGGAGAGACGTAAACATAGGAGGGAAATGGACTGCAACATTGCAAAGGCAGTTTGTTCAGCGTTGATAAATGTGAAACTAATGCATGTTGAGGAGAAAAATACTCACTAGTCATAAAGCTTGCAGTGCTCTGAATTGACTGCCAGAAAGTACCCCAAAAAACCTTGTGCAGGGATAAGGGGTTGGAGGACAGGAGAAACTCATGGATGGAGTGGTTTGGAGAGTTGTGTACCCTGTACTGTGCTGGTCATCCTGTCTCAGGCAAGGGAAAGGAAAAAAAAGAGGCTCAAAGAATAGAAACAGAAATTATCATGGGTCTGAAAAGGTCCTCCGTGATGGCAGATGTTAAGTTTAAGAAGGAGGCAAACAAAATAATTGGAATTATAACAGGGCATAAAATGCACAAGTGAGAACAGCCACATCAGGAATGTCTCTTAACTTCATGGCAGTTGAGATTTGGAATTTCAGAGCAATAAAAAGGAATAATTTTATCCACATAGGCCAAGATCAACACTGGGATTTGCTGAGAGTGAAAATGAGAACACCAAAAAGCTATTTTTAAAATACTTCCAGATCTACCAAAAACATGGGGAATTGCTGTAGCAGATGATAAAACACATGTTGGTAGAGAGGAGGAGGCAGCTGTGACATGTAATAAATCCAAAGCTGATTTCTGACTGCAATTAACCTCAAGACAGGGAGCATCAGGTCCCACCTCTTTGGGGTTGTGTCTCGTTCTGGGCAAGGTGTGGTGGAACTGGACCATCTCTGCTTTGGGAGCCCTTTCTACCTACTGATTTCACATAGATCATTAGTAAAAACCAATGACTGAATCAATTCTGACTCTGCTGTCCTTGCTTGTAGCAATGTGAGCCAGATCTGTGTCATTTCCCTCTGCATCCAAAGCCTGAATCCTCTTTTCCTTGGCAGGGAGGCGGAGATTTGGGCACATTCCCAAATTAAACTTCACAGCATTAATAACTCCTTATTGCTTGAAACGTTTTTAATGCATCTCATCAACGTCACCTTCTCTCCCGGCGCTCTTTTCCAGTTCCTAGTGATGCCAACCCTTTGGGACAGACCAGTCTTTGCAAACCACCTCTTTGGAGGTGCATTTTTCACATGTGCCTGGTTTGCGTGTGCATCACTGCACTCTGGAAGAGCCAGTCTCCAGTTGTTAGCACAGCACAGCACGGGGTTCATGTTCTCGGTGCGAAACATCCATGAGCCATTGCCAACCCACCTGCTCCATTGCAGGAGGTTTCTGGAGACATTCCTGCACACAGCTCCAAATTTCATGCTAGCTGGGCTTTTTCGTGGCACGTTTCCAGTTCTATATCAGTTTTCTGTGTCTGTCCTAGAGTCTCTCTGATTATTTCAGCCTGTGTTTTTTAGCAACAATCCACAGGCAGTTGGCCATCTGGTTAGCATTAATCTGGAGGAGGAGGCGGCACGTTTACCTGCAGCAAAAACACTGCCCTTTCAAAATGAGTCCTGTCAACTTTCATGTTCGTGTCGAGCCGAACTGAGAACATGAAGCCCTGGCAAGAGAACAAAATGGGATGGCTGGGACACATCTCCTTCCCAGCTGTCCCCTACAAAGCCCACGACTAATATCAGGAACTGAAGATGAGTTCTTGCTTTGATTTCTGTCTTGGAAGGCATGATGAGGTGGAAGGTACTTGCCTTCTCACCCAGCATGACGAGACAGGTCACTGCTCAGCCTCCACAGGCAGCTGGCTTTGGTTCAGTTGGTATTGTATTGGCTAAGTTCTCTCTTTTGGGAAATCCATTCCTTTTTAAGCTTACATTTCATGGTGAAGCATGGTGAGATTCTTGGGGTTGTCCCTCTCAGGGCCAGGAATTGGACTTTGGTGATCTCTGTGGGTCCCTTCCAGGTAAGGATACTCCGTGATAGGATTGTGGTTAGCACAACCTTGCTCCCCTGCAACTGCCCCATAAGAACATACATCTGGGTTTGGTTTTTCTGTAACAGAGCTGAGGGTACAACCAGATCTCTCTGTGGGACGTGGGAGGTCTGGAGAAAGATCCAAAAATGAGCCACACTGTGGAGCTCAGAGCTTCTGTGGGCATGGAGCAGATCTTTGCTGGTGACAGAATTGTCCTCATGGCCCCAGAAGCCACTACAGGGCTCTCTCTTGGGTGTCTTAGAGGTCTGGCAGCTGTAACTAAAGAAGCAGTTTAATTTTCATGCCTCCACACTGGAGATTGAAGGACAGAAATATTTAGGTCCTCCTATTACATGCCATCACTTGCTGAGAAGACTCAGCACTTCTTGCTCAGCTTTATCCTTCTGGTGGGGTCATTTCTGCTTCATCGTCTGCCTGTTCCAGGAGAATTCCAGCCCAGCCATGGTGGCTCTACAGCATCTGCAGAGCATCTAAGCAAGAGTTGTCCTAAGAATTAAAAAGAATTGCCCTAAGAATTGCATCCAAACAGTGAAGTCAAAACCAGAAAGAAAAGGGTTTTTTAATCCTTCCACAAAAGCAAAGGCTGAACTGGTGGAGTCCTGGCTGTGCCAGGAGCCCCTGCAAACCGTGGCAGGGAATTTGCAAGGCGGATTAGCGATCCCTGTCTCTCCTGGGCTATGGCTGGTTTTGCAAGTCCTTCTTTTATAACCGAGCATATGCAGTTCTGCCACGGCCGTGCTCTTTTGCAAGGCAGAAAAACAGTTCCTCGAGGGCTGGACACCAAAGTTCAGCCCCGAGTATTGTGCCCTGGTGAGGGCACTGTATTGATGCCAAGTGGAAGAGCAATTCCACTGCTGATTTTTGGGATGTGTGTGTGTGGTAAAGCAGCATGAGGTTGGGAACATTTCCTCTGCTAGCCCAGTGGCTACTCATTTTGTGGGAAATATCTGTAATATTTAACTGGTTGTGGAAAGGCTCCTGTATGGAATTCTGCAAAGTGCAGCGAGGGGGCCTTCTTTTAAAACTAGTTTTTCTCTGGTTTCTCAGAGTCACAGAGGAGTGACAGAGCCTCCCTGATGTGAATTTCCAAAGTATTTGGTGGGAAAGAGCCTGGATCAACTAGGATCACACAGAGTTGCATTCCCAAGCTCCTTGCGCATGTGAGGAAGGGCTTGTGTGTGTGTGCATCGACCTCAGGCCTGCACAGGAGAACTCTTGTCTGTGGCAATTCTGCCTTTCAATTTTATGCTTTGGGTCTTACGCCTCAAAAATCCAGGACTAAATTGAGGCCCCTTTGACAATTTGGGTTTCCTGATCTATAATGGTTGATTGGAGCTGGAATTCTCCTGAGTGACAGTTTGCTTCATTCCCTTTTGCTTTGCTTTCTCACTGAAGTAGAAAAGTCATATACAGTACAATGACTTTAGTGCAGTCAGCAACAATTCAGCCATGCTGATTTATTTGAGCCATTCACAGAGAAGTCCTGCACTGCTCTGCAAGGGCCCCTGAATTTCATGTTGATTTTTACTGTTGCCCATGAACAGTCAAAGGTTTTAGTTATTACAACCAGATATTTTGCCCCTGTGTCCTCTGGGTGATGCTGAACTCCATTGTCCAGCTGTCCTTGGAGGATGCATGGGTGGAAGTGGAGCTGGCTGGGAGTGGGGGGCTTGCAATAATTTTAAATCACGTTCCACTGCATTTATGTTTTTGCAGTGTTTGTGTTGTTGTTGCTGCCATATGATCACTATAAATAGGCGTGAGGAAATGGCCAGTAACATTTTTAACATCCAGTTGATCACTTGGCACACTTGGATGCCGTGTACACCAGGAATAATAATTACTAGGCCTCAGTTATAGCTCACATTGAAGGTTTGCTGGGGAAGAATTAGAGGGATAGCTACAATTATGACTGCAGCAAGATGGCTCCTTTGTAGTCCATCCTCTACTGTAATTTAAAACCATGGATTATTAAAATCAGTACATATTGCAAGCAGACCTTATGAGCTTGATTCTCCCTTATACAGAAGTGTCAGTCTTGTCAAGAGCTGAGAGCCAAAGTTAGGGGAAACAAAATTAGAAGGTTGGGCTTCCTATTTCCTCTAAGAAACCTTTTCCTAGTTCACTTCTTTCCTGTGTTTGTCACTGAATAGAAATGCAAGGATTTCATAGAATCATAGAATCATTTAGGTTGGAAAAACCCTCAAAGATAGAGTCCGATCATTAACCTGACACTGCCAAACGTCCCCTGATGCAGCTTGAGGACATTTCCTCTTGCCCTAAACAAGAGCAGAGTGGATTTCTCAGCCACTGAATTCAGCATGAAATTAGTGCAGCCAACGTTGCTGCCAAGTGGACAAGGCTTGAGCTTGGCCTCTGATTTTGTAAGATTTGTGCATGTAAGTTTGGGCATGGGATTGTAAGACTTGGGTGCACGAGCCCTTTCCTTTGGGATCAGTACTGTGAGGTTACCTGTTTGGGAGGAATGGGAAGCTGGCCCAGCAGGATGGGGCTTTGATCAGCAATCAAACATCATGTGATATCAGGAGTCCAAGACACCTGTCATGGGGAACCATGGAGCAGCAGGTATTTTTGGGTTGGGCAGAATTGGTTTCATTGAGAAAGGACCTCGAGTTGAGTGCTCAGAGCCTGCAGACTGCAACATCTGACCATCTGACTGCCCACCATGGGCAAACTGAGGGCACCTGGTCATAGCACAGACATTCACATGACTTCTTCAATGCTAAAAAAGACTAAGAACGTGGAGATAGAGGAAAGAAGGATAAATCCCCTGCCCTGATGCAGATCAGGCCAGAGACAGAGTACAGACAGAGCCCTTCGTGAGTTAGGAAAAGTCTTTAAGAGACAGCAGCTTGAGGAGTTCTTAGGGGAAAAAATTCTCTTTATGAAAAAACAGGTTTTCCAGCCAAACTCAAGAATAGGATTCCCAAGTGCAGGGCAGTGGCAATGTTGAGTGAGGAGTGTAAAAAAACCTATTTTGCTAGAAACATTGCAAAGGTGGAAAATGCCATGTTAATGAGCCAACTTTGGGGAGTGATAGCCAGGGTGGGCTTGAACAAGTCACCCTGGTTTCTTTCACAGTAAGAAGCTCTTCTGGAGGGTGATTCCTTGGGCCTGTCTGAAACACCTTCTCTGGGATGAAGGGAATGTCTCTGCAGGGATTTGAGAAGCTCTAGACCCCCAGCTCAGACTGTTAGCCCACTCTGTAGGTGCCTGTCTTTGCACAGATGTTAATTTTTCCAGCTGTTCAGCAGAAAGGAACAGTTTCATGTTGAAAGTGAAGGTTAATTAAAAAATTCATGTTCTGTCTTTGCAATGCACTGAAGAGACGTGAGTAGACATGAGCATAGCAAGGAGCTGCTGAAGTTGGGAGTGTTGGCCCTTGGTGGACAGGCAGTGATGGTGTGGGATGAGCGGTGGATGGGATGCAGGAGGAAAGGCATTGGAGGGATGGAGGGAGCTGATGTTTGCAACTTCTTCACCTGATACACAAGAAAAGAACTTCATAGAAACATAAAAAATTGAGACAACATTTACCAACTTCCAGTCACCTGTGATCTGTGTGGATCCCAAGATGGCTCAAAAATCATCAAGAGAGGGTTTTCAATGACAGCAGCAGTTCTTTGAGGATTCTGGGATGAATCCCATCAAGCCCCATAGATTTTTAGGGATCCAGGTGGAACAGCAGATCCTGCACAATGTCAGCTGGGAGTTATCATTCTGACAATCATGGTCCTGCAGCTCAGGGCAGTGAGACCCCCTTGGTCCTTCATCCATGTTGAAGACAGAGGCAAAGAAAGTGTTAAACACTTCT
Source organism: Sclerurus mexicanus (assembly GCA_013396755.1). Lineage (NCBI taxonomy): Eukaryota > Metazoa > Chordata > Aves > Passeriformes > Furnariidae > Sclerurus > Sclerurus mexicanus. Next base: position 142,982 of record VWZF01005908.1, read on the forward strand.
GCCTTGTCTCTGTCCTTGTTTGGGAGATGACCACCCTCATCCTGGAACGGGCTGACATTATTTCTACACTGCCTTCTGACATTATTATTGTATTTGAAAAAACTTGGCAACATTCCTGCTGGTATCATAGGAAGGGACATTCCTTGGTGTATCTTTTCCTGTAACATTGACTGCAAAGGCAAAGCAGCAAGACAGGACCCTCCAGCTGTGCTCCAGGGGAGGTTTCCTGCCTTCACCTTGTGTTTCTGAAGGGTTGAGAGCCCAGAGCCTCACGTGCACCACGGTGCTGCAGCTCAGCCCTGGGTGGGTGTCGTGCTTTAACCATGGGTGAGCCACATCCAACTGTGTGCTCGGGGGGAGGTAACCTCTGGTGACATACAAGCAAGAGCTATGAATATGCACAGTGTGTCCTGCCTTCTGGGACAGTCACTGCAGTCACAGAGCTGGGAGGAGCAGCAGAACGTCCTGGGAGATGTTATGGGAGCAGGTCCACTCATGGGCAGCTGTGGAGGCACTAAGGGGTGCCTTGAACTTTGCACCAATCCCATCCAGTTGAGGGGGAATTTTGAAAGGAAACATTGGCACTGGCCCACAAAAGCTGGTCTCTGCTAAAATGGCAAGAACTAAATTCTTCCATAGATCAGGAGTTTCCTTCCTGCTTTCTCCTACATTTAAAACCTGCCTAATTCTACTTTCAATGGGCTGCCCATCCTGCCTCTGCAGATTCTGCCTCTAGGGTGGAGGCAGCCCTGGGAGCCATCAGTCTCACTTGGTCCATGAGATGAGGAGATCCAAAGGGGACCCATGCCATTTAGGTTGCTGGATACAAGGATCTACCCACTGCCATTCCTGAAAGGTTCAGGGAGGAGGCTGAACACAGTCCAGTGGCATTTTCCAGTGTGTGTGAGTGCAAATTGCAGTGCTGGGTGAAATGTGGCAGAGTCTGTAGGAGCTCAGCCGGTTTTCCCCCTTCTCAGAGAAGCAGAATGAGCCCTGAATGTGGGAGCATAAAGGGAAGCATGTCTGAATCATGCATTGACATCACCGGGAGCACTGCAACTCTCCAACTCACGTCAGAGCTGAATTGATATGGTTACAGGAGACCATGTGGTCTTTGGTATTCTGGGAGAGCTGCTACAGTGGCAAAGGAAATTATTCATGGATCAAAAAAAAAAGAAAGGCATTAGCAGCACAAAGTGTCATGATTGTCTGTGTTCTACTGCAAGGTTGAAACAGGGTGCCAGATGTGCTCCACGAGAAATAGCTTGAAGAAACACCAACAAAAACGCAGAGGTTAGTCCTCAAAGACCCTTGCAATTCAAGCCAAGGTATCACTTACTAATTTATGGGGAGGTACAAGGGGTGCACAACCCTCTGCTGACTCACAGGCAGCCGATCCAGAACAAGAGGTATCAGAACAGAGGAGCAGAACAGTCAGGTGCTTTATGTCACTGGAAATGAAGGTTGAGGTGAAGAGATAAACTGACAGCAACAAAGCCATAATTAAGAGGTGCCAAACCAGCTTTTTGTCCTATAGGGAGGGAAAAAAAGGAACGCAAAGATCACAGAGGAGATGGTGATTCCTGCCGTGAGCACAGGGGAGCGGAGGAGGGAATAATCTTCCCCATGAGGAATCAAATTCAGATTGCAACAAGCCAATGCTACACTGGATGTTGAGTGCTGTGGTGGAAGCATTTCACGGAAAAAGGAGCGGATGCAAATTTACCTTGATGCCTAAAAGCTTTTGTGAGGATCAGTGATTGAGTGTTAAGTTTGGCAGGGTGAGTATCACCAGTGGAGCTGCATGTGGTCAGCAATAGTCCACTGTCTCTACTGGTGGAAGTAAAACCGTGTCTAAAGTACTCGTAGGTGCCTGCTGGAGGTACCGTGAATTTCAGGCTTATGAACATCTGAACACAGTGCTATTTGTGGATGTTACTTTCTTTGAAACCGGGTCTAAAATCCTTCAAATGACCCCAAGCCAACAAAAACGTGTCGACCCAGTAATAACTTTATAAAAATGTTTTTGTTAGACTTCTTCATTTTTGAAGTTGTTCACTCAGCTGATCCGTCTGTAATTAGCATTTAAACACTTTGTGCATATTCGTTAGCTTTGCCACTCCTCTCACAGAGGAAAATTGCTCTTGGTACCCAAGAGAGGTTGGTGGGGATGTCTCAGGAGCTGATGGGGAACCTCCACTGGTTCTCCCTGCAGTGCTGTGTTCACCTGGGGACACGGGAGCCACGGAACAGCTCCTGGTCACATCAGCAATCAGCAAAATCTCCCTCCTGGGATAAACTGCTTGGCCTTTTTTTCACCCACTTGCTAGTAAGGTTACCCCACAGGACAGAGGGACAGTGATATTATCCCCTGAGCAAGCCAGTGGGGTTTGTTGTGTCCATGAGAAAGTCCTGGCTGGGTGTTTGCTCCGAAAGAAACCCCAAATCCTGGTTTTTCTGGAAATAAAGCAACGGTTGCAGAAGGTGTTATTTCCCACATGGCAGCTCCCATCTCTGCAGGTGGAAGTCAGCACACAGGAGGGTACATTTGAGTCCCAGGGGTTTTCCTGCTTCTCTCCACACTGCTGGGAACACTCCACAGCCCCGGCGGGGCTGAGACCTTCAGTCTCATATCACCAACCCTGTTCGTAAGGATGGCAGTCGGCAAGGGGGAAGTATTTTAATTTCTAAACTAACCCTCTGTTACGTGGTGCTGCAGGAAAGCCACAGGCACTGAGTCCCACGGTGTCATTTTTACAGTCTCTGGTCAGAGGGGGACCTCGCTTTTAAGTGAAAAAGTTCAGACTTAAAATAGAAACCCACACCAAATTATACAGCCACTTGAGAATTAATCTTTAGGGCTGCTGCTAAAAATGCCCCATTAAAAGACTATAAGGCGCTGTAGAGTGTCCTCAGACTGCTACACGCAGGGATTTTATTGCCAGCTGCATTTTATTTCCTAATTTTGGCAGGTCAGAGGCTCCAGACCAGAGAGCAAAGGCTCACAGGATCTCTAGTTATCTCTGCGTTTCCATGTGCTGTGCAGTGGGAGCAGGGCACAGCTCAGGGGCTGGCACAGCTTGGCCAGGGGCTCCAGGGCCTGTGGGGTTCCAGGCGGAGCATCACTCGGGGCCACCCCGGGGGTGTCACCCCGAAATTGGACTGGAGCAGTTGGGAAGGCTGCGGTGCCAAAGCCGTGATGTGCCAGGCTTTGAAAGTGTGCCAGTCCACCTGCTCAAGGCAAACAGGAGGGGAAGGAGATCCACCCAATATTAATTATGACTTTTGAAGCTTTACCTAATTACATTGTCTCTCTTAAGACAACGACACAAATATTTATGAGTGGGACTTTTTATTCTCATTGTAATCAGTGACATAAATAGGTAACACCTTTATAAAGAGTTAATAAAAATGTGTCAACACAAGCTTGAGCACAAACTATCGAGCAGTGTGCAGTAAAACATTCCAGTGTTTATTGTATTAATTGAATATTCATGAGATGCCAATTTAAATTACAGTTCACAACTGTTGCTGTGTCTAATGAATAATTTAAACAAGTGTGGCCAAAGAGATTTCAACGCTGCATTAGCAAACTGCAAGGGATTAAGCAACAGAGAATTTATAATTAGCTTTGTATATCCTATAATAAATTCATTGGAAAGATGGTTTTAATTATCCCACATGTTAATTCAGAATTCAGTGCATTAAGTTTCGATTGAAAAGTAACCCTTTCTTCCCAGACAATGTATTGGGCTCTTACTCCTCTTCTGCACCTCAAGAACAGGGAATTGCCAATGTGGAATGGGCTGATTTTTGCAAATCTCATCCATCGTGACGCAGTATTTGTACCTGCCCAGCTCAGGTCTGGAGTAATTCCCTTTTTACCATTTCCACTTGGGGAAGCTGAGACCAACGAAATCAAATCCCTTCCTACAAGTCAGGATTCCAGAATCCTGCTGGAGCTTCTCCCAAGTCAATCTGCTGTGGCGCATCCCCTTTGATCCACTTGAGGCTGCTTGGGAAATATTGTCTGTTCCTGGAAAACACGCCTGTGAAAATGATAAAAGTTTTTGGCAGTCATGCCCTGTAAGCAGCTTTTGTTTAACAAACAAGGATGCACGTAGATAAAAGCCTAAACCCAGAGTTCGAGCTGAGGTTGCTGCACTCTTTAGGGCAGAACAGGGATAGTTTTGTCTCTATTTGGCAAGTTTATAAAGGGCTTTTTCTGTGGGAGGTGGACCCCTTTGCCCACAGTGAGTCCCCACCACTTGCCCCTCTCCAGGGCGAGGAGGGCACCAGCCCTGTGCCTGTGAGGGATGGGATCTGTGGTGTCAGCATGGCTTTGAGCTCAGGTAACAAGGGCACAGCAGTGTCCCAGACAGCTGAGGTCCTCTTCAGCTCTGAGCCCCCGTGTCGATGCTCAACCCTTAGAAAGGGTGAATATTTTTGTGCTTTCCTCTCCACCCATCACCCATCCTCCCCCTAACCCATCCCTTCACCGTGCTGGCCATCTCTGAAGCCTGTCTGTATGTACAGAGAGCTGTAGCTCTTGCAGAACCTGAGCACCCATGCTGGAACTCACCGGACAGAAAAAAAACTGGGAAGCATTCCAAGGAACACCTCCATAAAGCTGCCCATGCTCAAAGCTCGTCTGAAGGTGGCGGGGAGGAGAGCGCTTCCTTTCCAGGTGGTTTTGTGTAATTCCAGGGCAGCAGGTTAATGAGATCTCTGGGATATGTGATTTGATCTGGAATGTAAACACACGCTTGGCATGTGTCCTTGGTGTCTGATCAGATGGAAATGCAAATGCGGCGCCGAGCGTGGCACGCCATCCAAAATGTTTTGGTGACACAATGTGCAAGACAAAATAGTGATCACTTTTTGAAGAGCCTAATTGAAATGTTTTCTGTTGCGTTTGAGTCCTGCCATATCTCTCAAATCAACAGCCTGGCACCGAGGGGGACGTGCCTGATCCTGAGGTGGGAGGGAGATCCTTCGGTTGCGTCGGGAGCTCCGAACACCCAGGGCTGTCCCAGGAGCCACTGGCTGTGTTCAGCCTTCCCCCGAGACCTTAATTGCTGTTTTAGTGCCTCTGTCTTTTGGGTGACTGGAGTTATTTAAGTTGATGAATGGAGAGCATCGCTGGAATGCAGTTTGTTGTCGTTGGCACTTATTGATTGAAGCTCAAGACTCAATTGATCAAGCTCCCCAGTGCCAGCGTGTAATCCCAGGGGAGAAAATCAAGCCTTTAATGGGGTTATGCGTTACTCTTGGCTTACCACTTGGGGTTAAATGTTTTGGGAGGGAAGGAAGTGATTTTGATGGCCTGAATCCCCGTCATTACCTGGACTAAATGAAGACTGGCAGCAGGAACACTTGTTATTGTGGCAATCCGGTCCTGGGCAGACCCAAGCCTCATTTAATATGGCATATTTCACCTTCAGGAACTGAGTGCCTTGGTGTTGGAAGGAAATAAATGAATCTCTGAGGTGTTTATCATCCATCGTGAGGATGCCCAAGAGGACAGAGACACTGCTGGACTGAATATTCTTTCCCTGGCCTCCCTTAATACACTACAGCTAATCTAATAAACTGAATTGCACAGTGCAGGCAGAGCAGCTCGGGTTAATGTTGCTGCTGGAACCTAAGCAAGCACTTCCAAAATCTGCATGGCTTCAATTCTGCATTTAGGTAGGTTTCTGCCTGTCTGTAACTTGTGTTGGAATAGGAGGTGGTTAAGAAATGGGAAGGGTTTGCCATTGTCGGGAGTCCGAACAGAAGTTACAGCATCTGGCTCTTGTGTCAGGAGTCGGCGCTCGAGTTTCTCTTCTCTGTTCCCTCCTGCAATTAATTTTGTATGTACAGAGCCATTTGGGCTTTTCACACCTATTTTAAAAGTGTTCAGCATTTGCTATAATTAAAGACGGGCAGATAACAGACTGTGCCTTCTGTTAACAGTTTATGTGGCACAGCAGGGTCATGGCATATCCTGCAGCTCTCTGAGGTTCCCCTCTGCAGAGCAGGGAAATGCCACGATCATCGTTTAGCTGACAGAAAACTCGTGTGCTGAAGTTTTGGTTCCATCTCAGATTGTTCTGGCAGAGCTGGGCATTGAAAATCCTATCGTTTCCCAACTCATATTAAGTCAGAGAACCAACCATTCTTCCCTGGACGCTTGTATTCCTGATAATAGGAGACTCATGAAACACTTATTTTAAACTAACACAATAATCCCAGCAATATCTGGCTGCAGAGGGAAACCAAGTAGGGGCAAAAGGGGGGCAGAGGTGTAGGAGAAATGCTGTGGACTGTGTGCAGATGTGGCACCCAACTCTTTCTAATACCACAGCGTTTCTTATGGTGCTTGAAAAGTGGGCTGTTAGACTTCACAATCAGAAAAAAAACACCCTATTAAAATTCATTCACAGAGTTTAATCCCACTGGGATGAGTTTTCTATCTAGTCTTCCCAGTTTCCTGTTGTGTTCTAAAATTACTTCTTTTTCCCTTCTTCTCCTTCTTCTTTTTTAATGCTCCACGCAATAAAACGTGGAGGTCTGTCATTACCTGTGAGTCTATTGCTTTATGTGAATGCAATATCTAAAATGTGTGAGAGGAGCCAGGAGAGACATAAAGTTGGCTGTGCAGAAAGGCTTCAATAATCTGCAGGAGCACAGGGAGGGGGCAATAAATGCTGTGGGAGATGAGGGGGCCAATGTGGCTGCAGGTGGGATGGGGGAGCGTGGTTGTGGAAAGTCCCATAGGAGCTGGAGCTGCTTCTGACAATGTTAGCTGAGAAGGAAACACCAACTTTTACACAGTCCAGCATCTTCTGCATCAAAAGTGAAGCTTCTTGCCTCTCTGCCAGGCTGGGGATGGGCACAGCTCCACGTGCTCCATGGCAATGCCCAGGGGGTGTCCAGAGAGCTCTCCCTGGGGAGCAGGATGGGGAAGGACTTGGTGTGATCCCACCTTGTCAAGGACACACAGCAGAGCACACTTCAGCTCTGCCCATGTTGCTGTCCATTGGGCAGGCAGGATAACCAAAATTAAATCACTGGCCTCTAATCTGCCTGCAACAGGACTTTTGTCCATCCCAGCAACTCAAAGGAGGCTGAGCTGCAACACAGGATGTTAAACAAGGATCAGGTAAACCCACCAGGAAAAGAAAATTCCCCAGAGAGTCTTTGTAGAGCTGGAGAAGGGAAGTGAAAAACTTTCTGTCTCTAGTATTTTCCTGCTTTCCTCTTTTTTTGTGCCTAAGTTTATTTGGATGAAACCAGATCTCTGCTCCCCAGGAATCTATTTGTGTCTCAAATCCTGTCTTTGACCTGTGGGGTGTCTTTGCTTGGCAAGTGATGGTCCCATGGAGTGCACAGCTTAGGAGCTGCAGTCAGCAGGATCCTAAACTTCCATTCCTGACAAAAGGGGACCTTGGACATGTGTCCAGGGACCACCTGTAGCCCCACACAACGTGTGGTGTCTCACCCCAGGCCTGGAAAGCAGCAAGTCCCATTTTTAGAGCTGCTCATAGTAGAAGGTTTTAACGCTGCCTTCTGAATCCATCTCTCCTCCCGTATCTTCAGGGTTAAAAAGAGAAAGCCAGAAATTAAAGAAAATCTGATGTATAAACAGGTCTGATGCTGAAAGAGATTTTCCCCTTGCTCAGGATGGCTTTGTCTCCCCACTACACCCACATAATGCCAAAAAAAATGCTTCACGAGATAGTTTGGCTCCTCCTCCGTCCACCTGGAATGTGGAGACAGAAAGGCACACTAGGGAATTGTTCCGGACCCTTCCCTGCTGCCAACACCATCCCAGCCCCCTCAGTCCCTCACCTGCACCCCTGAAGGTTTTACCCTTTGCTTCTTTTCCCCTCTGTAGCTGGTTCTCCTTGTCTTTCCTCCTTTTGCCAACACACGTGAAGGGGACGTGGCAATTTTATTAAGTTTTATACCTCCAGTGGGTTGGACGAGGGGTCAGGTTCTGGTGCTGTTTTATTACCCCCCACTGCCCATTCCAGGGCAATGTGGGGCCGTGATGGTGCTATGCCTGGATGAGCAGCAATTCCCTTCCCCTACGAACAGTTTTTAGAAAATCTCTAAATAATGTATTCAGAAAACATGCTGGAAATTAATGGGATAGATTATTTGCAAACATGTTCACTGAATTATCAGGCTTGTTCCTTATCTGCAAAATAATGTACTTTAAAAAAAAAAAAGTTTATTGAAGACTTTATTTACAGACAGTTCTCCGGCTGAAGAGCTGCTGGAACACCAGCGGAGCACACATGGCCCAGCTGCTTTCCAGTGCCACAGCATTGCTCCTCCTTCAGACGGATCCTACAATGCCTGGGGGGCCCTTAAAGACCATCCAGTTCCACTCCTCTGCCATGGGCAGGAGCACCTTCCACTAGACCAGGAATTTTTTCCCTACAACCAGAACTTTGCTCACGTTTCGCTGGACTGTCTTGCTCATCCTTGACCTTGGAAGAGTGAGTTTGGCAAGGGACACATGCTGTCCCCAAATCAATCCCCATAGGAATAGTCACAATGGTTCCTTTCCTTCATGCATTGCCCCCTAAGACCCAATGGTGAGGCGGCAAAACACCTGGAAAACAAGTCAGTGGAAGGCTCTGAGCAACCTGGTGTAGTGGAAGGTGTCCCTGCCCATGGCAGGGGCTGGGAACGAGATGCTCTTGAAGGTCCTTTCAACACAAACCTTTCTGTGATTCTAAGATTAATCCATTTTCTGTAGCATTATCATCTCGTGGTGCCCAGCTCTGGCAAGCAGTGAGGGATCATTTGGGCATGGATGGTTTAGATCCCAGAAATTGTGTGTCCCCATGGCAGCACATTGTCCTGAATTAAAGGGATTGGGATGGGTGGAAACCCTTCTCCTCAGAACCACATCTTATGGTAGGGCAGAGGTCTGAGCTCCTCTTGCCCAGGAGCAGTCCTGCCACCAGCCTTGGTTGCTCATGCAGTTCTCCTGAGGAATCCATCCCATCAAGTTGTTCCCAAGCACCTCCAACACAAGCAGCAGGTTTAGCCCTCCCTCCAGTCAGAGGTGATGTGATACTGGTGTACAGGAACAGTGTCACCTGTCTGCTGGTGATGGGGCAGCTCAGGAGTGTGAGGAAGTCCAAGGACAGCCCTGTGGTCTCCGTAGTGCAGGTTGGGTTTGCAGAGATGCAGGAGCTGAGCTATGGGAAACATCCCATGTGAAATGGCCTCCAGTTGCATCAGGGGAGGTCCAGGTTGGATATTTTGGAAAATTTCCTCACTGAAAGGGTGGTCAAGCCCTGGAACAGGCTGCCCAGAGCAGTGGTAGAGTCACCATCCCAAAAAACATGTAGGTGTGACACTTGAGAATATGGTTTAGTGGTGGACCTGGCAGTGCTGGGTTAAGGGTTGGACTTGATGATCTTAGAGGTCTTTTCCAGCCTTAATGATTCTGTGGTTCTATGCAGTTCAGGGTCCCACCTCAGTTGTGTGGCTTCTCCATCATCACACGGCTGGTGGGATTTGTGACTCAGGATGGGCCAAGATCCTACAATGCTTTGGGGATCTCCTTAAAAAGCTAGGGCTGCAGATCTGAGATGCAGGACAAGTCTGGAGCTCCAGCTCACCCAGGTTTGTCATGGGCATCTTGAGATACTTTAAAACCATTAACCTCTTGAAATCTGTGTAATAACTCCACTGTCCCAAGAGAGAGGGAGGCACTCACTGGAGCAGGACTCCAACCTCCCTGACAGTGGGAGTGGCTGGATTTGGGACACTCGTGGGCATCTCTGGTTTGCAAATCCCCAGTAAAGCTCTAGTTGGCAGGTGACCACGGTGGGGGTTTGTACCCCAGGAAAATACCAAAATCCAGTTCATCCCATACCAATTGGTCTGGGATCAATCCCTTCCAGCACCGGGAGCCATGACAATATGAATGAGAAATATTTCCAAGCAGTTTGCCACGCAGTCTCTTTCCTGTTTAACACCCCTGTTCTCACCCAGAAGTTACAGTGTTTTATCTTCTGATGATGTGTTAATTGTGTTTGGAGGGTTCTTTCCCCCGTAATAGCAGGATGTTGTAGCATGAGATCACAGCCTGCCAAAGCACCGAGCTCAGCGTGTCAGGCTGGTGCTTCCCAACACCAGCCCTGGGTCCTGCCCACCCCTGCCAGCACCCAGGGGCTGGTGCTGCAGGGAACTTCTCTTTGGAGGGAAAAAAAAGCATGCAGAGGTGGTCAAGGCTGGAAAAGACATAGAGCAATTTATGTAGTAACAGGAGTGGATCCAAAAAAGCCCCCACAGAGAGGAGACAGGTAGAATTATGTGCAGCCACAGAGTGGTTTGGCTTGGAAGGGAACTTAAAAATCATCCAGTTCAACCCTCCGTGTCTTTGGCAGGGACACCTTCTGCCAGCTTCTCACTTTGGGTGTCCCAGAGCTGCAGGTGGGATCTCACCAGAGCAGAGGAGAGGGGCAGGATACTCTCCCTCCCCTGCTGCCCACAGTGCTTGGGATACAGGTGGATGGCCAGGATGGCCAGGTCATGTTCAGCTTTTGATCCACCCCAGTCCTTCTCCTCAGTCCATCTACACATAAAGACAACTGGGAGAAGCCCTGGGAGCCTTGGCTGGGGATGCTGTATGGCTTTAGGGTGAAGCTTCATGTTTGAAAGCATTGCATTTGAAACTGCCAACGTTAATTAGAAAGGTCAGGATTTCATTTAAAGCATTTAAAGCGAACCATAGAAGTTGCTTTTCTCATATATGTCTGCTCAGGTTCCCTCTAAGCCATCAGGCTGAGCCAACCTGTCTGCACATGGCTTCAAATAACTGACTGAGGAGCTCTCAGTACTGCTAATGCTGGTATTTAGTAATTCCTGGAATATTGGGGAAGCTCCGGAGGACTAGAAAAGAACTAATGTGCAAATATTTAAAAAGGGAAACACAACAGCCCGGGTAATTACAGACCTGTCAGCGTGTCATCAATCCTCAGCAAAATAATGGAGTGGCAGATCCAGGCCTCAATTAATAAAGAATTAAGGGAAGGTAATATAATTAATGCCAATCAACACAGGCTGATGGAAAAAAAATCTTGTCAAACTAACTTGATATCTTTTTTGATGAGATTACAGGTTTGGGTGATAGAGGTAACAGTGTTAACATAACATACTTAGACATCTGCAAGACATTTGGCTTGGAAGCACAAAGTCTTTTGGGAAAGTTGAACAATACAAACCCGATGTTACACGGTTTCAGTGGGCTGGGTTGTCACTCTGTCTCCCTGGAGTTTGTCATAATTCTGCCAAGGGAAGAAATGCAATAATTGCCAGTGGAGCTGGCAGATGATGCAGTGAGAAGGGAAGCAGCAGAAGACAGAAATGCAGAGCTTTTGGCATGACCTGAAAAACTGCTCCCCAAGAAGGAATATGTGTTCGGAGAAGCAGTATTGTCCCACCTGCAGGAGCAGAAAAGGTCTTTCAAGAGGAGGACGCCACCTCTCTTGGTGGTAAAGGGTTTGCGAGATGCTTCATGGTGGGTGCTGCAGACAGAGAAGTCCAAAAAGCATCCCTAGCAATGGACAGGGTGGGGAATGTGGAGAAGGTGCAGAGAGTTGCTCTGCACTTTTGGCCAAAGTGGGAGGGGGTTGATGGTGATCTGCAAGTGCTTTGGTGAAGGACAGACTGCTGAGAGCCCTCCAGCCTGGCAAGCACTGGTGGCACAGACTGGCCATGCAGGCTGCTCTCAGAGCTTGCTCCAGTGATCACCCACGGGGTGATTTGACAAGTGAATCCACCTCCCTGGGCAGCTTCTGAGCCCCACCAGGCAGGGAGGGTCTGGGCAGTGGGCAGCACCTCCTCACAGCCACCCCTTCTCTGTCCCCCCCACCTGCTGTGCCCGTGTCATGCCCTGCAGGCTCGCAGCGATGTTTTAGATCCCCTGTGTCACAGTCACCAAGGGCACGGAAAGCTGTGCCTCCAAATCTGCCCCAGGGAAGATTTCTGTGTCTCAGAAACATTTTTTTAAATCATGAATGTGGATTCTTCCTCTTTGCTGCCTGGCCCTGAGTTCAGAGATGCTCCTTCGGATCATGTTTGCGAACCTGAGCCTGTAAAACCTATTTTTTTTTTCACCGTGTTCAATGAAGAGAAACAGCAATTTCAATATGGTTCCAAAAAATTTCCATGTGCCCAAATTCTCACCAGTTCCCACGGGTTCCCGTGCTGCTGCTGCCAGGCCAGCAAAGCCACCCCACAGTAGTCCAGTGGGGGTACAAATTCCCAGGGGGGTGCCTGATCCCTATGGGAACTGGGAAGGAGGCTCATCCTGGGAAGTGACAACCACAGCTGGGAACCCCAGTGCACACAAAAAACCTCCGCTATATGATAAATGCACCCCCCACACCCTCTACAAAAATAAATTACTTCCTTTTAAAATCCTTTCCAACTGTTCCCCTCGTATTCGTAATGGGATGATCAGTGGAACCAAAGATGTGGCTGTTACTTTAAAGGATAAATTAGTTTGACTCTTAACTCAATAATTAAAACTGTTATGGCTATGAGCCTGCAGGGATAATGTACTATTATTATAGTCATTTGTTTCAATTAAATGCTTACTGATTTTACAATAGCAGCTGGGCACCTGTGTGAGATAGCTATTACTCTGAACAAGACATCTCAAATTCCAGCAGAAATTTGTCACTGCACTAAAGCATTTTACATAGACCATGAAAGTTTATTAGGAGCAGTTACAAATCGGGAAGAGGAGGGGTGGTAATTGGGGATATATTTTCTTATCAGCTTCTCTCTCTCCTGCTCTCTCTCTTTTTTAAGTAAATCATCTTTAAGCATTTCAGCTATGGTGATGCGTTTACATTTAAACTTCAATACCGAAAAAGCCTGCTGGGAAAACTTTGCTTCAAAGCTGTTCAGCAGATAATTTCTCTCCCTGGTTGATTGTGATTGTAATGGCTTGTTCTTGGGAACAGACCCAAGGAGAGGTAAGCTGTGCTGCTGGTGAGCCTGCTGCCTGCCCCTGGAGTAGCTTCTTGCCTTGCCTCAGGAGGAAGACCCTGGCCAGGGAGGGCTCTGGCCGTTCTGCTCAGCCCAGCTGTGTTAACTCACCCTGGGAAGGATGAGAGTCATAAAATCCCAGAATGTTTGGGTTGGAAGGGACTGTTAAAGACCACCTTGATCCATTCCCCTGCCATGGGCAGGGACACCTCCCACCAGCCCAGGTTGCACCAAGCCCCGTCCAACCTGACCTTGGACACTTCCAGGGATGGGGCAGCCACAGCTTCTCTGCCCAACCTGTGCCAGGGCCTGCCCACCCTCACAGGGAGGAATTTCTTTGTAAAATCCCATCTAGCTGTGCCTTCCTTCAGCTTAAAGCCATCCCCCCTTGTCCTGTCCCTCCATCCTTTGTCCCAAGTCCCTCTCCAGCTCTCCTGGAGCCCCTTTAGGCAGTGGAAGGGGCTCTCAGGTCTCCCTGGAGTCTTTTCTTCTCCAGGTGAACACCCCCAGCTCTCCCAGCCTGGCTCCAGCCCTTGGAGCATCCCCATGGCCTCCTCTGGACTTGCTCCTTCAGATTCACATCCTTCTCCTGTTGGGCCCCCAAGCTGGAGGCTGCACTGCAGGTGGGGTCTCACCAGAGCAGAGCAGCAGAATTCCCCCCTCCCCTGCTGCCCCCAGTGCTGGGGATGAGCCCAGGGCACGGTTGGTTCCCAGGGCACGTCCAGCCTTTCATCCCCCAGTACTCCCAAGCCCTTCTCTGCATGGGACCCTGGTGGTGCCCATGTGCTGGTCTCCCTGGCACGTGGAGCAATGCCCCTCAATGGGGTATCACCACCTGCCCACTCCTGCTTGTCCTGGCCATTGTCTTTTGCACATCCCACTTTACACAGCTTTGCTTTAGCTCAGGGGGATGAAGCGAGGTGGGGTCAGTGTTACATGGCAAACTCCAGCCAAATTTCTTCTTTTCCTGCAAGTGGTTTGGCATGGATCCCACCCAGGATTGCAGCCCAGCCAAGCAGCTGGGAGCAGCTTGGAGCATCACTGCTCCACCTGTGCAGCAAGGGCAACGTGTGGGGGGATAGCAGAGGTCCTCTGAATTTTTACTTCCACCACCCAAACCTGGTGATTTCTTTGGGGTGTAGCTGAGACTAACGAAGGTGGGAGGAGGAGGAGGAGGAGAATAATCCTGTGGAAAGCAAAGGTAGAAGGTGGTTGTAGGGGTGAAACTTGCCTCAAGGCTGCAGTTGGGAATTAGGAGTTTGCAGGAGAGGACATTCCATGAGAGCAACCATTCCTGGAGCCTGAGACCTGAGCCCCAGGTCTCCTGGCTGCTGCTGTACCCTGTATTGCTGGAAAGAGCTGATTTTTGCATAAGAATTGGGGGGGGCAGTTCAGTTGAAGTTTGGCTTGGCACATTTCAAACATTATCTGTGTTAGCAGAGCTCTCTGTTCCCTGGCCAGGCTCCTCCTCATGGCATTTGTCACTCACTCTGGATTCCCCTTCTCCCCATAAACGAGGAGTGCAGAATATGTGCTGTTTGTCAGCCTATTTTTCTCTCCTTCTTAGGATTAACTGGAGCATTTATGGGCCCGATATGCATATTCATTAAAAGAATTGAAATATTGTGGAAAAAAAAGAAGCCGTCTTTGAGTTAGCACAGCCTTTGGGAATCTGCTAAGTAAGATGCACTTAATTACTTTAGCTATGACTACATCACATTTCACTCGTGTTTCCTCTGAGATGCAAAACATCTTCTAAGCAGAAGCTGCAAAGCCAACCCAAACCTTCGCAGCACCTCGTGGTGAGCTTGATGTGCTGAATGCCTGGAATGGAGGTGGGATCTGACCTGGCTGGAGCTGATCCCATTTGGAGGGCAGTTATTTAATTCCATGTGTGCTTCCACCGGGCTCTGTGGGGATGCTGAGCACTTTGGGGAGGAGAGAGGCACGAGGCAGCCTCAGTGAGCCCAGGGCTGGGGTTGCATCCCACAGGGCCGGGGGGTTGTTTGCTTTCACACGGGGAACATTGCATTCATTACCTTCTTTCGCTTTGATTTGCCATCATCCCGGTTTCATTCATCATTTACTTGCCTAATTAGGTCATTTGCTGCAGGGGAGCATCTCAGAATCCTGCTCCTGGGTATGTCCTTCCTTGGGTGTTTTCTGGGGGGATGTCACCTCCTTTGGGCATCCTCTGAAGCAGCTCAGTGTCTCAGGGTCCAGCAGCAGAAAGCAGGACCTTTCCCCTTGAGCAAAGGCCATCATCACCTTCAGACCATCATCACCCTCAGGCCATCGTCACCCTCAGGCCCAAGAAAGCAGCTCCAGAGCTTCCCACAAATGTCTCACCTTCATTTTCACCCCAAACATTTTACATCTGGAAAACTCAAATGCCTTTTCCACCACATCCCCTCTCCAGTCCTGAGGACACCAGGAGATGTCAGCAGGGGTGGTGGGGAGGTGGGGGCCTGATGTGTTGCTTCCAAAATTGCTTTTTTAGGGAAAAAAAAGGGAAGTGGAGAGAAACTTAGTGAGAGGCAAATGGTAGGGGCAGTTCCTGCCCCCCTGGACCGTGGTCAGGAGGGTGCCTGAGAGGAGCACAGCTGTACCTGTCCTTCTGCAGAACATTCTGGCCAGGGGGAGAAGAGCTGGAGATGTGGGAGAGGGAGAGAGGGCGTCAGAATCAGAAACATTCAACTAAAACCAGTTTTATATCTTAGAACTGTTGAATGGTTTGGGTTGGAAGGGAGTGTTAAAGCTCATATGGTTCCACCCCTGTCACAGGCAGGGACACCTTCCACCAGCCCAGGTTGCTCCAAGCCCCGTCCAACCTGACCTTGGACACTCCCAGGGATGGGGCAGCCACAGCTTCTCTGCCCAACCTGTGCCAGTGTTTCACCACTTTCACTGTAAAAAACCTTCTTTCTTATATCTAACCTAAATCAACCCTCTTTTAGTTTAAAACCACCACCCCCCTTGTCCTCTCACCACAGGCCCTGATTAAAAGTCCATCCCCATCTTTGTTGTAGATCCCCATTAATGGTGTAAAGAAATAGGCAGCTGCTTGGGGGGAGGCATCTGGGCCAAGAAATCCTTGGAGGGGGATGTCCCAGGAAAAATGCAGTGCCCACACTGTTTAAGAGGGAGCTGTGGTGGGGTTGTATCAACAGGAGGATTCTGCGTGAGTTCTCTGAGCCAGAGCTCAGGTTTCTGGTTTTTTCCCACACATTTTCAGAAGCGTTTGCAGCACGTGGCCCATATCCATAATTGCACTCCTGGACTTGTTCTGCTCTGATGCATAAATAACATGCACTGTAAAGAAAAAGTGTATGATTACATATTTAATGGATAAACGGAGCCGTTGTGGTCTATTGGCCACCTAATAAAAGTTTCAAAAAAAAAAAAATTGTTTTAATACAGTATTTCCCCAGGAGACTGCCGTGGCTGAAACGTGAGCGAGCTGTTTTAAATTTTAACATTTTTTTAAGCCACGTTTCGTAGCCTTCCCCATTTCTACAACACCCGTCTTCTAAACTTTGCCTTCATTTAAATTTACAATAAGGACAATAAATTGTTCTTCTCCTTAGCAGCTGGCAGATCTTCTCCGGCATGAAAGATCTGGATTAAACTGACAAAACCCAAGACAAACGCACCTTTTCCCCTGGAATTTGGGAAGCAGCTTGCTGCTCATGCAGCAGATGGGTGCTGAGCGGTCTCCCTGCCTTTCATGCTCCCTGTCCCACCCCAGCCATTCCCATGACTTTTGCAAATTCAATTGCAGGTGCAGAAATTGCCTCTCCGATGCCTCCTGTGCTGCCCAAGCCTGGTGTCCATCCCCATCTTTACGACCAGGATTTCCCACCCCATGGCCGGGAGAGGTCAGAGCTCTGCAATAAGGCACACAATAAGGTTTTAAGGGCACATAAATCTTGCCATAGTTGAGGTCCCTGACACCACCAAAGCCAAGGGCAGCAATTCAGCGTGGCCCCTAAGTCAGCCTCAGTGAGGCTCCTCATGCTGTTGAAAAGCAAGACAAATATTTAATTCCCGTGAGTTAAATCCCTTCACTTCATAATTAATACAGGAAAAGGGCAGATCCAGGAGAACCTGGTCCCCTGACACCACTGCTCTACTGATGGAGAACCCAAAAGAGAGCAGAACATGCCGTGGGGTGTTGTGTAAAACTCCTGATTGCTGATCTGCAGCAGTAAATCTGGTTTTGCATTTGGATTTGTTTCCTCTGAATCCTGCTGAGCCCTCACTGCCCTTCCCTGAGTTTCCTTCTGTGTGTGCTGCTAATGGAGTTGGCAAACCTCCCCTGGTAATGAGAGATCACACCTCGGCAGGCTTATCGGGGGTAAAGATTGTTAATAAATAAAGCTCGGGTCTTTAAACTCTTGTTAACATTAATCAGATTAATATAAAAGAGAAAAAAAGCCTGGGAAACAGTTCAGGCAGGGTTTGCCTCCCTCACACTCCGTGGCTGGATGAGGTCGTGCAGGAGCTGGGCTCTGCCTGTGGGGCTGAGTTCTGCTGCTGAGGGTGACCACGCGGGGGTGGATCTTGGGGGGAAAAATCGGGTTTTCAAGGAAAATACTACAAACTAGAAATGGGGTCTTGGCATGGCAAACAACAGGGTTTGTGCCCATCTCTTATTTGCTTCTTGGGGACAGGGCATGGACATGATGGAATGAGGCCAGAGGAGACCATGGAGATGCTCCAAGCGCTGGAGCCCCTCTGCTCTGGAGCCAGGCTGGGAGAGCTGGGGGTGTTCACCTGGAGAAGGGAAAGCTCCAGGGAGACCTGAGAGCCCCTTCTAGTGCTTGAACGAGCTCCAGGAGAGCTGGAGAAGGACTTGGGACAAGGGATGGAGGGACAAGACAAGGGGGAATGGCTTTGAACTGACAGAGGGCAATGATAGATGGAAGGGTGGGCAGGCCCTGGCACAGGTTGCCCAGAGAAGCTGTGGCTGCCCCTGGATCCCTGGGAGTGTCCAAGGCCAGGTTGGACGGGGCTTGGAGCAACCTGGGCTGGTGGAAGGTGTCCCTGCCCATGGCAGGGGGTGGGACTGGATAATCTTGAAGTTTTTTTCCAATCCAAACCATTCTGTGATTCTGCAATTCTGTGTTGTGGTGCTTGGGGCTTCTGGAGCTTGGGGACATACAAACCTCTGGTTTAAGGGTGGCGTCACTGCTTTGGGCAGATTGATGTGGTGGGTGCAGGGAGCTGGGGCTTCCACTGATGGCTTTTGTGCTTCCTTCTTCTGGGTTTAACCCCAGTAGCCCCAGTGACCCAACAGCCATGCAGAGAGGGGTTGGTTGTGGGACCTTCAGAGACTCAGATGAGCAGATATTTCTCCACCTCTGCGGTTACTAAACGTCAACACCAAATATTGCTGCGAAAGGCCATGTTTGGGATACACAGCCTCTAATGCTGTCCCAGGGCTCGTCCCCAAATACCCTGACAAAACATGTGCTGGCGCTCAGCGATGGCCTCACGTGCAGCAGCAAGGTTTGGCCCCAAAAACACCTAGTAAATTGCAGTGGCCTCCCTTCTCCTGGTGATTTGGCCAAAAATTGCTCCTTTATGAAGATTTTTTTCATATTTCTGGTAGGTGTCAGCCACCAGTGGTCCCTGAGGCAGGCAGGGGCACCTCCTGGGCACACAGACCTATGTGCAAAGGTGATTTAGGACCTCTCTGTGATGCTCCTGGCCAAGGTGATGGCAGGAGCAGAGCTCTGGGTGCACAGAGCTCAACTTGGTCTCAACTGGTTTGGAAAGGGAGATACAGAACAATTTAAACAATTTCCCAGCCATGTAGAACAATTTAAACAACAAATCAGAGTTCAGCTTGAAGTGATTTGACAGCATCATAAATAAATAAACAAATGCATACATTTTGTGATTACAAGGTGATCTTCCCCTAACTCAGATCCAGGAGATGGTCCACTCGGATGCCACGTCCTATGACTCCAACCGCCAAGTGCCCCTGCTCAACCGCCCCGGGATGTTGGCCGGCCCCATGGGTGCTCTCAGCCAGTCCCAGCTCATCTCCCAGATGGGCATGCGAAGTGGTGTCACCCACGGCTCCCCCTCACCCCCGGGAAGTAAATCTGCTACACCATCTCCCTCCAGTTCCACCCAGGAAGAGGAGACGGAGTCGCATTATAAGGTATGTGCCCGTGTTGACAGAGAGAAGATGGGGGTGATGTTCTTCAGTGAGGGATAAACTGCACTAAAGAAAAGCACAGAGTTTTGGGTTTGAATATATAGAGTGGGAGACCTTCCCATGGATGAGGTGACTGTTTCCAGTTTAGGGTGAGATCGAGCACTGAGGTCTCCACATTTTACCAGGTCCATCAAATGACTGCAGAGGATCTAGCAATGAAGGTTTCAATGGGCAAAGCAGGTTCAAGACTGAGGGTCTGCAAATGATAAAATTGGATTTCTAGTGGTGGGTAGAGGAGACTAAAACAGGGAAGGAAAATATCCCATGGTGGTGGGGTTTAACTGAGCTCACCAGATGTGGCTTGCTAAGTAATAAAACCAGAATTTAAAAGAGGAAGAGTCTTCTGCCTTGCAGTTCACCCAGGTGGGGTTTTAAGCAGTCAGCAACGTCTCAGTGGTCTCTACAGCCAACACAACTGCTACTGAGCATGGCATGAACAAACCCAAGGCATTCCTAGGGTTTGGGGCACATCTTGGTTGTTGCCCATCTCTCCCAAAGTGCACCAGCAAAGCAAACAACATGTGCTGTGCTCCAGGAATCTGCAGCTGTTATTTACTGAGGGCAAACTCCAGCTGCCTCAATGCCTGGTGTGTCTCTGTGCCTTAGATTAAAGCCTGACATAGAGAAGCCTCTCCTGGAAGGGCCTGACCCAAGGCACTGGTATTGTAACCTTGGCCCACCAAAAGAGACTGTTGTGATGGGATTTGAATGTGTAACCAGAGCAGCAAACAGCCCAGACACCGGAAAACCAGGAAAATGCTAGGACTGAGCAAAAAACTTTCCCTTTCCATGAAAATCCAGGGAAATGGATTCCCACCCACCCTGTAGTTTTTCATCCATTGGCAGGTTTCACTTAAATTGGAGCATTTCAGAGCATAGTGCAAACACGGGTGCAGAAACAGCTCCAGTGGAATACAGCTGTAAAAAGAAGGAATACAGATGGTTAAAAATAGGTGGAGTTTTTCAAACTCTATGATTCCATGTTTGGGAGACACTGTGGGATGGGCTATGCTGCTGGACCTCCCAGTCTGCCATCTCCCAAAGCCTGTGTCACACAGCTCCAGGCAGTGACTGGGAGCTGAAATATGTCATGTCAGCAGAAGATTAGTTTCAGCTTAGTGACCCACCAGGTTGTCTCTCTGCCTTCTTCAGCATCACCCAGCTTTTCCTCATGGCTAGCCAGGAGTCCCTGAGTCTTTGGGGTTGGATCTGCTGTTCTCTTGAGGCAGTGGTGTCCGTGGGAGTAGGAAGAATTTGGAGATGTCCAAATGATGACCGTTTTCAGAGATTAGAATTTCTCCTAATCCTTCAGGCAAGCCCCCTCATTTTTCTGCCCTGTAAACTCCCCGTCAAGACAGGTGGGACAGGACTGATGTGTTTGATGGAGGAGGAGGCCCTAAATGTAAGGAAAGCAGCAGAGTTGTGGCCTGCAGGTTCCTGTTTGCTTTCTCTGTCTGCACAGCTGCTGCATTCACCCATCAGTCATTTTTCATGTGGCCATTAAGGGCTTTTCTGCAACAGGTCATCAAAGCAACATCTAACAAGCAGAAATCAATCTTGTGAGCAAGAAGGTCACACATGAAAGAAATGGGTCTGATGCCAGCAGGTACTTCAGGTCCAGCAGGTCCTCTGAGCCAGGTAGCATATGATTTTAGGAGCTCTCCCAGCCCCACTGGTGCATTTGCCTGCTTCTTTGCTTTGGGAGGGGTACACAAGCATGGGAGGGAGAGGGAGTTACAGCCCTCATTCCGGTTGGATTAGTGGTCACTCTCTATAGTTATTAAAATCACAATGTCCATGAGATTTCAGCTCTTCATGGGTTCAACATCTAAGAAGGCACCAAGTTTATGGGATCACATCTATTACCAGTGAATTGCCCCAGTCGCCATTTGGTGTCAAACAGACCTTCTGATGCCTCTCCAGGGCAAGTCCGTGCTCTTCATCCTGCTGCCTGAGCCTTCGTGGTCCCTTTGACCATGGGCATGACCCTTGGGGATGCTCTGGGGCAGCGAGGCACTGTCTCACTGGGGTGTGGCTTTAGCCATGAACATGGCTTGGGTTGTTCAAGCATCTTCTGAGGTCCAGGGCCGGGCTGTTGTCTCATTCCGGCTGTGTCACACTTGGAAAACCCCATGAAAACCAGGCCAAGTCCTGATCTTCTCTGCTCCCTCCTGGGAACTGACAGCTCTGGGCAGCCTCACAGCATCTGTTTGCCATAAATCCCATGTGCTCTTTGGTGCTGCCTGAGCAGGACTGACTGCAAACCTGCCTGGGGTTGTGTTGCTCCTGTTCCAGCTCCTTGGCTTGGTCAGTGGCTGTGAGGGAGCAGGTGCCCCTGTAGCACTTCAGTGAATCGAACAGGATCACAGTTATTTAAAATACCATCTCACTTCCTAATGGGCTGAAGCTCCGTCATGCATTTTTTTTCCCTTCCTAATAAGCTGGCCTTTCACCTCCGGGCCTCCCATTCAAGCCCAATTGGGCAATTTTAAATTAAATGCCATTTTTTTGAGCTCGCTGCTCATTCACTAATGGTCACTGTCTGTTTGACAAATGTCACTGCGCTGATACTGAAATTAATGACCAGTCAAGAGCTGCTGAGCGGGGAACAGGAGCACTGCTGCCCTTTCCTCCCCGTGCCTGCCCTGTGCCAGCTGAAAGGAAGCCTCTTAAATCCTGGCACTGCCAAGCACAAGGTCAGATCAACAAATCCATCAGGAGAAGAGGCTGTTTACTCCCAGCTCAGCAGGAGGAACTGTGTTCACAACATCTTGGTGTTTAGACCTGTGTCTTTCTGAGCAATGCAACAACCTGTGCAGCTGGTGGAGCAGGCACTGCCACGGTCAGGGAGTGGCTGAGCACTCAGTGCTTGAGCTGGGGGTCTGCAGGTGCCCTGTTTGCCCTCAGGGATGCAGACGTCCAGCCTGCAGCAGGCAGTAGTTTTACTCTCTGCTGTGTTTAACCTCCAGTGTGTTTAGTTTTTCCTTCACTATAAAATAAGGATAATGGTGCTTTCCTGTAGCGTGAACTTTCACTGGCCACAGTTAATGCATGAAGAGATTTGATGGATGTCCAAGGGATTTCTAGGGGTATTTTCCTTTGCACACCCTCACGTGGAGGCTTCTGCAGTCCCCTGTATTCAAAGAATCACAAAATATCCTGAGCTGGAATGGACCCACAAGGACCAGTGCAGCTCCTGGCCCTGCAGACACCCCAACAATCCCACCCTGTCCCTCAGAGTGTTGTCCAAACCCTCCTGGAGCTCTGGCAGCCTTGGGGCCATGGTCACTGCCCTGGGGAGCCTGGTCAGTGCCCACCACCCTCTGGGGGAAGAACCTTTTCCTAGCACACTTGCAGGGCATCCCAACAATTTGATATAGGATCTTCTTTCCATGCTACCTTCACTGGAAGCATCCCTCTTTCCAGACCTGTCATTTTACTTCCCATCCTGGTGACAGTGTCTCGTGCTGAGCAGCCACAAAGTCCAGCTACTGTTAGACCTGTGTCTTGCTCGTCTTGGTTCCAACACCCTCAGGGCACTGAGTGTGGATTCAGCCAGTCCTGGTCATCCAACTGCACCCACATGGGTTGTAAAGAGTGAACACAGCCTGCAAAACATTTAATTCATAAGATTTAAATAGTTCAGTTCCTGGATATTTTTCCTAACTGGGGTACATGCATGTTAGCAGGGTTAAGCAAATTTTGGGAGGCCCCAGTGTGATGGTTAACGTCGTGCTGGTGCTGCTTGGTCAGGGCTCACAACCCGCCTGGGAATGGGGAGGCTGAGCCACCAGCACACGTAGGGATGAGGGAAGTCAGGAGCAGCTTGCACAGGGGCATTGTTGGGATGGAAGTCAGAAACCGTTTGGAAGCCAAGTTTGGAAGAATTCATTGAGTGCTAAAGGGATATGGCTGGGAAGCAAGGCATTTGGAGAGGTCCCAGAAGAGGATTGAGGAGTGAGTGAGCTTGTGGTGCTGGGGAGGAGGAGGGGAAGGAGTGTGACCAAGGGCGAGTATCTGGAAAGCCCCAGGTTTGGTGCAGGGATAAAGGGATGAACCCAAGCTGTGAGCTGGTCTGAGTGGAGGCACCAAGTAGAGCTCAGGCACCCACCAGCAGTTTGTGTAAAGATCCAAGAGGCACCTCAGGGCTGCTCTCCCCCCTTTACACACTGGGAGACCTCTCCTGGCCATTCCCTCTCTCAACTCCTTGTCTGTAGCAGGGACTTGTATCTCACTGCTCCCAGCTGACTGCTGTGGTTCATCTCTTGGTTTTGCAGGCAACTGGAGAGAAAAGACCATCAACAGACCTGGGCAAAAAGCCCAAAAGCCAAAAGAAGAAGAAAAAGAAGGACCCCAATGAGCCCCAGAAGCCCGTGTCAGCCTACGCCCTGTTTTTCAGAGACACACAGGCAGCCATCAAAGGGCAGAACCCCAACGCGACCTTCGGGGATGTGTCTAAGATTGTGGCATCAATGTGGGACAGTTTGGGAGAAGAACAAAAGCAAGTGAGTTGCTGATTAATTTCCTCTTTTCTTTTCTTTCAGCTGTGGAAATGTGTTTTTTCCATGGCACAGAGCATCTCCCCAGGCACGTTCAGAGCATGGCCAGGGGCTTACACAGGCTGGAGTGTGTGGTCAGAAGCAGAGGCTGTTTCCAGGAGCGGTGCTGTAGTGCCCACCATGCAAAATCGCTCTTGTGGGATGGGGAAGAGCAAATTTTTATGACAACTAATTGTTCTTGATAAGTTTACACTCTGCAAAACCATCCCATCTGTGGCCTTTCCCTGATGTGGGGTTTTACAGCCTTAGATGGGGGAATGAGTTTGTATTTGCTTATTTACTTACAAGGAGTGACAGCAAACCGGCTAAACACTGTTAACTGCCTGGATTGCTGGCTTCCAATCCAACATTCACTCAGGCTTTAAAACCTTCGGAAGGAGATGTCTGAAGTGGCCTCGCAGAGGAAACCTTCCTGCCCCAAAGCTGTCAGCCACTTCCCCTCTGCCTCCCAGGGCCGATTCTTGGTCCTGCTTTCACTGTGGTCTTGCTGCTGAGTCAGTTACAAAAGCCTGTAATTGCTTGTTGCCTATTGAGAGAACCCCAGGGAACACTTTCTGTAGAAAGGATGGCTTTTTAGGAAGCAGAGTGAGATCTGACACTGTGGGATGTGTCCAAGATCCAAACAGGCTTTAGCTGACAGCCCCCTCATGAGTGGGAGCCCTTCTCCCACAGCCTGGCTCCAGCTCCTGTTGGGTGTCCGTGGCCAGAACTGGAAGTACCTGCATCTGGAGCAGGAGCAGCAAGGAGGAAAAAAGTCATTTAGCTGGAAGTCATGCTAGGAAATAGCCTTGTTTTCCACCCTTCGCCAGGGAGGAATAAGAGCACAGCATCTTCTGGGATGAAAGCGCTTTCACTGCTCCTTCTGGAGTTTGCATTCTGTGCAAAGTGGTGCTTTGATGTTCTCGTGATCCTCCCTTTTCTCCTCTTCAGATGGATCATGCAGGCAGAAATTCCTTGTGCCGAAGAGGGGAGGAAAGTCCCTTCCTAGTGCAGCAGGGTGACCCCAGCCCTGGGCAGCTGTGGGGCAGGGGCTGGGTTTGGTCTCTTGGTTCAGGAACCTAGAAAAGCTTTAAGTCACCCCTTTCTGCTGCTTTTCTCCCTCCCAACACGTTCTGCCTCTCCCTTACTCCGCCTGCCTCCAAACACCTCTGTAGTTTGGGCACAGGGCTGGGCTGTGAATGTGCGTCAGAGAATGGAAGCGCTGGTGCGACCCTGACTCAGCACACTGCAAATGCTCAGCTCTTAATTAACAGCAGGGATTAAACCAGCCCGTTTATCTTCCCTGCTAACTCTCCCTCCTTCTCTTTTATGAGCTTGCAGCAGCCTTGCCGTCTCTTTACACACGCTTTCTAAGTGGCTCCATTTCTCCCTCTGTAATTGATTTAATTAAGTCATTTGTTCCTTGTCTGAATGCTTAAATATTAACTTCCTGCCTTTGTCTCCAGCTGGATACTTCTCTCCCACAACAGTTACCTCCCTGCCTGGGACTCTGGCTGGAGGGACTCTATTTATCTTTGGCTCTGGGACCGTGTGGCTGATTTGTGCGATGTGGCACGTTCACTCTTGAAGTGTCTGGCTGGAGCAGAGTTTATTTAGTCCCTGTTTGCTTTCCTCTGCCAGCATCCCCAGACAAGCTGGGTTTTTTTGGATTCATAAGGCAATGCAATGGAAAGGGAAAAAGGAAGAGAAAATTTAAAAAGCATTAACAAAAATGTCTTTAATGTGTGAAAACGAGTGCCCGGGCTGCCCTGTAGATCTTTTCTGCCAAGGGCTGCAGGACATGGTGCACCCGTTCCCAATGAAGGCAATTAGTTCATGCTGAGAGCTCTCCTGGCGCATCTGGAGAAGGGATGGTGACGGAGATGGACGGCCATGAACCACTGGCCAAAATCCTGCCGGGACCTGGGAGTCCAGATCACCACATGGCTGTGCCAGACTGTGGTTCAGCTCATCGCCAGGCAGGAGCATCACGCTCAGGGAAGGAGTGGGAACCAGGAAAAGGGAAGTGTTTCATCTGGGACGCTGCTCTTAGCTTTGCTGGCAACAGTGGCTTCATGTTCTCGCCACAGAAAGCAGTGCAGAGACAACCTGGGGAAAAGCCAACACTGCAGTGGCACAACAGGCAAACAGGAGCCAAATCTGGATGGTCTGGCTCAATTGTGACTATGGCTTTAGTTCAAGAACACTTCCCCTCTTCCTCACATGAGAAAAGAGGGTGGATTTGAGGCTGATCTGGGGCTGTCCCACAGCTGGATCTCTCACAGTCCCCAAGATGTTCATGGTGGGGACGAGGCGTCCCATCTCCAGGGGGCCAACATGCAGACCCAAGTCCCACCATGCAGTTTGGGGCAGTTTCTGCCTCAGATGACATTTACAAACCTTATTCTCCACTTTCCAATGGGCCCAGGATTTCCCCAGTCCTGGATGTGTTTTTAGTCACTTCCTTGTGGGAGAGCAGCAGGCAGGGAACAACCAGGGAAGGGGTTCAAGGGAAGCTGGTCCATAAACCCACCCTCAGCAAGGGCATTTTGGACTTGTGATTCCCCACCACATGTCCTCCTGTCCCTGCACCGAGCCCGTCCATCATCCCTCCCAGCTCCATCATGCACACAGGGGTGCACAGAGGTGGGGTGGCCGCTGTGCCAGTGCCCAAGGGATGAGGAAAGCCCAGTGCTGGTGGCTTGTAGCCATGCTAGCCAGTGCCTGAGCTGGGATGGATGGTCCTGTGCCCCCTCCAGAGCCTCAGCCCCTCTCCACAGACACTACCTGGAGCATTTCTGCCATCAGCAGTGAGATGCCACCCCTTTGCCAGGTAGCCCGTCCAGCACACGGAGGGTTAATCCTCTGCCATTTGTGCTGCTAATGATTATATGCACTGTAATATCAAAGCTGTAGCTATTTATTTGCCATTGAGCAGGTGCTGCTGCTCCCACAAAGCAAATTTGCTTTCTCCTCCTGATGAAACAAGCAAAATAAAGGTTGCTCACGTCCCATTTCAGATATGGGTTGTTTTTTTTTCCCTGTGCACCAGCTGAAAGACAAACACAGAGAGGGAACCAGAACGCATATTATGCAAGAAACCATATAATCTAGGAGCATCTTTGATTTGGCTGCTGCTGTCACAGACATGCATTTCACAGAGAGGCTTCTCCCCCCCTTTCTTTTGTTCTTACTGGTTTATCATTTGTGCCTTTGTCATTTTGTTCCTTCTTCTCTTCTCAGCCTCTTCACAATGAATCTTCATTTTCCCTCTGACACACTTGTATCTAAATTTCCTTATTTCCTGCCTTTTTTTATTTATATCTGTTGCCTGGTGATTTGATCATGCTGTGGAATACAGGATTAGCAATCTCCGTGTCCTTGGGTACTGCTCAAGGACACCTGTTCGGCAAAGCGCCGTTTTCTTCCCCATTTTAACCCCTTCCAGCGTGGCCGTGCGTGTGGAACAGTAATAAATAACAATACCTTGAAATATCTCCAGCTCTGCATTGTAATCTTCATTCTTCAACAGCTGGCGTGGCCCTTTCTAAGAAGCTTACAAGGGAATCTGAAGAATGTGACTCGGGGAAACAAAATATTAATACGTCCTCTTTGAACTTTGCAAATAGTTGAGCAGCTGTTCCTGCAGAGATAGCTTAGACTCTGCTGCAGAGCGAAATGCTAATTCAGCCATTAGCATCAAATGGGGTACCTGTCCTAGGAATCCTCCTGCAGCTCCAGGTCCCAGCTCCACGCTCCCAGAATCCTGCACCTCCGTGGGAGATCTCTTCATTAGCGGGTCTTGAGCAGCGTTACCCAGCGAGGTTTAAAAGGGCTGCCTGATTTGACAGAAATCAGAAGAATTTGAGCACGAGATTGGAGCAAACTCTGCTAATTCACTAGGAAGGGTTTTTCCCTGGTATGGACAGAGTGCTGGCAGCCTGGTCCTGATCCTTGCCACCCACAGCCCCCTCCCCTCCTTCCATGGAGCCACCAGAAATGCCCTGGGCCATCTCTTGCTCAAGAGCAAGTGACACCAGCCCCGGTGACTGTCCTCCCTCAGGGGGATTTCCTGTGGATGACAAGCCTGGAAAGTCTCTGGAGTGTATTTAGGAGTCTCTGGTGGGATTCTCTCTTCTCTGCCATGTTCTTACTCCCTTCCTGAGCATCTTCCTGTTGGGGGGGAAAGGACCTTGGATTGGAACCTGGTGATGTTGGAGCATGGGATTTGTTGCCAAGGTGGCATTTGCAGATGTCTTTGGAACCTGCTTCTTTTCATCAGGAAGTCCAGCCAGAAAGTCAAAGCAGTGTGTTGGGTTTCCCTAGACCCTGGAAACTCAGGGCAGAGAAATCAATGAGCCCCTGAGCAATCTGCTGAGTGAACCCCAGGCTACCCCAGGGCTTCCCTCCTAAATGAGCAGAAATTTGACAAAACCAGCATTTGCAGTTGAATTTATGAGTCTGGGCACTCACTGGGGACACAAAAGTACTGGGGATAGCAATAGCACTGCTTCACCAGGACCAGTTCAGTAATGCATGTGGCATTTTCCCATACACACAGCCTGGAGAACTACACGGCTCCAGGGAGAAAGTCACACTCCAGGGGTAAATTACCCAGCAGAAAAATTGCTCACTCAGCAGGAAATAATACATTTAATCAGATCCATCTGCTCACTGAACCTGATACCTCACCTGGTGACAGGACACTGCAGGTGTCTGCGGTGGGACAGAGGCGTCTCAGGCTGGCTGTAAAGCTGTTTTATGGCAGAAAAGGAAAGATCCCGTGGGAATATCAAGCAGCAGGTGCTGCAAACTGCCCGATTCCAGCACTGTACGGAGCTGTCAGTGCTGGAGCCACCATGGGTTGCAGTTTCCTCCTGCAGCCCCAGAGCCCTGGCTGTGAGGGGCTGAAGGGTCCAACCAGCTGCACTGGCCTGGAAGGAGGTTTCAGCATCTTCTGAGCAAGGAGGAAAGCCAGAGAAGGATCACAGCACTGATCCCAAACAAGTTTTCAAGAGAGGTTTGGTGGAGAGTGGGATAATGACAGGGAGGCTGTGAAGGGTCAGATCTGCTCTTAACGGCAGCTCCAACAGTGTCCTCTTCTTGGACAACAAGATCAAAAGTGTTGTGTGTTTTTCATTGGAGGTTAGGGGTTGGATTTGTAAGCCTCCTCCTCTGTTTCCTTTGGAGTCTTCAGTGGACTGTCCTGGGAAAGCACTTGTGCCCTCACATGGAGTGAGAGATGACTTACACCCTGGTGACACTGTGAAGTCAAGGAGGAGGAAAGCAGGAACCTGTCAGGATGCTTTAATAACTGGTAATTGCTCCTTGATTATGGGTTCATCCATTCATTGTCCAAAGGGCTGCTTCACAGCACTTTGTCTCCACCAGGATAAAGGAGGAGCTCTCCTGAAACCATGCAAATAGTTCCTATAGCCAGGGTCATTTCAGGTGGTGTGACTGACCCAGTGACCCACTGTCGAGTCATCCTGTGAATAAGCCACTAAGTATGGTGATCCAAGGCACACCGTGCAGGAAAGTGTATAATGGTTACAAGAAAAAACCTCCAGATTTACAAGCAGAATAAAAACCAAATTTGTACATTTGGGAGGGAAAAAAAAAAAAAAAACCCAGTCAAGGAATCATAGAAAGGAGGGCAAGGAGTGACTTAAGAGGTCAACCAGACCATACTGCTGCCTGAAGTCAGGATCATCTCCGCTTAAGCCATTCCTGATGGATGTGTGCCTAATCTGTTCTTAAACCCTCGGTGGTGGAGATTACACATCTCCCCAGGCAATCTCCTCCCGTGCTTAATTATCCTTACTGTTCCAAACGCTTTGCAGTGCTTAGCCAACATTTCCCTTGTTACAATTTAAGCCTATTGCCTCTTTTCCTGGATGGAGGGGATCACTTGGTGCCTCCTGTGCTGTTTGGACATGTGGTTCCTCTTGGTCTTCCCTCCCAGCTAAATGCACCAAGTCCTCCAGCTTTCCTCCTGGAGGCCTTTCCTGCACTCTCCATCTCCTGTGCTGTTTGGACATGTGGTTCCTCTTGGTCTTCCCTCCCAGCTAAATGCTCCAGCTTTCCTCCTGGAGGCCTTTCCTGCACTCTCCATCTCCTCTCTCCGCATGGTCTACCTCTTCTTTGAAGCAAACTCCACCTGGAATTGGAGAAGACACCCTTCCACCTGGGATCAGTGCACCCTTTGGTGTTTCCGGGAGAGCTTGGAGTGCTTTCCCCCATTCCCCAGGCCTGGGAAGCAGTACTCCTGGTGGAGCAGGCGGGCTGGGACGCAGAGGTTACGGATGACAGCTCCGGCTGTCACTCAGTGCCTGCGTGACACGGAGCCGCTCGTGGGCGTCGGCGGATTTGGAATAATTGTCTTCTCTAATTAACTGGTTATCAAACAAGACCATTTCATTACGGTACAATTACCGGCTGCTTTGCCGAGGCACAGAGGTGTCAGGATTACGATCCCAGCATATGCTTCTTCCAGCCCTGATTTTTTGTTTTCATAATCACTAACCATTTTTGCTTCCTCCCCCCCTCCCTTTCCCCAACCCACCCACTCACTTAATGACTAATGAATCCTCCTGCTAATGAAAAAGGAAAATAAATCAGTGGGCATGGCAGGTTAGAAAGAAAAACATGCAAAATGTTTTGAGGATCCTTAAATCTGATAAATTACTTTGAAATTAAAATCCCTGGGAGAAAATGGGATTTAATTAGAAAGTAACATGGTTTTGTCAATGTTTAAATTAAAATTTTAAAGGTTATAAATGCGGCACTAGAGCTGCCTTTACACAGAGGATTCGTGAGAAGTTTTGTTCGGATCCGCTCTTGCCACGTCAGCGATTCCCCAGGGACAGGCAGCTCAGTGTCCTTGGTGGAGCACTGTGTGGGTGCAGAAGGTCCCCATGGGCAGGGCAGGACTGCAGAATTCTCAGCAGGAGACCCTTGGGATGGTTCTTCACAATGAGGGTGGGCAGGCCCTGGCACAGGGTGCCCAGAGAAGCTGTGGCTGCCCCATCCCTGGAAGTGTCCAAGGCCAGGTTGGATGGGACTGGAGCAACCTGGGCTGGTGGAAGGTGCCCTTGCCCATGGCAGGTGGTGGAATGAGGTGACCTTTAAGTTCCCTTCCAACCCAAACCATTCTGGGATTCTATGATTAAAAATCAGATAATCCACCAGGAGCTTCCCGAGCTGGAGAGAGCATCAGGGGAGCACTGGGAGAAAGCACCGCCTGGGCTCCCCCTGTCACCCTGCTCATGGCCAGGCTTGAGCCAGGGCTGTCCCAACACACCTGAAGGCTCCTGCCTGAGCAATTCCCTGTTCCCTCCAGGAGGATGTGCCACTCGGCTGCCCTTTCCCAGTCTTGCTGCACCAGACACCACCCGGCAGCACATCCCAGTATGAGAGAGGTCCAGTGCCTGGTCACGCTCTAAAAACAGACTAGGATGGATGAAGAGTGGCAAAAAAAAAACCAAAAAAAAAGATTTAGCAGATAAAGCAGGTGATGGGGATGAAGATAGGCAGAGACTTTATTGGTTATTCATTTATTTGCATTTTGGTTTAGGAAGCCTTGTTTACCCGCCCTCTCACTGTCCAGAAATTGCAGGTTTTTCTCCAGGCAGGTCTTCCTGATAGTTAAATTTGTCTCTGCATAGCTGTGAATACTTTGATTTCCAACCATTCCAGATTTAAAAAGAAAAAGAAAAAAACACTGTTGCATTTTGATATTACAGAGGAAAAAACAATTGAATATGCTTTCAATACATCAGCACCCAGCTGTGGCCACAGCGGCCTGAGACACAGGAATTCGTTGCTGTGCTGGGTACCACATTTAAGAGCTGGTGGATACAGCAAATGCTGTGCTGGTGGCATTGCTGTTGCTGCAATGGGCATAAACCTGGTCCAGTGGAAGATGTCCCTGCCCTTGGCAGGGGAGTGGAACGGGATGGGTTTTAAGGTCCCTTCCAAGCCAAACCATTCTGTGATTCTGTAATAAAAGATGTGTGGAGAAAGGTAATAGCTTTTATTAAGGGAGCTGATACAGTTTGAAGAAATTGTTGCTTTTCACAGGCAAACTCTTCTTCAGGCTGACATTTTGAAATGTAATTTTGTTCTGAATGGAGCAAATATAATATTTCCTGAATACCATAAAGCCAAAGACAAACTTAGGGAAACGCTCCATTTCAGAAAATTACTGTCTGAGACCTCCAATGTGTCGAGTCAAAACGTTTCATTACAGGAGTTGCTGTGATTTAGCAATGAAAATAAGGCTTTCCAATCCTTTTTTAATAGAATTTATCTGTACTGATTTTAAATTCAGGTAACTGGATCGTTTAACAGCTGGAGGTTATTTTCCCTTCGGAGGTCAGTGTTGGGAGGGTGTCTGGGGTGCTGCCAAGGAGCTAAATCATAGAATCTGAGAATTGTTTTGGTTGGAAAAGGCCTTTAGAATCATCGAGTCCAACCATTCCCCCAGCACTGCCAAGGCCACCACTGAGCCATGTCCCCACGTGCCACATCCACGTGGCTTTTAAACATTTCCAGGGATGGTGCCAGGGCTGGGCAACCCTCTCCATGAAGAAAGTCTCCCTAATATCCAGTCTAAGTCATTCTGGACAGAGATGTGCCCATGAAGCTTCAGCATTTCAATTGTTGAAAGCAGTCATTGGTTTTAGAGCTGGAACTAAACGTATGCAAATCTATTCTAATTGAAATCAACTTTCCATGCACCACTTAAGGAGGCATTCAGGTCTCCAGTGGGGAGAAGGGCTGGTGGGTATTTTTCTTGGGGGTTTTCTGCCATTTTGCTCAAATTTTGATTCTGTTTTAAAATGTTCTTCTCAGTTTAATCTGTGCAACCCCAAAGGGACTCACTGCTGGGGACAGGCTGGATCACATCATTATTTTTTGGAGGTCCTCCAGCCCCATATGTGGGGGACCAAGCTCTGGGCAGAATGGGATACAATCATGAGGCATCTCTCATTACAAGGGAGAGAGGGAAGTATAACCAATAACTCACTCTTACAAACTTAATTTTTTTTGTTCTTAGGGAAGTAAATTCTCCCGATACTTGCTGTTTCCTGGCAAGCCCGAGCTCACCCAGCTGCAAGATTAGCCAAAAATCTCAGCTTTTCTGTGATGAGAAAGGTGTCCAAACTGCAGAGAAGAGCTGGAGTTTGGAACTCTACAGGCTTAATAATGGGAGAGCCAAGAAAACAAACGGGTAGTTTAGGACTTCTGAATGCCTTACCTGTTTTTAAGCTAGTCATCATCATGGAATGGTTTGAGTTGAGTTGACCTTAAAGATAGTTCTGTCATTTATTCTGTCTTTTGTCTTGCTCTTCCAAGTCCCTGGATCATTCCTTGTCCTGGTTCCTGCTGGGAAGTGATTTCATGGAGTTCACCCTGTACAATCAGTCTGTGTCTCTTAGAGCAGACATGCATAAATACCTGTCTAGGCACACAGGCTACTCTGACGTGTGATATCTCCCAAAATTCCAGGGGCTTTATTTTCTCAGTTTGGGGTAAATTTGTCTCCAGCAGAAATGAGTTTCTCACACACGTGGCCTCAGTGGAGGGGACCCCTCTGAGCAGGCAGGGTGCTGCCAAGCCCAGCAGCCCCTTATTTTACTTTATTAATTATTACCCTTTCCCTGGTCCTTTCAGGCATACAAGAGGAAAACAGAAGCTGCAAAGAAGGAGTACCTGAAAGCCCTGGCTGCGTACCGAGCCAGCCTCGTCTCCAAGGTACCACCCACGCTCGTGCTGCTGCTGGATGGGGAGGGAGGAGCGAGGAGCAAGGAGCTCCAGGGAGGAGGAGGTTTATAAGAAATGCCACGTAATTGTGATATCAGAACCGATATCAGCATTAGGACCTCCTCCAGGAGCTCTAAGTGTGGTTAGGGCGAGCACCGGGCTGTCACCTGCCTTTAGTGCCCTGCAAAGAGACCCTTCTTTGGGCTGGCTTCATCAGCAGAGGGGAGGTGTCCCTGTGTAGGGTGAAGGGGTCCTTGTCACCCATTCCCACCACCACCAGCTGTCCCTCACTCAGCTCTTGGGGTGTGAGGGCTGCAAACAAGGGCAGGAGGATGAGGCTCACAGCTTGCCCTGCTCCACGCCTCCAGAGAGGGAATGAGTTTGGGGTGCAGTTTGTAGGTTTGCTGGCTCAGGGTTAATGCTGCCCTTGGGTTGCAAGTAAGTGTATCAGGTTGGTTTCCCTTCAAAGCTTCTCCTTGGTGCTATAGCACATCCTCAGCACTTAATCATCACATTCAGCTGCCATGGGAAATAATGTGATGTCCCAGCTCAACCATCATCTGCAGGATCCGAGTGATGGTGGTGAGCCGGAAGGCCTCAAAGTCCCTGTGCAGACTGTTAGCTGTCAGCTTGTAAACAGAAGAGCAGCCAGGACAGAAAAAGCGAATGGGAAGGACTTTTGGGAGTTTAAAAGTTCCTTTTGGTGTCTTTGAAAACCCTGAGAGGGTCCTGCTCTGACTGTGCCTCGCAGCAGTGTGGGGCAGGGGTCAGGGATGGCATGGAGGCATGTGCTCTGTGGCTTCGATTTTTTTAATTTCTCCAATGACTAATTCTCTGCAGAAGAGCAAATTTGTTTTTGAGTAAAGCAGCACAGTGTTATCGTGGCTGATGTGTGAGAAAGGATCTGGAGTATCACTACAGAGCCCATCACAGGACAAAAGCCTCCTTGTCTGACCCAGGAAATTTCCCCTTGTTCTTCTCTATTTCCTGCCAAAGTGGGGCCACCGTTGTCCAATGCATTACAGACACACCAGGGCTGCAGGGATGCACAGAACTGGGAAAGCAGAGGTTTTATAGATCCATTTGTTCTCCTTTGGAAGCAAAGGTGACTTTGTCACCCACCTCTGTGGACCAAAGCCGTGAGCTGCTGGTGGGCAGCGTGTCTCTGCACTGGTTAGTTCCCTCTGGTGCTACAGGCTCTGCCAAAGGCACAGTTGAGTTACAGGATTTCAATTTTCCACATGTGGATTCTGCACCCAG
The DNA here is from genome assembly GCA_013396755.1 of Sclerurus mexicanus. Classification (NCBI taxonomy): domain Eukaryota; kingdom Metazoa; phylum Chordata; class Aves; order Passeriformes; family Furnariidae; genus Sclerurus; species Sclerurus mexicanus. The sequence goes on from VWZF01005908.1 coordinate 177,788, forward strand.
CTGGTGGTCACCCATCTGCTACAGGGCTGGGAGTTCACGTGCTGGCTGGTGGGAGAGGAGCAGGGCTGTGGGCTCTGGGTAGCTCAGCTGGACATCATGGGACACACAATGATGTTTCCTCTTTTCCTTCCTCATCACCTTCCCTTCTGTTTTCCCACAGAGCTCTGCTGACCAGGGGGAGACGAAAAGCGCCCAGAGCAACCCACCTTCCAAAATGATCCCCCCCAAGCAGCCCATGTACCCGATGCCTCCACAGGCTTCCTCGCCCTACCCTGGCCTGGGCTCCTTCCTGTCCCCATCGGACCTGCAGAACTACCGTGGCCACCCCCACGCCGGGCTCTCCCGGCCCCTCAGCTCCAAACCCATGCTGCCCAGCATCAGTGCCTCCCCTCCGCCCTCCTTCCAGATCAGCCCCCCGCTCCACCAGCAGCTGTCCTTGCACCACCCGCAGAGCTCCCTCCTCAGCCAGCCCCTCAGCATGCAGCAGGTCCCCCAGCAGCCCCTCCTGTCCCCCCCCATGGCACTACAGGTACAGCCCCCCATGAACGCCTCGCCTCCCGGCCAGCAGGTGGGTGCTGCTTCTCTGGGTTGCTTCGGGGTGTTGGGTGTTGGCGTTGTCCCCAAGGGAGTCTTCTCCTGCTGGGGTACGTCCAGAGAAGGGAACGGAGCTGGGGAAGGGGCTGGAGCAGCAGGAGCAGCTGAGGGGGGGCTCAGCCTGGAGAAAAGGAGGCTCTGGGGGGACCTTCTTGCTCTCTGCAACTCCCTGACAGGAGGAGGGAGCTGGGGGGGTTCAGGCTCTGCTCCCAGGGAACCAGCAGTAGGACGAGTGGAAACAGCCTCAAGTTGCACCAAGGGAGGTTTAGATCGGATATTTGGGAAAACTTCTTCACTGAAAGGGTGATCACTAGAACAGAGAAATGGTGGAATCACCCTCCCTAGAAGTGTTCAAAAAACTTGTGGGTGTGGCACTTGAGGACATGGGTTAGTGGTGGTCTCATCAGTGCTGGGTTGATGGTTGGACTGGATGATCTTGGAGGTCTTTTCCAACCTATATGATTTCATGACTCCTTCAGCACAGGGATTGGGCTTTAGCTCTGCACAGCCAAGAGTGGCTGCTGTAATTTGGTGATGGCTCATGTCCAGAAAAGAGCATAAAACGGGATCCTCACAGTCACTTTAATTGGGGTAGTTGTTGCTGCTGAGGGCAGCATTTTGTGAAACCTCATTCCACATAAATTTGTGAATAAAAGATTAATTTTTTTTTTTAAAAAATATACCACATTACCCTAGTGGGGCTATTTTGGAGAAAATCATGTTCTTGGTCAGGTAACTACCATGACTCTGATTTATATACATTGCCTAATGTTAACTAATTAAACCGATCCTAAAAAACGAGGGAGGAAAGCTGATCAACTTTCAGCTAAAGCAGCGCACGGTGCCCGTGTTGAATTGCCAGTGGTGACAGCTGATGGGGATGGGTGGATGCTCCTCACCTTGTGACCTTGTTGTGATGCAGCTCTGCAGAGGGGACTGAGCTGCAATGGAAGTGGAACAGTGTGTTTGGTGGCCAGGCTGCAGAAGATCCCAGAGGCTTTTGTGGCTGCATGTCTTCCACAGCCATTCCCACACTCTGGGTTCGCAGCGACTCACAGGTCCCACTGTGGTGGTTTGGGGTCCTGAGCTTGGAGTCACCCTCTATCCCTGGGGCTCCCCCTGTGCTCTGCACTGCTCTGTTTTAGGGACAAAGCATGTAAATGTGTTTGTGCACTGCTACTAGTGGATGCTCCTGTAACCCTCCCTGTCCTTTCCACCCTGCAGGACTTCTCCCATATTTCGTCTGAGTTTCAAAACAGTGTTGGACCCCGTTCGCCTGGTGCATCAAACCCTCCAGGAAGCACTGAGTGGGACAACGACTACCCCAGCAGAGAGTGTGGGGTCAACCACTGCAGGTCAGTAGATTAAATAGCTCATTGCTGATGCAACAGCTGAGAATCTGCCCTAAAATGTGCGGCAAGTGGGTAGGCCAGTCATGGTTGAGGAAGTTCAAGGCTTCCTTTTCTCTGTAGGCTCACTGAAGTGATGCTATGGAAGCAGGTAGCTTCCAAGTCATGGATAAATTCTTCACTGGACATCAAGAGATCCCTTTTTTTTCAATTTCCATTCCATTAGTAATGGAGGGGTTGGACATGTTTCCTTCTGGAGCAGACCAGGGAAGCCCAGTCTCCCAAGCAGAGTCCCTGGAGGTTTGAAGGTGTCATGTCCATAAGGCCAAGGAGACCTCACTGCAGCCTTCCAGTAGTTAAAGGGAGCTTATAAAAAAGAACAACTTTTTACATGGGTAGTGAAAGGACATGGGGGAACAGTTTTAAGCTAAAAAATGAGAGCTTTAGATGGGATAATGGGAAGAAATCCTTCCCTGAGAGGGTGGGCAGGCCCTGGCACAGGGTGCCCAGAGAAGCTGTGTCTGCCCCAGCCCTGGGAGTGTCCAAGGCCAGGTTGGATGGGGCTTGGAGCACCCTGGGCTGGTGGAAGGTGTCCCTGCCCATGGCAGGGGGTGGGATGAGATGAACTTTAAGGTCCCTTCCAACCAAAACTATTCTGTGATGCCCTGTTAAGCAATCTCAGTCTGTACCTTATCCTTGGGGCCACAACTTTCTGTGATTGTCTCTACCCACAGGTCCCTTTTCATTCCTGGGGATTCATCCTAATTATGTACAAAGCCCCAGTCCTTCCGGGAGCCACACGATGCTCCATCCCTCTGCACCACGCAGGAAAAGCCCAGAGAAATCTGCACAGATCCTCTCCCTTATGCCCTCCAAGCTCTGGCATGAATGTGCCAGAATGAAGGTTCCTTCAGTGCTTCTTGAATTCCCCAAAAACTAAAAAGCTCAGGATGATCTTACAGCCGGGGAACGGGGAGGGTGTGGAAGCCGTTTCCAACCACTGCCTGATCCACTGCTCATCTCAGCTCTAATGGTTTGGAGACTCTATTGTGCTTTGTGAAACAGGCCTGGCATTTGCTGGGGGAGCAGGTTGGGAAGGAGGCCGGGTACCTTCGGAGCATTGTTTGATTCACTGGAAGCACTGGAACACGGTGCTTTCAGAGGAGATAATAGCCAGCTCCCGGGCTTTTCAGAGCACAGTTCCCGTCTGTGCCAGCAGAGCACTTACAATTGCTGGGCTGTACAGGCTGTACAGACATTTATTTCTTTCAGGGAAATAAATAACTTGCTGATCCATTAGAATATCTCTGCTGTCTGCCTGCCCGAGGGGGCTCAGCAGCGTGGGCTCTGACAGAGACCTTTGCACGGTCCTTCCTGAAGTCTCTGCAGACAACCTGAAAGGAGGAACATGTTCAGTACTGGGTTATAAAAGTCACTTTACATGTTGTGGGCAAAATGCTAAAGGTGCTTGGAGGGCTGTGGATCCCAGTTTCCAGAGGTGCTGAGCAACTCCCACAGAAATGAGCCTCCCCTAGAAATAAACATCATTTCTTAGGGGATCAGCTGGGAAAACACTTGATTCCCCCTGCAAATCCCACTGCCCATGCAGAAAGCCCAGGGCACTCTGGAAACAGGTGAAATGTTCCCATAGCAGTCAGGACTGAGTTCTGTGTTGCTAAAACAAGCTCTGTGACATCTGGCTGGAGTGCTGCGTTGTAAGCAGAGGGCCCATGCAATTCATGATCAAAGCTCATGCATTTCATGCCTTTGTCACAGCAGAAATATCAAATTTCATGGGTTTATCGCAGCTTCCTGGAAAAAAAAAAGTCATTCTAAACCCAAACAGATTATGCAGAGACTTCCAGATAATTATTAGAGTAGATTATAGCAAGGGACTCAGATGGATATAGATAAGTACTGCAAAGAGTGCTTAGTGCACTGAAAAATGTCACACTGGCTGGTAAGGATGCCCCATCCCTGGAAGTGCTCAAAGCCAGGTTGGACAGGGCTTGGAGCAACCTGAGCTGGTGGAAGGTGTCCCTGCCCATGGCAGGGGGTGGGATGAGATGAGCTTTGAGGTGCCTTCCAACCCAAACCATTCCATGATTCAACGATCTGCATGTCTCTGCTGCTTTCTCCCATGTTCTTTGTACCAATTCGCATCCAACGTTCAAAGCTGCCCTCGAGCTCCTCGGTGGCACCTTGCCATGAGCTGGGTGGGTCCAGCCATCAGCAGGACTTGGGCACAGGAGTGATGAAGGGAAGGCAGGTCTCATTGGGTTTGATTTGTCAGTGCTGTTTTAGGTGTAATCGGGAAGTCTCTGGATCCTGTAATTGCCCATTTCAACCTGGAAAGTGCGTTCAGCCTAATTGCAATTAAAGCAGCACTCTGAGGGGCAAAACCAGCAAGTGGCTGGAAAGAAAAGGGATTATTCACTGATGGGATGTGAGCAGAGTCCCAGATTCCTGAAAGAGAGGGTGGTCCCACCCTCCCCAGCACACAGGCAGCCCTGTGTGGCTCTCTGGGTCATGATTTTTATTTCATGTCTAACCCTGCTATTTCTTTAGCTCCCAACATGTGTTGGCACTGGGTTAGCTGGGGTAAAACCTCCCCATCCTCCTTTTCTTTTGCATTTGTCACCCAGACAACTTCTGAAAAACTGACAAGGTTGTCTTTCTCTCCATCCTTCTCCATTAATAAGGGAACTGCTGTAGGGATTTTTGTTTCCCAGCCTATCTGTGCTAGTTAAAATACCATTAAATGACATTTCTTCCCTCATGCCCCTCAAATTGTGGGATCCTGTGAGCAGACACTCCTTAAGTCATAACTCAGCCATGTTAGAGAGAGTTTGAAATGTTTCTTAGCTCCTGCTCTCCCCATCCTTAATGACTTTTTGCTTACTGACTTCCATCCAATTTTCCTGGCTCTTCCTGGGCTGAAGCCCAAGCTGTCCTAGATTGTGAGCAAAGACACGGGTAGCATTTTCTCAGCTCCTGCTCGCCGTGTGACTATCACTTCCCACAAGTAACTGCAGCACACAATTTTATTGCTTTTTTGCCATCATACCACAAACTCCTTTCATAGTCCCCTGTCTCCCTCACCTGACAGCCTGGATCTGGCACTTGCTCTTTCCCAGGCACCGAATTCTTCTGTTTTGCAATGACTTTCTGCAGGGGAAGTGGCTCACCTCTCTCAGGAGTGCAGCTTGGTTTGCAATCACGTGCAAATCTTTCTTAATTCCTTAATTAAATCATAATTCCTCAAAGTGTTTCACTTGGGTTTTCGGCCTTGTTTTCTCATTACAACTCTTTCCACACTTTCAGGGGTTGAGTCCCTTCCATCCTAGGACATTGTATGATTTACCTTTGTCTCCTTGCATTTAGGTACTTTGGGGACAACACTGAACTGGACTCATCTTTTCTTGTCCTTCCTCTCATTTGCAAGGCACAGATTAAGTTCTTGTTGTGTATCATCCTTTAGCAACTTTTCTTCCCTCTTCCTGCACTCCTTTGGGCTAAAAGATGGGACATTCTCCATTATGCCTTGTCCAGACACAAAAAAAACATGTGCAGCCACTCCATCCAGACATCTATAACCTCCCTAATTCCTGCTAATGACAAAGTGATCCTCTCCAAACGGGGGAATTTTCCAAATCAGAAGCTAAATGAGCAAACACTATAAAAAGACAAAGATAACCCATCACAACTGCACTTAGTTTGGATTCAATTATTTATGGTAATACTTTGTAATGAACTGGGAAATGTTCTGTAGCATGTTTTGTAAAATTAATGAAGTTTTAGTACTGGAATACCTCGCTGCTGCTCAGTGGCATTAAATCTTCTCTGAGTGCAGCAGGGAAGACTCTGCATTTTAAATGCAGATTATAAAATGTGGAGATTAGCAAAGGGTGGGCTCTTCTCTCTGTCAGAAAACAGCTCTATCAACAACAGCATTGCCTTGCTGTCTGTCCCTTCCCTATCGTTCCACTCACCAACACACCCCCACCAGAATCTCCCAAGGCTTTGCAAGGTTCTTCACCACTTTTGAAGGCCAAGGTGTCCTTCTGGAGCCAGTGATGTTTCCCTCATGTATGTGTAGGAAATGAACCCCATTAAAAGGCCTGGATGTCAGAGCAAAACCCATACAGGACATCAGCCGGGGGAGAGGGGTTTCAGTCACTCCTCTCTCTTCTACTTCATGAAAAAAAAGGAGCATCTGGGCTCTGATGGCAAACTGAAGTGGGCAGAAGGTTGAAATGCCACGTGCCACAGGCAGTGATGCCTCTCTGCACACCTTCCTGCACAGCCGTCCCCCCGGGGTGTGTCTTGGTGCTGGGAGCTGATTTCCCCCTCCAGAACACACCTGGATCTATTGAAATCGGAATCATTGCTTCAATAATGTGATAATTCACAACCTGGTGGGCCAGGGATGTGCAGAGCACACAGCCTGGCTGCTGTGCCACCAGCCCTCCTCCTCCTCAGCCTCCTTGGGTTCCTTGTTGCTCCTCCTGTCTCCTTCATACTCACAGAAAAGACCAGCTAATCCTGCTCTCTCAAAGATTTATTCTCCTCACTTCCTGATCATTCCTTTTTCTAATTGTGTGTATTTGAGGAGAAAGGCATCGAGCAGGTGTTGTCTCCTGCTCCTGTGCTCTTAAGCCATGAAGCAGACGTAGATCCTCCTCACAAGCGTCTTCAGGCATAAGCCCCTCAGTCACATTTTTGGGACCCTCTACTCCTCATGTGGTACCAGAATGACGTGTTTTATCCAAAATCAAGAGTACACTTTCTGAAGGTCCATGGCTCAGCCTAAGGACAGCGTGTGATGAGGAAGGGATGGTGGCCCAGAAGCTGATCCCAGGCACAGCATCCTGCAGGTGTGATCTGCAGGGACATCCTGCCCTGCAGCCCCAGCAAGAGCAAAAGTTAAGATACAGGAAAGAGTTTGTGTCACAGCCCTTAGAGCTGAAATCCAGGAAGAATTAAAACTGCCCGAGGTTCTTACTCTTAGGGGCACCCTCTTGGTCTCTACAGCCACCTGAGAGGAGGGTGTACTCAGGTGGGAGTCAGTCTCTTCTCCCAAGGGATGGGACAAGAGGAAACAGCCTCAAGTTGCACCAGGGGAGGTTTAGATTGGATACTGGGGGGAAATTCTTCACTGAAAGGAGCGTCAAGCATTGGAAGGCGCTGCCCAGGGCAGTGGTGGAGTCTCCAGCACTGGAGGGATTTAAAAGCCATGCAGATGTGGCACCTGGGGACACGGTTTGGTGGCAGTGCTGGGGCAATGGTTGGACTCGATCTGAGAGGGCTTTTCCAACCTTAGCAATTCTGTGATTCCTCTGCTCCCTCTCTTCGTGCTTTCCTTGTGGAGCACCACAAAACCCAGGGCAGGGCACATCCAGGTGTGTGCCAGCGTTGATCCTACCCTGCCCTTCTCACCCTCTGCCTCTCGTTTCCCTTACAGCATGCTGCCAAGGGACAAGGCACTCTACCTCACCTAAGGCTCACCACCCCTTGTGGAGGAGGCTCAGACGAAGGACACTTGAGAAGGTCTATCCCACAGACTACCCGGGGAGGCACGAGCAAGTCGTACGGGCGGGAGAGCTGCCACTGCACCTCGGCGCTGGTTTCGTTCCCAGGCTCTAAGAGCAGTTTCCTTTCCTTATTTTTGAACTCTAAAGTCTACTTTCCGCGGAAGCCCAAAACCTCATAGGTCCTAAAGAACAAAAAAAAAAAAAAATTAAAAAAATAAAAATAAAAAAAGAAAGAAAATTCAAGCAAACAGACAAACAAAAAAAAATAAATAAACGCAAAACCGACGACAAAAAAAAGAAAACTATTAATAAACTGAGGACACCGTTTTTCTGCTTGCCATCAGCTTAGCTGCAGACTATTTTCCTAGTGAACTGCTTTTAGACACAGCATAAGCCCAGGTCTGGTGTCCTACAGCATTAGGCCAGCTCAGTAGGAGGATGCACTCTTTTGACTTGCTAACAGCACTAAACTTTGTGCGAGAAAATGTGAAGTTTGTGTGAATATTGTACATGCAAAGGCCTTGGACGGTCTGGCAAAAAAAAAAGAAAAAAATTACAAAAAAATAAATAAAAACTATTGCTAGGTGGGCGGGGGCGGAGAGCAGAAGGCAAAATCCGAGCGGAAAAAATGTGAAAAAGATCATGAAAATATAATTTGTTGGATAGTTGTAAGTAGTTTACTAAGTGTTTTAGAGCTGTGCTAAAGACATCTTTAAGATTTTTTTGTGAGAGAAATTAGTAGTTTACTTTATAGTAAAAGCATTTTATATTAATTGTAGCACATTTTTTAGTTATACATAGAAGGGAGATGTGTATAAAAAAACAACAAAAAAAGCCTGCCAAACTTGTTTCTATTATTTGTACAGCAAGAAATGGACAATTTATATCCATGTTGTATGGCATTATTATTTTTTTTCAGCCATATGTCCATCTATTTAAAAATTGCTGACAATGATTTTTGTCTATTTATGGAAAATTAGAGAGCATCATTACAGTTCCTCATAAGGTGCATTTTTGGGGGGGGGTTGTTTTTTATTTTTTATTTTGTTTGACGGCGCTGCTTTGGCAGCACCTGGCACATTCGGTTCACAATGCTTATCTTATCTTTCTTTATAATAAAATATATGAAAAGTAGAGCTGAGGCATCTCTCCTTATTCTGGGGGACGCCCTGGGAGTGTCCTGGCCAGCGAGATCCCTGCCTTGTCCTCCTCAGCTTTCCCATCCTCTCTCATCACATTCTCACCTGCCCCAGCCCCACTGACCTTCTTTCCCTCTGCCAACCCTTGTGCACATGGAAAAATGCCCTCTCAGGGTCATCAAGTAGCCTGGTGGCCACCAGGAGATGCCCAATCCTATCCAGTGTTTCTTTGGATATGAAGGGCATGAAAAGAATGTAAAATTCAAATGGTGTAAGGATGGAACTGGCATTTCCATCCTTCTGTAGCAGAGATGGAAAATTCAAAAATAACACAATACGAAATTTCACCCCCTGGGCCACCTGCCTGGAGGAAAATTCTTAATTAATGGACCATTTTAAGCCCATTTGTAGACACAGCTTGGCCATAGGAGTCTCGTCACATTGTGTGACAGAAGGGTTTGGGTTGGAAGGGATCTTAAAGCTCATCCAGTCCCACCCCCTGCCATGGGCAAGGACACCTTCCACTATCTCAGGTTGCTCCAGGCCTCGTCCAACCTGACCTGGAACACTCTTCCAAGAACTTGAACAAAACTTGGTCATTTTGATCACCTCATGGTTTCATGTGTGCTACAAAACCTTCCTGCCAAGACCACCATCAGAGTAACAAGCCCCAGCTCTTGCTGCCCCACAAGCCACTGGACAAAGCAAGGAAAATGTGGTGGGAATTGTCCTGTTGCATCCTGTGGCATCATCCCACACACTCTGCTGGCACATCAAACCCCCCAAATCCCACCTAGAGCTGCCCACTCTGGATGGGGCGGGGAGGAAAACCTGAGACAGAGGGGCGGCTTGGGGCACAGTGGGTTTGGACCAAGCCACCTTGGATGCTGGGAGAGGTGGAGAAAACAGCACCATGGCAAATCTCTGGAGCTGCAGGACCCTGCAGAGGCTTGAAGAAATCCAGGCAGATCACAAGCTGCTCCTGCAATCCTCCTGGAGAGCTGGGCAAGCTTCTGCACGGAGCTATAAATGCCTCTTTGGTGACCAGCATGAAGCTCCCCTTTCAGCCACATTTGTCTGCAATCTTGAGCCAATTGAAAATAAAAATAAAAAATAAAAATAAAATCCATAAGAAAACTTCCTAGGGAGCAATATCACGGCAGCCCAGCTTAGTAAGCTTGTGGGGAGCAGATAATTACTCTGCAATACCAGAGCCAGGAGATTTCTTCCAAATATGCAGCTATTAAAATAAGGGAGAAAGGAACAGAAAGATGAAAACCTTCCTTGAGTTATCATGGTGAGGAGATAGGAGTCTCTGAAATGTTAATATATTGTGTGCGTGGCAGATAAGTGGCCTTGAAACTGTGAAATCACAGGGAAGAGGTTTTCAGCCCTGGGAGAAGGTCTGGAAGAAATCTTCCCTGGAAGTGTTGCATGGTGTTGCATGCTGCGGGTCCCTGAGGTTTGTCCTTTCTGAAGCAAGGTGCCATCCGTGATGCCCAGCAGCTCCATGGCCCTGTCACCTTTGGGGTGCTGTGACAGTGGATTTGGAGCCCTTTGGAAGCATCAACTGAGAAGGTCTCCTCTCCTTGTGGGTGCAGGGAGCCATTGAAAGGTGACCTTGCCAGTTTAGGATTCACTGTGCAGAGCAATAACCGCATTTTTAAAAACTTTCTGGCCACCCACCTACATTCCTGCAGGGCTGCCCTGCTGCCTCTGCTTCTCTGCAAAGGGCTGGTGGCCAACAAGGCAGAGCGACCCACTTCCATCCTTGGTGGTGTGGGAGCCATCTCGGGATGAAGGGCAGTTGGCTATTAGAGAGCCTGGAGCATTAATAAGAAATTGTGAGACATCCCAGACCACTTTAATCCCTACTAATCTCTAAATTTGCACGATGGCAGCTGTGCTTAAATGGTATTCCAGCTGTTAGCTAATTGTCATGGAAGCAACTGGGAGCTGAGTCTCCCATCCAACATCACAGCTGGCTCACAAAATCATAGAATCCCAGAATGGTCTGGGTTGGAAGGGACCTCAAAGCCTATCCAGTGCCACTCCCTGCCATGGGCAGGGACACCTTCCACCAGCCCAGGCTGGTCCAAGCCCCGTCCAACCTGGCCTTGGACACTTCCAGGGATCCAGGGGCAGCCACAGCTTCTCTGGGCACCCTGTGCCAGGGCCTGCCCACCCTCACAGGGAAGGATTTCTTCCTAACATATAATCTAAATTTCCCTTCTTTCAGCTTAAAGACGTTCTCCCCTGCCCTGTCACTGTCTGGCACTGGAATTAGTTGTGGTCCATAACTTTTATAGGCCCCCTTTAACTAATGAAAGGATGGATCCAGGCTCCAAAAAGTGGTTCTGCCCCAGCCCTGAGGGTGAGCACAGGGAGCCCTGGGCTGGGCAGAGATGACACGAGTGGGGGAGCCTCCCCTTGCTCTGAACCCTTGGTCTATAATTAACATTAGCAAAAAATGCAGTAGCTGGGTCTCAAGAAGCCTCAGGGCAGGGTCAGCTCTTCCTAAACCCTGCCTGTGTGCCTGACCTCCCTCTAAAAACCTTTAAATTCCAGGCAGATAACCTAAATCTCTCTCCCTACAAAGCAAATCCCTTGCTTTTGAACACAGGGAAGAATTTATTGCTTTGCTGGTTGCGGTAATTTTTTCCATATTTGAAGAAGGATATTGGCTCCCCCCCACCTCCTCTCCACCTGCCCCAGCAGTTGCAGTGGCAGAGGTCGTGTTCTGGAGCAGGACGAGCTGTGCAGCTTCCAATTTTAGGCAAAGAACACCAGTTAGATCCTCAAAAGGCTCTGGAACAGCTCTGGGGCTGTGAACTTGCAGAGCAGGGGAAGGGGCAGAGCCAAGGCAGGCATTCCCAGGGATGGGGCTACTGATGGAGAGGGATGTTAAGAGGCAGGAGCAGGGAGAGACCTGGCTAATTGACTTTGGTTTATGAAGACATAATTAGCAGCGCTGCAGGATGTAATGGGGAGTTTAACAAACCTCATCAGCGGGATCTCAGTGGTGTTTAACCCTTGGACCGAAGCCCCAGGAGGGTGGGGTGGGTGGTTCCAGACAGCCATGCCTGGCTCCCACAGAAACGGGAATACCACCAGGATCCCCCCACCCCACCGGGACACAACCTCCCACACAGCCAGGATGTGTGGAAAGGGTCTGCTCCAGACCTGGGGTTTCACCTCAGGTACCACTCCGAGCTGTGCCCATGGCCACAAACACCCTGGCAGGAAGCTTTGTCTTTGTTACATCTGTGTTATTATTATTAAGATGATGGAATGGAAGGGAAAACAGCCCTGACAAGCAATATTGAGAGTTTTATGCAAGAAGGATCAAAGGAAAGGACTTCATTTGATGAATCCCAGGTCCTTGACAACTGCAGCACATGGTAGGAGCAGCAGCCTTGTGCCAGCCCCAGTGAGGTGCTGGTCCCAACCGAGGGCAGATTTGCACCTTGACAAGTGTCCCTGTTCCCAGAGGTCCTGTGGGGATTAGGGATGCTGTGGTGAAAGCAGCAATCCTCACTGCTGGGAGCACAGTGGTCAGACATGGACAGAGTCCACAGTGGTGGAAACGTGCTGCAGCACTGGGACCCGGCACCACACACAGCACCAGGACCCCCAGGCTCAGACCCAGCAGTGCTGTGCAACCAGGCAAGGAGGTTGGGTGTTGGACCCAGCACTGGCTGCACAGCACCTACAGCTCATCACACAGATGTACCCATTCTCCACCAGGGTGGTGGCCACCATAACACACACCTCTGGCATGACCCAGCCCATGGATGCACGTATGGCACCACAGAGTCATAGAATGGTTTTAAAGTTCACCTTGTTCCAAACCCCTGCCACGGGCAGGGACACCTTCCACCAGCCCAGGTTGCTCCAAGCCCCGTCCAACCTGGCCTTGGACACTTCCAGGGCTGGGGCAGCCACAGCTTCTCTGGGCACCCTGTGCCAGGGCCTGCCCACCCTCACAGGGAGGAATTTGTTCCTAACATATGGTTTAAATTCCCCCCCTTTCAGTTTGACCCCATTGCCCTTGTGCTGTCTCTGCAGTTCCTGACCAAGAGTCACCCTCCAGGCTCCTTGTGGGTCCCTTCACAGCTGGAAGGTGCTCGGAGGTCTCCACACAACCTTGTCTCGTGCAGGCTGAGCAGCCCCAGTTTTGGCAGCCTGTGTGCAGAGGGGAGCTGCTGCAGTGCCCTGAGCCCCTTGGTGGCTCCTCCTTGCCCCAACAGTTTCATGACCACCTTATGTTGGAGGCACCAGACCTCTACACATCATTCCAGGTGAGGTCCTCACTGCATGGTGCAAGGGGTGGAGGTGGTTGGGATCCGAGTATCATCGGCAGGACTAGCTGTGCTTCGCCTGCCTCTGCCCACTGCTGTCCCCATGATGTGTCTTTGCCATCTTTCTGAGGACAGAAGACTCCAAAAGAAATCACGTCTTGCAGGGATGAACCACAGTGGGTTTGCTTCCATTCCATGTGCTCCACCCTGCAGTGGGAGGTTTGAGAGTCCAGCCCCAAAATACTCAGCATCGCCCTGGCAGCTAATCACACAGCACAGTCAAAGTACTGACTCCAGCACGCATGGAGTGCAAAATTATCAGTTTGAATGATGATTTTTGAAGAAGATGAGAGGAATAACAATTGCTCTGGATGAAATACTGTGCTGGCCAGAAGGGTAATTTAGAGTCAGATCTGAGATCAGATGTTTTATCACTGTATCCTCAACTCTTCTTGACTTTCAACTGCAATTTGATAAATCAGCATAATACCTTGCAGAGTAATTGCTGTAGATTTTATTCCTAGTAGGGTTACTTTATTACACTGCAAGCACATTAGAGAGCTTTCTGATGCTCTGCCATTATTACTGTGGGGACAGAGGTCGAATAATGCAGAACTTGGTGGCTGGGTGTTTTTGCAGAGGATACTGGTGAGCTCGTTTGCAGGTATTTGTGCAGCTGAGTGACTCCAGCAGTGCTCAGCGTCTCCATCCCAGCACCTTCGGGGCTCCTGCCAGCACCCTGCTTTGCTTTTCTCCCTGTGCTTGTATCCCATCGTGGCTGCAAGGCCTGGGAACCCCCCAGGAAACCTCACCCAGAGAGAGGAGAAAGGACCAGGAGATGCTGCAGGGCTGTCCCTCCCCATGGCCTCACTTTTAAGGTCAGCCAGGTTGGGCACCTGTAGCTGCCTGAAGTCACTGCCAGCACTCAGTCACAGGGGCAGAATGCAATTCCTCACCCTGTAATCCCATTAAAATTTTATGATGAATGAAGCCTCGTGCACTGCAGGTCTGTGAGAAAGAGCAACACTTTTACTGCTCTTCAATATGTAATTAATGTACGTTTCATTGCTTTCCAGATGAATTTTGGGTCACAGGAGGTAGTTATGGCTGTAAAATGACATTTAGATGGGATACAGACCAAGGGTCAGTGTCTCTGCAAAGCCAGGTGAGCCGTGCGTGCCCAGGGCCATCCATCTCCCAGTGCTTGTGAAGGGAAGGCAGAGGGACAGTGCAGATCCATCTGTCCTAGAGGGTCCTCTGGAGTTTGATGTGTCCTCATGTTCCTCTTATACCCACCCCATCCCTGCCCACAGTGCCTGTGCCACTGGGACACCTTTCTGAGAGGCAGCTGCTCCATGATGGGGTCGTTCAGCTCCTCAGCTCCTCCTGTGGCTCCTGACAAAGGGGGGATATAAAAGTGACACTTCTTAGTGATAAACAGCAGAAAATCCATTAGGCCTGTTGGTCTGTGAGAAGTATCTAGGCAGAAACGGCAATTCATTCAATCAGAGAATCATAGAGTTGTTTGGGTTGGAGGGACCTTAAAGACCATCTCATTCCACCCCCTGCCATGGGCAGGGACACCTTCCACCAGCCCAGGTTGCTCCAAGCCCCATCCAACCTGGCCTTGGACACTTCCAGGGATGGGACAGCCACAGCTTCTCTGGGCAACCTGTGCCAGGACCTCATTACCCTCACAGGGAAGAATTTCTCCCTAACATCAAACCTAAACCTACCCTCTCTCAGTCTGAAACCATCATCCCTTGTCCTGTCACTACAGGTACCCTCTGGATTCCCCCTGATCACCCATGGACTGGTTGTGTCTCATTGTAGCTACACCTGGGGGATGTGTCCCCCTCCATCCCTGACCCAAACCTGCACTTTAATCCCATGGGGAACACCAGGACCATTGGATATGCTTTACATCTGGTGGGAGCAAGAGAGAGCAAGGAGGGCTGGCTGGCTGGGGCCACCTCCACTGCAGCCAGCTTCCTGCAACATCCCTCTGCTCACCGTGAAGTGCTGGCAGCAGGAATCTGGTAGCTGGATGTCAAAAGGGAGACTGCCTCTCTCCATCCCATCAGGGCACTTAGAGCATGCAATCATTTCTGTTTCCTGGGTAGGAGCTTGTAACTCCCACAATCAAAAGGAAGGCTGGAAGAAGTCCCAGGGATTTGGGATTTCTCCAAGAGACAGAACGGCTTGAGGGAAGTTAGCAAAGAAACAGGATAACGGCATTTCAGAACATATTGAACCTTTTTTCTTTTCCTGGAGAGCACAGACTGTCAGAACACCAGAAACCATCTCCGGAAGCACTACATTGCAAGGAGATTTATTGGCTTGGAGCACAGTTTATACGAAATTTTTTTCTCTAGCAATTTACACAAAATATTTCTGTAGTTATGCAGGGGAGTTTTTATAATTAGAGCTTTATTTGACTGCTTTAATTGTGGCTGGTCTTTTGAGCAGTCCTACCCTTTAGAAAGTTGCTCCTGTCTCCCACTCACCTAAACGAAAATGTGGGATACAGAGGGAAAAAGGCCAGAGGCACTCGCCCAGTTTCCCTGTCAATACTCTGGAAATGGCACATGAAGAGAGCTTCTAAAATTATCAAAGGAAAAACGTAGAACAGGATGGACTTGAAGGCCTTTTCCACCCTCAAAATGCATCTCCTGAGAGTTGCTCAGATCTTCTCGGTCAGAGTGAGCCTGGTGGAGGACCATGGCTCTGCTGCCCTCTCTAGGGAGAAGCAGCCTGACAAGTGAGGATGGCTTCATAAAGCCCAGAGCAAGTCACACCAATTGCCTGGTGATGGCAAAAAGAGCTGCAGCCCATGAACAGTCCCACATGCCACTGCCACCCAGGTGGGCAAGTCTCAGCTTCCCTGCTGGAGCTTCACCAGCACCCAGAGGGGATCCTGACTCTGTCCCGGGGCTGTGCCTTTCCCTGGCTCCAGTGAAAAACAGCCACAAAGGCTCCCCAAATTTTGAGGGTGTTTCTGCCAAAACACCACAGATGCTCAGGGCTTTTCTCAGGAGTCAGTAATTCCACTGGAAACATTGACAGCCCAAAGCCTACATCAGGTTTGGGCTCCAAATATCACAAGAGAAAAATAGTTAAACATCTTATTGTGAATAACTGAAAAGCAATCTAAACTCACATTGCAAAACAAATGCATGGTTCCCATTGTAGAGATTAGAGGAATTTGATTTCTTGACTCCCCTCAGCAATTCAAACTCTCAATCCAGAGTTTCATGTTTCTGTGGTTTTTTTCCTTTGACCCCTTCATAACACTGAATGCATTAAAGCAAGAAATGCCCAAGAATTGATTTCTTTTCTTTCTCTGCACTGAAGTGTCTCAACACTTCACTTTTTCCCTTTCAAGTTGCCATTTTTACACAGTTTCAGGCATTATTTAGAGCTATAGAGTTGAAAAGACTCAAAAACCTGGAGAGAATAAGTCTACTCTTCCCTATAAACATTTGCAATCCATCCCTTTATATTCTCATCTTTGACACAGAGGAAGAGAAAGAAAGAAACGAGAGAGAGCAAAGGGAGGAACTGGAGACATGAATAATTTCTTCTTTCTCAAAACCCAAAATGAAAAGAATACAGAATGAGACATAAACTTTAATTTCTTTCCTTTCATCTGGGAATTTCCCATGAAAATATAATAATGTACCTCTACTTCATCCTTCTCTTCAGTTCCTCCGGCACACAAATCCCTCACAGCCCCAGCAGGAAGGCAGGGGACCACTGAGCTTCCCAGGGGAGCAACCAAAACCCTTTGGGGTGTCTCTTGATCTGGATTTGCATGGACATCAGCACCCCGGAGATCTGGTCTCTGCAGGATGCTCCAGGTAGGGCAGCCATGCAAATAATCAGTCCAGCTCTTTAAAGGTGGAGTAAGCACAAAATGGGTCATTTCTTCCATGCTTGGATATTCTCCTTGGGGACACTTGCTTCACTAGAGTGAGCCATGTAATATTTCCTTCGGGAGGTGGAAATAGCCAGAATCTGCTTGATGTCAGAGCAGAAAGATGTGTTCCTGCAGGGTTTAGCTTAGGGTCACACAATGGTTTGGGTTGGAAGGGATCTTAAAGTCCATCTGGTTCCAGCCTCCTGCTGTGGGCAAGGACACCTTCCATCAGCCCAGGCTGCTCCAAGCCCCATCCAACCTGGCCTTGGACACTCCCAGAGATGGGGCATCCATCCTGTGCCAATGTCTGAACATCCTCTGAGTAAAGGATTTCCCCCTAACACCTAATTTCAATCTCCCCTCCCTTAGTTTAAAACTGCTCTCCCTTGTCCCATCACTGTCTCTTTGTGTAAAAAGTCACTCTCCCTCTTCTTTATAAGCCCCCTTAGAGTACTGAAAAGTTCTGTAAGGTCTTCCCAGAGCCTTCCCTACTCCAAGCTGAACAACACCCTGAAATGGGCATGGGAACCATTGCCTGCTGTCCACACTCCATAAGCCTGTCCATCCCTGGGTTGTGCTCACAGTTACTCTTTGGCTGCTCCCCAAAATTTCATGCCTAGGGGTGCAACAACCCAGCCTGGGCACCACAGGCCTGATTCAAAGAGCACCACAAGGAACAGCTGATCCTTCAGTGCTTTTGGGGCGTTTAGATCACAGCAGCTTTATGTTGTAGCATGATAACCATGTGAGCCCTCTGTTTCTCCAACCACCAGGCAGGTTTATTCACCTGGCCATGAAGTAGGTCAGCACATGGTCAACCCACCAAAGCACAGCAGTATCTGGGCTTGGTTTCATGGCTGCTCTGGGTCCTTGCACTGAGCAGACTCAGCATCAGCTCATCCCAGCACACAAGGCAAGTCATGGCATCGGATGCTCTTTGGTCTCAATGCTTGAGGAGCACACATAGCTGAGCTCCGAAACTCCTCTTTGTGCTTCTGCACAACATTTTAAGAAAACCAGTTCATTTGGGGAACAGAGTTTGTGTTCATAAAATGGCAGCTGGTCTGGCAGCTTGCACTCAGTTGTGTGTCCCCAGGACATTCCATGCAGGAGGTTGACATGGCCGTGGTACCAGATGTGCCATCAGGGTTTAAAAGGGCTTAAAGGCATTCATGGACAGCAGCCCCAAAACTTGGGCTGAGAGCAGTGGTGGCATTCCCATGTCCATGCAGCTGCTGGTGGAGAGCACAGGGAACGGGCTGCAGAATACAGCCAGGCCTGTGGATTCTCCCAAAATAGCATCTCCCGGCACTCCTTCTGGAGACAGAGAGCACCTCCCTGACCCCATACAGCACAGGACATCAGCTGCAGAGAGCTACAGGGGCACTCCAAGCTCCCTTGGAGCCCCTGCCTTCTCTTATCAGGACCTAAGTATTCACCCCAGGATAACCTCCAAGAACAAAATCCCATTAAGTGCTGCCTGTCTGGGAACTGACTTGACCTTGCCAGGTGCCTCCATTTCAGGGGTGCAAGGGAAGGGTTTGGCTGTGAGGAACCAACCCGAGTGAGGGTTTTCCTCGAAGCCTGATAATACAGAGCTCAGCTGGCAGTTCCTGGAGAGTCACAGGAGCCTTCTGTTCCTGCAGCTTTTCACTATTCTTCCTAATTATGATGTTTTCGGCATGAAATACGCTCTGGGCTTTCAAGCAGCAGTGAGTGTCATCTACTGCCAACATGACTTTGAATGCACAGCGGGCTCAGCGGGGCAGGGCTGGGGGACACGTGGGGCAGGGCTGGGGGACACACGGGGCAGGGTTGGGGGATATGTGGGGCAGGGCTCTCACCTCACAGGGAGCTTTGGGGCACACAGCCCACATGGGCACCATATGCTTCATCCCCACATCTCGTCGTTGCTCATGGTGGGGCAGAGGTCACATTTCAGAGCCCCATCAGTGGATGTGTAGAGGCCTCAGAGCACCTGGTATAACCACAGCACAGTGTGTTCTGTGTTTGTAGAATCACATCACAGAATCACAGAATGGTTTGGATTGAAAGGGACCTTAAAGCTCTTCCTGTTCCACCCCCATGCAGGGGATCAGGGACACCTTCCACTAGCCCAGGTTGTTCCAAGCCCCAGCCTTCACAAGAGAGAGCATCCCTGCCTGGTGGCTGCCCAGGTCTCAGTAACTTGTGTTTTGGGGATGGGAGAGCAGAGCACGAGCAGCACTGCTGAGCCACATCTGTGCAAAGCATGGCTGCGGACAGTCCACATGGGCAAAGCCTGGGAGACGCATCCAGCCCCTTTTCTTGGGCCTTGGCTCTGTGAAAACCCTGAGGAGTTTGCAAGGCACCTGCAAGTGCTCTTCCTTACAGGCAGGGTGAAGAGAGTCAAGAGGAACACAGAGATGAAGTGCTTTGGGCAAGAGGACACACTTGTGAAGCTGTGGATGTCCCACCCCTGGAAGTGTCCAAGGCCAGGTTGGACGGGGCTTGGAGCAACCTGGGCTGGTGGAAGGTGTCCCTGCCCGTGGCAGGGGGGGTGGAATGAGATGATCTCTAAGGTTTCTTTCAACCCAAACCATTCCATGATTCTATGATAAACGCAGAGGTGGCCCAACAACAGCTGTGGAGGGGAGAAGAGACATACCAAAATTTGGAAAAAAAAAACCCTCTTTGCCAAAATAACTGCAGGTGAGAACCAGCAGGGAGCTCCCAGAAGCAGAGGAGCCCTGTGCCACAAGTCCCACGGCGAGGGACACGGTGACCAAAGGAGGCTGGAGAAGGTCAGGAGCCCAACCACGCTGTGCCTTTTGGGCGTGAGCGCCCCAGCCCCAGTTATGCAAGTGGCACGAAGGAGGTTTCCGGTGATATTTGCAGGGGGAGGTGGAGTGCCCAAGGTGCAGGGTCCACCTCCCCCCGCAGACCTTTCCACTCGCAGCGTTCGCTGCTCAGTTCATTATCTTGCGGTTTGAAACAATACAGGAAGGATGTAGGTGTTTGCAAGAAGAAAGAGAAGGAGGAGGGGGCAGGGAGGAAGGCTCAGCACCCACTGCTGGGCTCCTCGGCGAGTGTCGCGTGCTGAAAAGTGCCTGCCCACGCGCTCTGTTAAAGGGGATGACATTAATTTGGGGGAGAACAGAGCAGAAAAGGGTCAAGTTCCCACCAGAGCTGAAGCGGGAGGGGCAAAGATGCTCTTGTGAGCACCCTCAGCCATGGGTGATGGGCATGCCAGGCCGGTTCCTCTGCTGATGGGGATGAACTGGGAGTGCAGCAGAGGCAGGATGAAAGCAAGGAGTCTAATTAAACCAGCCAGGAGCACGATGAGGTGTGGCCAAGCCAAGGGCTACAAGAGGCCCTGCAGTGTGCAGAGAGCCTGGGCCAGAGTCTGACAGGAGCCCCAGTGCTGCAGCTCCCACGGATTTGCCCTGGAACACTCGTTGGCCAAAGGGATGGACGTGGCCGGTGCAGCCCCACAGGTCCCAGTGAACTCTGTCTGCCCCGCACTGGGTGTTCTGGAAGGAGTGGAAGCAGAGTGAGGAGCAGACAGAGGTGAGCACTGCCTCTCACCTGGAGACTGGGAATGCCACAGGAACAGCAGCAAACGGGTCTGAACCAGAAGCATTCCGGTCAAACCCTGTATTTCCACTACGTGGTAGAGTTCTGACAAGTCTCCTAAAGCAGAATTACCCTGGTTTCAGCTGGGATAGAGTTAACTTCCTTCTCAGTAGCTGGTCAGTGCTGTGTTTTGGATTCAGTACGAGAACAATGTTGATAACACACTGATGTTTTAGTTGTTGCTAAGCAGTGCTTACCCCAAATCAAGGACTTCGCAGTGTCTCATGCTCTGCCAGTGAGCGGGAGAGACTGGGAGGGAGCGTGGTCAGGACAGCTGACCCAAAGTGGCCAGAGGGATATTCCACGCCATAGACCATCATGCCCAGTATGGAAACTGGGGAGGAGGACCCAGCTGGGGAATCCCAGCTGGGGAACAGGCTGAGCATCAGTCAGTGGGTTCTGAGCAACTGTATTGGGAATCACTTCTCTTTCTTGAAATTCATTCCTCTCTCTCTCTTTACTTATTTGAGTTGCCAGCTGGGGCTAAACCACAACAAGAATAACACCAAATATTTGTGTAAAATTCCCCATATTGTATATAACATTTCCTCTTAGCAAGAAACCACACCAGACCAGTGTTATTTTGAAAACTTCACTTTGAAAAAGTATTGAATTGCTTTTTGGAAAGATATCTTCATATTTAAAAGTATTTCATTGCATGGGCATTGTGTTACCGTCATGTCTAAAGCTGGGCTCGTAGCAAGACAGCAACAGACGGGCAAACTTTGTTTATTTTTTTTTCCCAAAGAGCTGCACAAACTGCCTCTGGCAGACACCCAAGGCAGGTGACCACCCACCTCCCATGCCCCCCTGGCTGGGTAGCCTGGACCTGATGCAGTTTCCCTTGCAGGGTTTTGTCCCAACTGCACCAAAAGGGAGCCACGGGAGAAGGGCAGTGCCTGGGGCCAACACAGAGCCCTTGAAAGCACAGGGCAGCTCAGCTGTGCCTCAGCATCCCAGGACACTGCTGACCCCATCCCAGGAAGGACCCTGGTGCTGGGAAGGGAGCTGGAAGCGATCCAGGGTGGGATTTGAAAGGTGTATCTCTGCCTCGGTGACAGGAAAGCTGTTCTCTTGAGCGGCGTTATCTCATCTATTTTGCAAATACAAATGTGATAGAAATCTGCAAAATAAGGAATATGCATTAACTTCTGAAAAGTTTTGACTACATATCATTATCTGTAATTTCACTGCTTTGATTTGCATATTCATAAAAGAAACACGCAGCTCGGATGTGTCAAAGGCTTTCAGATGAGCACGAACAAAACCAGCAGACTTGCAAGCTCAGTGCTGAAGTAATTGCCAAGACGCCTTCGCTTTCCCTGATGGCAGGGTGAGATTGTGTCCCTGGGCTGCCAGAGCACTTCCCCAGCCCTGCTCTGCTGTGCTGGGCACAAAAAGGCAGCTCTCTTGGAGGGTACATGGGCCACGGGCACCAAGGAGGCAGCTCAGTGGGTTTCCAGCCTGGATGCTGGTTGTCCAGAGAAGCTGTGGTTGCCCCATCAGTGGAAGTGTCCAAGGCCAGGTTGGACGGGGCTTGGAGCAACCTGGGCTGGTGGAAGGTGTCCCTGCCCATGGCAGGGGGTGGGACTGGGTGGTCTCTAAGGTCCCTTCCAACGCAGACCATTCCACAATCCTGTGCTGTTATCTGGGCTATCCCAGCTCCAGCAGCACTGAGCACCTGCCCACAGGGGAGGTGACCTGGTAGGAGGTGCTGGGTGGGTGGGCTGACCCCCAACAAGATTTAGGTGCTCAGGTTGGACGCGCCTTGTCCCACCTCTATCAGTGGGCACTTTCAGGGCTGTTGTGCCACCCTGATTTTTCGGCCATGTGCCAAAACCAGGCAAACCCAGGCCTGCTGTTCCTGCAGGCAGTGGGGAGGCAGCAGCATCTGTAGCACAGCTGGTAACGAGGTGACAGAAAGTGCAGGTGACTTGGCTTTTGACTTATTTCCATGGTTTTAAGGTGTTGAGTCGGTGAAGCCACTGCAACTGCCACCCTTTGTGCTGCTGCTCCCAGTATCCCAGGGATGTTATTCCAGGGCTTTTGAGGCACTTGTGGTTCTTATTTGAGTCTCTCTGTCTTTATAACACACCTGTACCACACTCCTCCCTTCCTTTTCCTCATCCCCTTCCCTTTCCAGAGGAAGAATTCATGGAGATGGGCTCCCACATTTTTGCTAAAGCCTCTGGGGAGATGCAGCTCCCTGTTGGGTTTGGGTGTCCCCAGGATCCCCCGACCCCTTGTACCCAGCTCCAGCAACACCCGCTGGCTCAGAGCTTGTCGAGGTGCTGGAGAAATGCCAGTTGCTGTCGAAGGAAAGCAGGTGTGGCAGCAGGAAAAGGGGAAAATGTTATTTTTCAATTTCCCTCTGACATTTTTCAGGCGGGAAGCAGTGGGGTTTCTTAACAACAGAGAGCAAAGCAGAGCTGACAGGCTCAAATATACCCTGGCCTTCAGTGTTGGTTTGGGTGGAGAGTGTGAAATTTTAGTTACAAAAATAAAATGTTCTGGTTTCAAAAGCTTAGCCCTTCCCGCCTCCCAGCCACCAGAGTTAACCTCAGCTTGGGGCTGAATTCTGGTACCAAAGCACCTCCTGTCCCAAAGGCACCCCAGGTTTGGAGAGAAGGTCCAGAGTGGACTCTGACAGCACATCAGTGAAGTCCTCCTGCCCTCCCCACCACCACTTCAGCCTCCCTGGCATGGGGACAGGACCATGTCACAGTCAGCAGCCCGGGGAGCAGCCTGCACCCCTCACTCAGCACTTGGGGCACAAAAGATCTCCCCAGCTCTGCACCCAGCAGGGCTGGAGGGGCTGGAGGCTGCAGAGCACAGCCCTGTGAAGGGCACGAGCTGAGCCAGACCTGCCCCACTGCTGCTGCAAAGGCTGATGTCAGATCCAGCCCTGAACACCAGGTGCCGATTCCCCTGCCTTCCAGGGCTTGGCAGGTTCTTTTTCCACGGAGCTGCAAAGTCCCTCCTCGGGCCAGTGGCCACTTGCTTAACATGAAGGCAAAAACCCAAGCTTTTGGTTTTAAAGAGAAGGCTGAAAATGGAAAGGCTGCATTGCTCAGAAAGCAAAACCAAACACCCAGAACTAAAGATGTGTGAACTTCAAAAATAGGGGTTTTCTGATCTTTCACCCACTGGGTGTCAAGAATGAGGATTTCTGAACGTTCAGCATCAACTCCAGGTTACCAAGCTCTACCTGGAGCATGTCTAGAGAAGGGAAAGGAGCTGGGGAAGGGGCTGGAGCAGCAGGAGGGGCTGAGGGAGCTGGGGGGGCTCAGCCTGGAGAAAAGGAGGCTCAGGGGGGACCTTCTGGCTCTGCAAGTCCCTGCCAGGAGGAGGGAGCTGGGGTGGGGGGGAACAGGGACAGGAGGAGAGGGGAGAAGGAATGGCCTCAAGTTGAACCAGAGGAGGTTTAGATTGGATATGAGGGGAAATTTCTTCACTAAAAGAGTGGTCAGGCACTGGCACAGCTGCCCAGGGCAGTGGTGGGATCACCATCCCTGGAAGAATTTAAAAGATGCATGGCTGTGGCACTTGGGGACATGGATTAATGGTGACCTTGGCAGTGCTGGGGCAGTAGTTGGACTCGATGGTCTTGAAGATCTTCTCCAGCCTCAGTGACTCGATGATTTATGATGCAGTGAGACTGCCCTTGCAGCATCTCAGAGGCAGCACCTCCACCCTCACATTGCTCCAGCACGTTGGCCCAAGGCTGGACAGTGGACTTTCTGTGGCTGCAGCACTGGGCAAGACATGTGCTAACCAGCAGAAGAAGGGACATATGGTGTTTCTCAGACATCTCACCTGGGGCTTTCCTTTTCTCACAGAAGAAGCAGCCTGGGAAGGCCTGGGACAGGCTCTGGGCTTTGTCACCACGTGGTGGGATGCACCAGGGTCCCTGGAGGAGGCAGGATGGGTCACAGCTAAAATCTGCTATCCCTGTCCCAGCTGTCCTCTTGGGCCCTTTTCCTCTCAACAGGATTCTGAGATCATCCTTCTCCATACCAGCCGGTTTTGTCCCCCCTTTTCCATGTTCATCTACCTTGATGTTTTCACCTCCTTTGGCCTTTCCCCCAAACATCCCATAAGGCCTGGACAACCCCCAGGTTCTCTAGTTCAGTCTCAAACTTCCATAAGAAGCACCTTCACCCCTTCTCTTCTTGGCATGGGTCCCCAGTGAGCAGCTCCTCCATGGAACCCCACAGTGACAGGGACAGTGTCTTCCTTGCCACCCCAGCAGCCTGAGAACACCAGGCTGGCCAGGTGCCTCCTCCAGCTCCTCTGAGTCTGATCCCTGCAACTATTTGAGCCATTACCCTGTTTCCCTTACAAACAACCACATTGTATTTTGTAAGAAATTGCAAAGAATTCTAAATCCTTTGTTAAAATGAATCATTTCTTTCAAATGAAAGGGTGGTGTTTTCATTAAAAAAAAAAAAAAGAAGCACATTTGAGACTTTCTGAAACCAAGGAAGTTCATGTTAAAGCAGCAAACTGACCAGAGTCATCTCCTTGGTTTTGGAGTTCCTTCTGTAGCTTCACATTAAAGGCTCCCCAGTGCTGACGAGGAGTCACCAATATTTTCTAACCACCAAATTCCTATTCTGGAGCACTATGCCCAGTTCTGCTTTGAGGTGACACTGCAGTGACACTCGTGGAGCTGCTCCAGGTGGGACCTGTCCCTACCCCACTGTGTGACCACCGGGGACTGGAAAGTGGCATCATTGACCACCACCCTCCTCTCCACATGCCCATCCCAGAGCACTACCAAGGCAAAAGTAAGGATTTGATGTGCATCCACATCCACCCCTGCTTGGACAGCCAGTGCTCCTCATTCCTGCCCCAACCCAGCACTTTTCAACCATTTCTGCTGGTTTCTGTGTCCTCTGAAGCTGCTTGAGCCATACACGTCTCCAGAGCTCTCAGCCAGCGCTGCAGTTCCTGCAGCAGAAGGAACTGGTCCAGCTGGCAGTGGGAACAATCCAAATTGTCATTTTAAAAATAATTTTCAATTTATTCCCTTCTCAGTGCAACTCAGATGGGAGTTAAATTGATTTTTTTACCCTGGCTTCATTGCATGTACACAGCTCTTTCACTCCTCTGCATCGCTGGAAGAAACCTATGGAAATCAGTTAAATAAACACGTCTGCGCTCAGAGCCCACAGCGTGGGCAACTCCCTGGGGACACCATGGGGGTTTGCAGAGGCCAGAAACAGAGCTCCCAGCTACAGGGGGGCTTCAGAGTATCCCACCCTGAGGAAACCATGTAGAACCATCTCTGATCAACTCCAGGGAGAGGATCCTGCCCTTCTAGTCCAGTCAGGTGAGACCTCACCTGCAGAGCTGCCTCCGGCTCTGGGGCCCCAGCACTGGAGCTGTTGGAGCAAGTCCAGAGGAGACACCAAGATGATCAGAAGGATGGAGCAACTCTGCCGTGAGGAAAGGCTGAGAGAATTGGGATTATTCAACCTGGAAAAGAGAAGGCTTTGGGGTGACCTATCTGTGGCTTTCCAGGACCTGAAGTGACCCTACAAGAAAGATGGAGAGAGACAATTCATTAGAGCCTGGAGTGACAGGACAAGGGGGAATGGCTTTAAACAGACAGAAAGGAGGCTTAGATGAGATATTAGGGAGAAATTCTTCCCTATGAGAGTGGTCAGGTCCTGGTGCAGGGTACCCAGAGAAGCTGTGGCTGCCCCATCCCTGAGAGTGTCCAAGGTCAGGTTGGATGGGGCTTGGAGCAACCTGGGTTGGTGGGAGGTGTCCCCGCCCATGACAGGGGGGTTGAATGAAATGGTCTTTAAGACTACTTTTAACCCACACCATTCTATGATTCAGGCTTCAATTTGAGACTTGAACTGGGTGAAACCAAGGACACCACAGCAAGGTCCATCTTCTGCTTCAGGTGGTGCTTGGTGCCCAGATCCTGAAGTGCAGGACACACAGTTCCACCCACTGTCAACTCTGGGAGTCAGCCCTCAGGTCAAGTTTAGGACCTGAGCTGGGTTTAGGACCTCCACAACTACCAGACCTCTCCCAGCACAGTTTATGTCTGAAGTCCAACTGCTGAGCTTAAATAGAGTTCCTGGGCCAAAGATGTGGGTGAAGGCTCCAGGTGAGGCTGCTCAGGGCTATGGAGGCTTACAAGTGTCCTCAGAGCTCTGACAGTCCTCCTGGAATAGGATGATACGTGGAACTGCTGCTCCCACTGCCCTAGGAACCAAAAGTTGCAACCAAAGGTTTTAGCAAAAGGTTTCAACCAAAGGTTTCTACCAGAGGCTTTTGGACTTTTCTGCTTGGAGAAACACGACGACATTCTCCCAGGCAGGTGCCAACCTCATGCCCACAGTGCAAAGCAGAGGTGGGTGGGGGGCAGTAGCTCTGTGCCCCAGGGACAGACGTCTCCTGAGGGTGGAGGGAAGGAGGGAAAGGACAAGGATGGTCTATGTGGTTATGGTGGCAACATGGCACATCAGCTCCAGCTCCAGGGATCTGGCTGTCCTGGGAGTGCAGGAGCACCTCCCTGAGGTGGAAATCTCCTCTGGATTTGCCCTCCTGGGCCTCCAGGAGTTTTGCACACAATGGCAGATGTTTGAAGGGAGCTGGGAAGAACACAACATTCCCTCTTTGGGGCCTGTTCTCCGTGCTAGCCATAACTGTTTGTTGGATGAAGATCACGCTCCCAGACGTATTGTACCTAATGGCTCTCAAGGAGCCACCATCTCTTTGCTGATGGTTTATAAAGCTCAGCTATTCAACCACCAGAAAAACATGAACAGAGACTTAATAAATGCACATTTCCAATATACAAAAAAAAAATTAATGAATTTGTACCGTACCCTGCCTGCAAGATACATTAATTTCGATAGACAGCACTCAAGGCTTTAAGAGCCAGTTCTGCAGAGGATGGACAGAATGAAAGCAAGAGAGAGTAAACAGAGGAGAGATTTCTAAGTGCCCATGACATTTGTTCAAATACTTTATTTCAATCAGCTTAAAAGGGAAACATAAAGCTTAGGTTGCTCCTAGGAAAGGCAATGAAATTGAAAACCAAGTAATGCACTGAGAGCAATTCAAAGGGAGCTGAGAGGCAGCATCTGCTGCAGAGAGGGCACGAGCCGCCCTGCCAAGGGCTGGACTGGGCTCTTCTGATGATATTTTTGTCTCTAAATACCATCTCATGGTGTCTGGTCTGGAGAAGAGAAGCCACTCCAGAGAAACAGCACCTGAACAACACCAGGAGAGTTTCACCGGCACAGACTAAGTGATTTCATGTTTATTTTGCCAAATCCTTGGGGTGGGGGGTCCAGACCAGACAGAGAAAGCTGCCCTTCAGGAGACCATCCAGGGTTCAAAGCTCATATTCAATTTGGTTTAGAAACACCAAGAACCGTTAACAGGAAAAAGAAAGAAAAAAAAAAAAGGGGGAGACAAAAAAAAGCAAGAACCAAAATATCATCTTGAAAAAGGTGTGAAATTCCAGTTCAGCACTAAAATTTCCTCTTTCCAATTCCCCAGCCTCTTCCACGTGAGCTGGGAGCGCACTGAGAGGAGGAGCAGCATGTGATGTCTGAGCTGGGTGTGCTTTCCCGGGCAAAGCCGTCTGGTTCTGCTCTGAAGCAAGACTTGATGAAACCTGCTTTGATTCCAGTCACAGCCCCACCACGTCCCACCTCCAGCTCCCACCACAGCCCCACCACGTCCCACAGCAAGGCAGGCACTGGGCTGTCCTGCTGCCTCCACGGCATCAAACCACAGCTCCAAGGGGGATATTTAGGTGGAAAAGTGAATTTGGGGCAAAGTGATACTTATGGCTTGGTTTCCAAGGAAAGTTGTGATTTTCTTATTTTAAAAATAGAAACCCATCGAGCTGACGAGGAGGGAAGGCTCTTTGTGACCACCTTCTACAGTAGACTGTGGGGTAAAAAGTGTATTTGTTCAGCAATGTAATTTACTTTTAGTAACAGAAGAAAAAGGTGAGGCTATTGATTTATCACTGTTTTCTATTTGTTTTCTCCTTTTTTACATCCATTAGCTCGCTGGGTTTCTTTTATCTGGGAGCTGTCTCTGACAGGATTCAATACATTCAGCATTTCTATAAATATGTAAATATAAGATCTGTATGTGTAAACACACCCGCATAAATAAAATGGTAATGATGTGTGTATCTATATTTGTGTACATATAAAAGCTAAATTATCTCCAATTTATCCAATGCCCTTTACAGCTCCTATGTGCATTATGTTCCTATGTACATACAATCTTCATATTTATGTGAAAATGGCACCTATGAGGAATACAGATAAAATACTGAAGGGTGTTTCTGGTGGATAAGTCACTCCTAATTCCTTAATTTCTTTTTGCTTGTTCCCCTGAGCAAGCAATAGAAGATACATAAATAAGCCTGCACATATTTATTTAACCTCCTTGTTTAGCCAGTTTCCGTGGGGTTTGTATCCAAGATACCTGCACTGATGCCAAGAGGAATGAGATACTTTCCTGGGAGCTGGTACTTTGGTCCTGATCCAGAGCAAAGCTTGGAATTATGAGCAGGAAAATAAGGTTGCACCAAACAAGGTAAAGGCTGAGAGGAATTAAAATACCCCAGGGAGACCTTGAGCTGAGTTTTCCTTGAGCTGAGTTTTCCTTGAGCCCGGGGCAGATGGGAGGCTCACGTCTCTCAGCTGCACACAGAGAGCTGGGGACACATGGTCTCCCCACTTCCCAACTGCTGCATCCTGTGGAGCATCCCCCTTTTCCCTATACACACAGTTAACCCGGAACCACCTCTGGCTGGTAGGAAAGCAAACCATGTGAGGAAATCCTCCATTCATGTTAAAAATCATGAGGTTGCCAGGCAGTACCCTGAGATCCAGGCTGCGTTGCAAAAGGTGATGCCTTGGAGTCACCACAGTCTCTGCTGCCACTTCCACCCTCTGCCCATCTCCTGGGAAGCTTTTGCTGGGCTAAGGAGGGAAGACCCTTCCATAAAGGGTAGCCCATGGTCTGAGGTGTTTTGTGAGTGCCAGCCAGCAGGACTCAAAGGGCCAAACAAAGCTTAAAGGGCCAACTGCTGCTCCTGGAAATGAACACAAGAACCTGGAAAACCAGAGAGACCAGATCAGGTGATGCACAAGTGGCATGAGCCCAAAAATTGCAGCTCATTCTGCCTTATTTCAGGATACAGCAGTGCACCCTGTGCCATGTCTCGCCATCCTCGTAGGGAAGAGTTTCTTTCTAATATCTCAGCCTACTCTCTGCCAGTGGGAAGCCATTCCCCCTTGTCCTGTCACTCCAGGTCCTTGTAAATGGTCTCTCTTCATCTTTCCTGTCGGCCCCTTCAGTTTCTGGGAGGCCACAGTTAGGTCCCCCAAACCTTTTCTTTTCCAGACTGAACAATCCAATTCTCTCAGCTTTTCCCCACTCCATCCCTCTGATCATCTTGGTGACCTCCTCTGGACTCGCTCGGACAGTTCGATGTCCATGTTGGGGACCCCAGAGCTGGAGGCAGCGCTGCAGGAGGGTTTTCACCAAAGGGGAGCAGAGAGGCAGAATTCCCTCCATGGAGGTGATTAGGGATAGATCTAGGTGTCTTCTCCTGGGTGGGATACTCTGAAGCCCCCCTGTAGCTGGGAGCTCTGTTCCTGGCCTCTGCAAACCTCCCTGGTGTCCCCAGGGAGGTGCCCACCCTGTGTTTCCAGAGCTCTGAGCACAGATGGGTTTATTTAACACCACCCTCACAGGGAAGAATTCCTTCCCAATATCCAGTATAAACCTACTTTCTTTCATCGTGAAACCATTCCTCCTCGTCCTGTCACTCCATGAACTTGTCCAAAGCTCCTCTCCAGCTCTCTCGGAGCACTGGAAGGCACTGGAAAGGGCTCCAAGGTTTTCCTGGAGCCTTCTCTTCTCCAAGCTTTCTCAGCCACCAGTTGCCACCAGACCTCCCGGACTGGCTGTCCCATTCGGATCGAGACGTCACCATCCTCAATTTCTCCTCCGTTACTTTGCAAGAGATGGAACTTGGGCTCGGTTGAAGCAATTTTCCGCGAGCGGACGGAGGACGCGTCCCGCGGGGATGCGGAGCGCTGGAGCTGCCGCACGCCACGAGCTCCCCCTGCAGCGCCCTCGGCGGAGCAGCTGCGCCCCAGCAAGCCCTGAACTTAAACCAAAATTGCCTCTTTGAAGCAAATAAATAAATAAATAAATATATAAAAAATATCCCCAAATCAGCCAAGTTTCAGGGATACTTTTACCAACTGCATTCATGTTGTGCCCTGTGCCCGTGGATGTAACAGAAGAGAAAAATGCCACTGTTATTTTGGGATGCCCGAAAGAGACATTTCCTATGTTTTCGGTGCCCTGGGATAATTTAGAGAGACACACTCCGGCCTGGTGCTGGTGGCTTGGGATGCAATTTTGGATCTGCTCTCTAATGGAGCAGGGAGGTATTTATGTATTTATAGCTCTGCTGGGCTGTGCTGGGCATTAACACTGTTGTGCAGCCAAGAACCTCAACTCCTGCTTTAGGTTAAAATAATATCAGGGCCAGCCCACGAGGGAAAAGGGGAGGCTGAGGGTGCCGAAAATCCTGCTCTGTGGGGTCCCGACCACATCTCCCCTTGGCTGCAGGTTATGGAGTCGGGGGCTCAAGCCCAGGTTTAGGGGGTTGTGGGGCTGGGATTCTCCAGCTCCCTGATCCCAGTGTTTTGGTGGGAACATGAGAAAAGGGGGTGCTGCACTTGTCACTGGCCACAGTGGCATTGCCAGGGGCTCTGCAGGCAACTCATGCTGCTCTCCAAGATGTCTGTGGGATAATTTTTCCTTCTGCAAGGATGCCCACAGAGGGAGTTCTCTGGGCAGAAGAATATTTGAGCCCCTGGTCTCTGTTCTCCTCTGGGGCACAGAGCACCAACAGCATCAAGGGATGCCTTCTCCTTTCCCTCGGTGCCCAGGAGGATCTGGAAATATTTCCAAGGTTTCATCAGGAGAAATTTCCTGGGACAGGTGCTGCCAATCTGCCCTGGGTGGCTGGAAGTGCGGAAGGGGACTGCATGGGTCACCACAGTCAGCGTGCAGCAGGAGGAGGGAGAAATAACAGAACACAGAATCATGGAATCGGGGAATATCCTGAGGTGAAAGTGTCCCACAGGGATCATGGAAGTCCAGCTCCTGGCCCTGCACAAGACCCCCCAAGAATGACACCATGCCACCTGGTAAGGCATCCCAGCAGGCAGAGAGGTCACAGCAGGGATGGCACAGCCTAAGGACCCTTCCATGGTCTTTCCCAGGCAGACGGTGAGCAATCACTAATGATGCTCCAGAAACATCAGTGGCCAGGGGGACAAGAGGGAAACACAAGTGGGAATATGGTCATAGATGTAACCACAGTGGAGAGATGATGGCCAGGGAGGAGGAGGGCAGTGAGATGGGAATCTCCACTATCCTCCTCCTCTGAGCCCTGGATGCCTGGCTTCACTGGGGACTCACAAAAATGTATATTTTGACTCCATCCATTCCTGAGCTTATCCCAGCAGCTCCCTTACCCATGGCAGGAATGATGCCAGGCCAAAACACCGGCGGGACCAGGGAAAGACGTTGGAAAAGAGAGAGAAGAGACCCAACTAGTGCATCAGAGATGAGGAGAACCAGGAGCAGGAGCACCCCTGGCCAGCTGCCCTCACCCAGCCAGGCACAGCAATGCTGAGCCCCTGGCACTCCCCTGGATGGGAGGGAGCTCCCTCACAGACAGGCTGTTCCTCCCCCAGATTTGGGGGAAGCAGCACAAGCTGTGAGCTCCCTGCAGCTCCCAACGGGCTGTGAGAGGG
The DNA here is from genome assembly GCA_013396755.1 of Sclerurus mexicanus. Classification (NCBI taxonomy): domain Eukaryota; kingdom Metazoa; phylum Chordata; class Aves; order Passeriformes; family Furnariidae; genus Sclerurus; species Sclerurus mexicanus. The sequence continues at coordinate 210,079 of VWZF01005908.1, forward strand.
GACAAAACTACCCCCAAGTCCCCTGCCACCCCGTTCTCCCAGGAAGGGGCCACTCCTCTTTGCCCCTATACTTTTGGGCCAATGTTTTCCCTTTCTCTCTGCATTCCTGGATCAGCTTCACTGCTCCACACTGCAGGGAGCACCCAGGGAGAGGGTTCACATTGGGGTGCCCCAAAGGGTCCTTTTACCCAACACCTCAGTGCTGTCAGCAGGCAGGACCCCAAGGTGCACCAGGTTGAACACCCCAAAACCCAGAGAGAGCCACAAAACAGCCCCAGCACCTGTGGCTGCCAGGACATCCCTCCTTCCCCTGTGCTGTAGGATCTGCTCCTCCACAGAGGGTCCTGCAGCCACCAGGACAGATGTCCCTTGCCTGGGGATGTCAGGGCACGGGCACAGGGACATGGATGTCCGGCCAGGTGCTCCACATCTGGTGCAGTGTGGTTTCCACAGGGTATTCCAACCCTGCTGCCCACCCCAGGCAGGATGTGGAGCAGTGTCCACTGTGGTTTGGACACCTGGACTTTTCCACTGAGCATCTCACCTTTGCTTCTTACTGGGTGGAAAATCCTGGGTACCCTATGGGGGGAAATACAGCTTTTTTTTTTCACTCCCCATTTTCCAAAAGTTTTCTGCAAACTTCAACACATCCCTTTTTCACCACTGGGGAAATGCATCACTTGCCAGCACCTGTTTTTAGCCTCTCTACAAAACTAAAACGTAGGGGAAGTTCAGCCAATATTCTGGTCGTCCACAATTTTCTCTTTGCCAAAAACTCCGAGCCTTGCCCAAAAGCTGCTACAGCTCACAGTGTGTCCTCTGCAGGCCAGGGGATGTGATGCCATGAGGATGCTCAGTGCCTACTGACACTCTGGCTGCTGCCACCAGACCCCAGCAGGACTCCCCAGGGCTCCTGGGGATCACAGGATATCTGGCCTTGGAAAGTTTATCACGGTCCAGCTGCTGGATGTGGCCATGGGATGTCTCCCCATCCTCCTGCTGGATCCCTTACCTGCTGTGGGCAGCAGAACTGCCGGGATCACTTCCCAGACTCCTCTGGCTCATTCTTCACTTTGCTGCACAATATTTCATCATCCACCTCAGTGAAATGTATATTTCCCTTTTAAGAGCTCTCCTAGAATAATATATTTTTTTATTATCGTGACAGTGAGGGCTTCTGTTGCCATGGCTACGTGCCCTTTGCTGGAGCAGGAGCTTTCTGGGTGTTGGAAATTCTGCTATTTTTCCTGATCTACATGGTTTGATTTCATTTTTTCTAATTTGATGTTTATTCCCATTATCATCTTCTGAAACAACAGGTCATTTATATTGCATATGGATATGTCACCAGTACAGCAAAGCCTTCAGAAACAACCTTCTGCTTTCAGAAGGAAATTTTTGGGGGCAGAAAAATCTACCATGCAGCATTGATAATACATAGTATAACAAAAACATGGAAACTCTGAAAGGGTCTCATCTGCGTCTCACCACATCATACATTAAATCCCAGTTTGGGCTTCAGGACTCTTGAAGGAGTGTTATAAAACCAAGTCCAATTTTCTGTGGTTTTCATCCTGTTGCTGTAAAATAAACCTTTATATTCTGGTTGTCAATTGAGCCGCCCTCTGGTCTTGAGCCTCTTGAAACCTCAACACACAGAGATAAATTAAATGGATATATTAGATGATGATAGAATGATAGATAGATAGATAGATAGATAGATAGATAGATAGATAGATAGATAGATAGATAGATAGATAGATAGATAGATAGATAGATAGATAGATAAAAACAATTCAGCTTTTTACTCCAGCACTTCCTTACAGGCAAATGCCATAATATTTACATTTGGAAAAAGGATCACACAGACACAGAGGCATTACAGGAACTTTCCCAAAGATTTCCTTGCCTTGGGATACTTAAGGGTGCAGGATTGTGCCCTGCTTCTGCTGTCAGCACACACTGGGAGGGAGCAGGAATGTGCCCATAGTACAGAAAGGGAAACTGAGGCACAGAGTCAGCCCATCCCTGCTCCCAAAGTAGATGAGTGGCAGAGCTGGGGTGAAATACCCTGGCTTTTTCATGAATTTTCCTATGTTTTTAGGGACAGATCCACACTGCTGCCTCCTTGTTTCATGGTGAGCAGGGTGATCAAGGTGTCACCTGTGGATTCATTTCCTTCAGTCTCGTCAGGACCAGAGATGCTGATTGAAACCCACTTGTTTCCTTTTTTCTGTACTCCTGCCTTTTTTTTTGTTATTCTATTTTTAACTTAAAATAGTAGAAATGACTGAAAGCAGACTAACACCACAGAGAAACTCCCAGCACTCCAGAAAACCTCCAAGATTTGCCTGCAATAAAGGCAACAGGCTTGCTGGTGAAGTTTTAAAAGGAAATGGCTTCAGAGAGGTGCCGAGTGGATTTAAGAGTTTACACGAACCTGCATCGAGCAGACGCTGATGCTGATGGGGTTCACAGGTCACAGCTGAGTGGGAGCTGGTTTAGGTGGTGTTCCCAAGCCCCAGGGAAGCCCCTTGCCCTCCAAGAGGCACAACCAACAGACCCCCAGTGCCCAGGCATCACCCACTACCTGGGTCTCTGCAGGATCCACAGCCCCCAGGGACAGTAACGAGACAGGGGAGGATGCAAACGTGGGTGTATATTGTGGTGTTTCACCCTGGAGGGCTCAGGAGGCTGCTGGAAGAACTTCTGTGCAGTGGCTGGGACACAGGAGCCCCCAGGTGATGCCTGCAGGGAGGGGAATGTTGCTCGGAGTCCCTTCAGCAGCAGCTGGAGCGCTCAGGAGAATCCTGGGAAGGGATATGAAGCTCCTGGAGAGTGTGGGATGGCAGGGAAACAGCAGCTGGGAAAAGGGAAACAGAGCCCAGCCCCATGGAGAAACTGGAGTGTCCTCACCTGGTGGAAAAGCAGGTAAAAGGTGTTTATATCCCCAGCTCGTGGAGACACCAGCACTGCCAGAAGTGGAGGCACGGAGAGATGAAGGCATGTCCCAGTGGTGCTCGAAGAGGTGGAGAAGAAACTCCAGCTGAGCTAGAGGGTCTCACCTGGCCACAGCATTTCCCTCCCCACACGACCCAGCTCTGTCCCCCCTCCCAGATAACAGATTCCCACCCAAGGACGTGGCTGAAAACTTCCAGCACCAGCTGTCCCACAGAGTCTCCCTGAGAACATCACACATGAAAACATCCCCCTCCAGTCTGATTTACCCCTAACCAAGGGGAGAAGGGGGTTATCCATGACTCCCTTCTCCCACCATCTGTACTGTTCCACATCACACTCTGTTCCCATGGAGATCCAGCACAGGAGATGCTGGAAGGGCACTCAGCACCCAGCACAGCACCCAGGACTGGGGAGCAGGCAAGAAGGGACAAGGGTTTTCCATAAGGAATGCAATGGGAGAAAGCAGCAGCCCAGCAGGCCCAAGGGAAATTATTAATTATCAGGATGCAACACTGAAGTCCCAGCAGGCTGAGGGCACATTCCTGTCTCCCATTCCTGGCTTCCAGCAGCACCCACGGAGCGGGATTGGGTGTTTGGATGCCCCGAGTGCCAACCCACGTTTGAGAGCTGACCACATTTAAAGTGCAATTTTTAGGTGCAATCTGATAAAAGTGAGAAATGAACCTCTTAAAAAAAAAATATTGCTTTTTCATAGAGTCATAGAATATCTTGAGTTGGAAGGAACCCACGAGGATCACCAAGTTCAAACCCTGGCCCTGCACAGGACAGCCCCAAGAATCTCTAACTGCAGACACAAATGCTGATCCCAGATCTCATGTCAAATCACAGGGGGATGTCCCTGCACAGGAGAACAACGTCGGTGCTTCAGGAAATCAGCACATGGAGCAACACTGGGAAAATACAGCAAGAACAAGTGTTCGGGACAGCCTAAGTTCTGTTCTCTGTAATTTAAACAAATATATTAATTTATTCACACTTTGTATTAGCAAAGGAAGAAAAGAGTCCTGATTCAGAGCATTTTGGCCTGCTTAAGCCTATTTATGGGACAAGGCTGTTCCTGGGCATGGGGAAGTGAGTTGTGCTGTCATGGTTTGCAGCCCTTTGGAGGAGGCAGGAGGAGCACTGAACACTGTGAGCAGCAGCGTGGGAAACTTTGTCCAGATTTTTCCTTAATTGATTTAAGTTAATCAAGTGGCTCCAGTGGGAAGTCATCACATGGGAGGAGAAGACACAGCCACCACTGCACGAGGATGAGCCGGGGGAGCCCAAGTGGGATGGGTGCAGGTCCTGGGGGCTGCCATGGGTGTCCTGGTTCTCAACACACCCCAGTATCCCACCAGCCCTAAATCCTCACCAGGCAAACACCAGTAAATACTCAGGACTTGGATCTCCCAGAGACAGGGCTGGAAAAGCTCATCCTTGCCCAGGGATGTGGAACAGCCAAGCTGCCACTGTGGGGTACGTGTGGGGCTGTGAAGGCACCAAGGGATGTGCCAAGGGATGCACTGAGGGATATGCCAAGGGATGTGCCACATGATGCACCAAGGGAAACACCGCTGAGGGATGAACCCAGTTCTCACTTTCCAGGCAAGGCCTCAGTCAAGGCTGAACGAGAGAAAACATCCTCATTACTGCCTTGGATCCTTAACATTTAACGCAGCTTCCCCGCTCCCACAGGGCTCCTGCCTGTGTAAGATGACTCCTGTTTACATCCATCAAATGCCAAACACAGTTTTCCTTGTGCCTCAATCAGGCAACGTCTGTGGCATCACCAGCACTGGTGTCTGCACAAACTCCAGGTGAATATTGACTTTCTGATGACAACGCTCCAGTCCAAATACCACCCACTGAACAGGGCAGCCGAGGGGGGCCGGCACGCCCGCGATCCAGCACGGGAATGATTTGATTCCCCTGCCCTGCAGCATTCTGTCTGCGAGGAAATTTTCATTTGGTGTCTCTAACTCGAGAACCAACTGTAAATGTCAGCGCTAAACGCTCAGATTTAGGTGTTGGGTTGTCTTGTTTGATTACGGCACTAAAAGGTCAGGGCTGACTAATGTGAAGTACAAGCGGTATCAGGAGGGCAACAGTGTTCTGCCTTGGGTGAGCAAACACCTGGGGACAACCTAATCACTCTTCCCGCTGCATCTCTCTCTTCCCTCTCCAGATCCTTCAGTCAAGGCTGTTTTTCAGGTCTTACGGCCTGGAAAAGCCATCTCTGGGGAAAATTCCTCCTTGTGACGTTTCTGCCGAGGATGCCGACAGCGCTGGGTTTGCCCACGGAGGAAAAGGAGAGCTCACCTCGCCACGACCTCGCTGGATTTGCTCCCAAAGGGGAAGGGATTGCACCACAGCTGGGCTGCAGCCACCCCCACTGCCATCACCTGCTTCTCTCCGCGCGTGGCTCAGGCTGGCACCAAGGTGGTTTGGGTGCCAAAGTCTCTGTTCCTCCCTTTACACCCCCATTCTGGCCCCTCTCTGCCAACCAGCATCCCAAGAGCTCCATATGGAGAGCAGAATAGGACTTTTTCCTTCCTCTTTTCCCATTTGCCATCCATCTCCCAAGACTTGCAGGACCTTTAAATTCTCCCTTCCCCGAGTTCTTCCAGTCACTGTGGCCAAATGAAACTCCAGTTGCCTCAGACTGAGCTGAGGAAATTGCTTTCCCCTGAGCCTGTTCCCAGCTCTACAAGCAGAGTTCATTATTTTAAAGCTGCTTTCAAAAATATTAGTCCTTCTGCCACAAAAGTGCCTGGCAGAACAAAAGCCCAAGAAGATGTTACTCCTCCCTGGGGGACAGCGTGGTGGTCCCAAGCAGGAGCACTCATTAATCCATACAGATGCCATCCTGCACTGGGATCCAGTCCCTGCTGCCAACCCCAAAATCTTCCCCAGGCAGAGAAATTCAGTGTTGATTCAGGATGTCTGAATGTTTCTGGGAGAGCTCTCCAGCAGCCATGGGCTTCTCTTGGGGAGGCAGTTTCTCTCCTCTTTCTCTGTGGTTTATGTTACAAGGTCCCACATCATCAGGGAAGCAGAATCACAGAATCATTTTGGTAGAAAATCCCTCTAAGACCATCAAGTCCAACCATTGCCCCAGCACTGCCAAGGCCACCACTAAACCACATCCCCAAGTGTCACATCAACATGTCTTTTAAATCCCTCCAGGGATGGGGACTCCACCACTGCCCTGGGCAGCTGTGCCAATGCCTGACGTCCCTTTCCATGAAGGCATTCTTCCTGATGTCCAGCCTGAACCTCCCCCGGCACAACTTAAGGCCGTATCCCCTGGTCCTGTCCCTGTTCCCTGGGAGCAAAGCCTGACCCACCCCTGGCTCCCCCCTCCTGTCAGGGAGCAGCAGAGAGCCAGAATATCCCCCCCTGAGCCTCCTCTTCTCCAGGCTGAGCCCTCCCAGCTCCCTCAGCCCCTCCTGCTGCTCCAGACCTTTATCATAAGAGGCAGTTGTCTTACTCACAGGCTGCTTTGCAGGAGCATCCCTGGGGAAAGGCTCCCATTAAGCAGAAGATGATGCCAGAAGAATGAAGAGGCTCAGAAACCACGAAAAAACACAGGAGGACAAAAAATCCTCACACCATCACCAATAACAAAAGCAAAGAAACCCAAGAAAAGAAACATCCATCTCCAAACTGAGCTATTTCCTTCACAGCCCAGACATGGAGCGGGACGGAGCCTGAGCGGTGCTGGAAAAGTCAAGGCAGCTTGTGGTTTGTAAGATTAATAGGAAATCTGCTCAGGATTGGGAGTGATTCCCTCTTTATTGCAATGAACCCCAAAGAGTAATAGCTGTAGGGCAAGAAGAGGAAGGTAAATTGCAGTAATAATGTGTTTCCTTGTGCAGACAAGCTTTTGATCATAGAAAATACACCATCTGTTTCTAAATTACTTGTTGTATTGATTTAACAGTCAGAAATGTGGTGGGGGGATCTCTTTTTTTTTCCTCTTGCAAATCCATCTTGCGAGGTCTCCTGGAAATCTGACAGTTACATGCAATAAAAAGTATTGGCTTGCTCATCATAAAAGATTCCTGGCGCCAGGCATGGGGCTGTGCTGGAATGGGACAGGCAAGAGCTGAGCACCCAAGTCCTGATGTACCCCATAAGAACTATTTCTTGACACCAAATAAGCTGTTCCTGTCTGTGAGGGTGGGCAGGCCCTGGCACAGGGTGCCCAGAGAAGCTGTGGCTGCCCCATCCCTGGACGTGTCCAAGGCCAGGTTGGAGCAACCTGGGCTAGTGGAAGGTACCCCTGCCCATGGCAGGGAATTGGAACAAGATGGGCTTTAAGGTGCCTTCCACCCAAATCTTCTAAGATTCTATTAACTTTAACCCTACCCAGACCACACACACCTCACTGCCCTTGTTGCTCTGAATTTCTGTGGATTTCTTTCCTTTTTTGTTTTGCAGCTTTTTCCCCTGCACACCAAAGGCTGCCACAGCATCAGGCTCCCTGCACTGGGGAAAGGTTCTGCACATGGCAAACCACCTGTGATGCCCCAACACCTCCCTCGGGACTCACCCCTTCAAGGGTAGCATCCCCCAGCCTCAGTCACTGCACCCACTCTCTCCTGACAGGGACAAGCTCACCTCAGGAGGAATTTCTTCACAGAAAGGGTTGTTAAACAATGGAATGGGCTTTTCATGGAGGTGGTGGAATCCTCATCCCTGGAGGTGTTGAAGGAACAACTGGACGTGGCACTCGGTGCTCTGGGCTGGGTGACAAGGTGATGACTGGTCACAGGGTGGACTCGATGAACTCGGAGGTCTTTTCCAACCTGCATGACTCTGTGATCTTTGTTAGGCAAATGATTAGTGTCCCAGTGGCACACTGAGACTGGATCTAACCAGGGGAGAAGCTCTGCAGCTCTCAGCCTCCTCACCTGCAAGTGCCACCTCTGCTTAACATCCTACCCACCCATCCAGGGAAATGGGGCTTCCCTCTCAAACACACCTCCAAAGGGAATGCCTGGACATTGGTGCTGCCAACTCACTCCACTGCTCTGATCAGCACATGAGGAATGACTCCACACAGTGCAACAGGATACCTGACATCATCAAAACTCACAGGAGGTTTGAGCTGGAAGGGACCTTAAAGCTCATCTCATTCCATGGGCAGGGACACCTTCCACCAGCCCAGGTTGCTCCAAGCCCCGTCCAACCTGGCCTTGGACACTTGCAGGGATGGAGCAGCCACAGCCTCTGTGATATTATTTTGCTGCTAATTAGCTGCTGTAACTCTGCCTGCAGCCTGAGCATTATTCTCCCTGGCTCATGGCTTTCCTGGGAGACTCCAGGATCCCTCATGCACAGCGCCAAAAGAAAAGAAGGTTAATCCAGAAGTTGTCACTGCAGTAATGCAAACAGAGCCCTTCCCTGTTGTCCCAACAACACTCCAAACCAGTGGTGCTGCTCAGCCAGGCAGCCACTTTTACTGGAAAATCACAAAAAGCAAAAGAGACAAGTTTTGTGTTTGGAAATGATGCCTGCCCTCTGCATCCTGAAGTGCAGGTATCCAAATCCACTTGATATCACCAAATCTGGGGCTGGCATCAGCGTGTCCCCCTCTGCCACTCCCAGCACAGTGTTGTGCACCTTAAAACACTTTTCGCCCACACCTGAACCCCCCTGTAGCGTCCCCAGCACTCCCAGACCAGCACCACCAGCTCACAGCAACATCCCACAGCCTCCACACAAGCTCCTTCCTTCCCCTGGTGGAAAACACCCTGAGGCTCAGCCCAGGCATCATCCACAAACTGATTTTCCACTTCTCCAAGGGAAAGCAGGAGACTGATCTTGGCTCCTGCTGGTTGCAATCTGCAAGGTTTATTTAAACCCCCCCCCCCCCCCAATAAAAGGCATTTTCATGCAGAATCTTTTGGTTCATAAAAGAAGTTGTTCTGCAGCAGCCACCTGAGAACCCTCCCCTCCAAGCCAAGAAATAAAGTGACTCCGGAGTGAGCAAAACCAAACACACTGTCCAATTCTGACAAACAAAAGTGGTTCCTATCATTCCATACAACATGGACAAATTTGGCAAAAAAACCAGCTGATCTGCAGTTCCCATCTCTTAAAGCACTTTGGAGCTGGCTTTGCCCTCCAGCCCTTGGGTTGTCTGTCTGGAAAACAGACACATGTCCTTGTGCTTCACGACCTGGGGACTCTCTGGCGGGGTCCAAGCCAGGTGGGGAAGAGCTGCCGTGTCAGCGTTTGAAAGTGAGCGATATAAATATAAAACACGGATACAAACAGGTTCTTTGTACAGAAAATATCATCTCTCAAGGCACTAGGGTGACGGCCACGTGGCCGCTCGTGGGCTCCCACTGGGCTCCTCCAGCTGCGAGGAAGGAGGGGAAGAAGGGACCGGAGAATCCCGGTACTGCCATCCAAGGGGGGTTTCACCCCACCGCTGCCCCCAGACACCCCAGGGAGGAGGTTTTCCCAGCCAGAGTGTTGCTTTCCCTTGCTGGGGGTGGTGTGATCCCACAGGGGCTCCAGTCTCCTTGGGAAGGCTTGGGGCTGGGTTCGGCCAGGAGGAAGGTGCATAGATGGGCCGGGGGCTTGGGCTGCTCTGCCCGGTGCTCTGCACCCTTGTCATGCCAGCAGCCCCAGCCGGGTCACCTTGGCCGAGAGGAAGGAGTGGATGATGAAGACGATGGTTTTGGGGCAGGAGTGAAGGTCCAATTGCTGCAAGAGAGGAAGGAGGGATGTTTGCAATGGGGAGGGATGTTTCTGAAGCAGCCAGCTTTCAGCCAGGCACCACCCAAGCCCCACCACAGCCTTACTGGGGCCCTGGGAAGAGCTGTGCACCACAGTTGGAGCAGGTGGATGGGCCATGCCTCACCCCCATGCCAGGCAGGATGGGTGCTGTGCACAGGGTGGGTGCTCTGCTCCCCTTCTCCCCCCAGGACTGGTGGGAGAGTGTGTGGGGGTTGCTGAAGGCAAAGCCAACTCACGATCTCTCCCTCCGGGCCACCAAAGTCCAGGTAGAGCATCTTGGTGCCATCATCCGAGGACATCTGCAGCTTCTCGAAGGGCTGCTGGAGCAGGATGGTCCTGCTGAGCCCGGGCTCCGTGGTGGAGATGGTGAAGCCCTTGTCGATGTGGACGGTCAGGGTGCACTCCTGCCCCTTCCACGTGCAGGCTGGGGACAGGGAGGGGACAGGGGTGAGCCGGGGGTCCCGCCACACCGCCCGGCCCCCCCGGCCCCCGCTGACCTGCCGAGACCTCCTGGGCCAGCTCTGCGGCGCCGTGGGTGCCGTCCACCAGCAGCCTGGTCCACAGGGCGAGCTCCCGGGGGCTCTCCAGGCTGAAGAGGTGGGTCTGCACGCCCAGCCGGCTGCCAGCGCGCAGCGCGAACGAGCGCTCGGCCTCGTACAGCGCCGAGCCCTTCGCCGGCCCCGAGTGCACCAGCCTGCGCCAGGGCCAGGGCTCAGCACCGCACCTCAGCACCGCGCCCCTGCACCGCATCCCAGCACCGCATCCCAGCACCGCGCCCCTGCACCGCATCCCAGCACCGCACCCCTGCACCGCATCCCAGCACCGCACCCCTGCACCGCATCCCAGCACCGCACCCCTGCACCGCATCCCAGCACCGCACCCCTGCACCGCATCCCAGCACCGCACCCCTGCACCGCATCCCAGCACCGCACCCCTGCACCGCATCCCAGCACCGCACCCCTGCACCGCATCCCAGCACCGCACCCCTGCACCGCATCCCAGCACCGCACCCCTGCACCGCATCCCAGCACCGCANCACTGCACCCCTGCACCGCATCTCAGCACCGCCCCAGCACGGCGCTCCGCAAAGCCCCAGCACCTCGCACTGCTGCTCAGCACTGCACTGTCTCAGCACCGCACAGCCCCAGCATCCCGCACCGCCCCAGCACAGCCCCCATCCCGCACC
>VWZF01005908.1:221369-231817 GCA_013396755.1 Sclerurus mexicanus
ACCGGGACACTGTCACCAACCCGGGACACTGTCACTGCACCGGGACACTGTCACCAGCCCGGGACACTGTCACCAGCCCGGGACACTGCCACTGCACCGGGACACTGCCACCAATCCGGGGACACTGCCACCACCCCTCCACACTGCTGCCACCCCGAGACTCTGCCACCACTTCTGGTTACTGCCACCATCCCTGGCCACAGCCACCACCACCCCCGGAGCTCCATCCTGACTCCCAGCCCCTTCCACTGCCCCCAGGCATCGCCACCACGCTGTCCCCGCGCAGGGCAGGAGGGCAGGGGCCGGTGTCCCCTACCTGGTGGCGATGAGGGGGTAGCTGTGCGTGGGTTTGCCCAGCGCATCCCTGCTCTGCGGGAGGCTGCCGTACAGCAGCAGCTCCTTCTCCGTCAGCACCGCCAGCAGGTTCCTGGTGCCGGCGCTGGGCAGCTGCGAGGGGACACTGCCGGTCAAGGCCACCAGCAGCGCGGTGGCACGGCGTGCTCTGAGGCGTGGGGATGGGGGGGTTACCTGCTCGGTCAGCCAGCCCACGTGCTTGACATCCCTCCCGGCCGCCGTGCCCGCACCCGCAGCCGCCAGGTGTGCCCGCAGCTCCTCCTTCACCCGCGGCAGCAGCGCGGCCGCGCCCGCCTGGATGGCGCCCAGCCAGGACTGCGCCGTGGCCTCGTCCTTCGCCCGCAGGAAGAGGGCGACCCGCCCGTCGGCCGAGCACACCTCCAGGTACCTGCAGGGACACGGCCCCGCTGGGTCCCCGCCGCCCGCGGGTCCCCTCGGGGCACCGCGCTGACACCGCCGCCCCCGGCGCGGCGCGCTGACCTGTGCTCCGGGTCGGTGGGCAGGCACTTGCGGGATACATAGCACATCTTGAGAGGCACGGTGCGGCCCTCCCGGAGCTCCCGAGGAGGCAGGACGGGCGATGAGCGCTTCTGCGGGGCGCCAGGAGACGGGTCCCAGCTGACCGTGGCCCCCGCGGAGGAGTTCTTGAAGTAGGGAGAAATCTCCTTCATGTACTTCACTGGAAGAGAGGCAGCACGCGGCTGAGGGCATGGCACGGGCCAGGGCAGCCTCGTCCTGCCCTGCTGAAACCCCTTGCACACTCCCTTCATTGGGGCTGGTGTCCCCTGTGTCACCTCCCCAGAGCTGCCACCCATGGGTGCTGCAGGTCCTCTGCCCTGCACCCCTGTGGGTACAGGGGTGGCACTAGTGGAGGAGGTCACACCAGAGGGTGACAGAGAATCACAGAATGGTTTGGCTTGGAAAGGACCTTAAAGATCAGCTCGTTCCAAGCCCTCTCCCACAGGCAGGGAGACTTTCCACTATCCCACGTTGCTCCAAGCCCCGTCCAGCCTGGCCTGGGGCACTTTCAGGGATGGGGAAGTCACAGCTTCTCTGGGCAACTTGTTCCAGGGCCTCACCACCTTCACGACACCTAGGATCCTCCCAGTACTTCTGCCCCACCATCCCAGCATAAGAAGCACCCTAAGGGGGATAAAAATGGCTTTCCCCCCCCTTTTTAATTCCCTTTAACCCAGATCAGTTCACAGATCCAAGCCTGATCAGGTCCCTGGGGCAGCACACACAGCCAGGGGTGGGGAATGGGAAAGAGTCCCAGGCCAAAATTACACAGTCCAAATTGTGCTGGTACAGCCAGTCCCACTGCCAAGTGAGCAACAGCTCTCAAATACCCTGGCTTGGCCCCAGGAAAAGCCACGGAGTGCGTGCTCAGAGCTCAGCCCTGCCCCATGAGCCTCAAACCAGGGAAAAGAAACCAGCTTTCAGTCCTCAGCGAGCCCGGCTCCGGAGCCCTCAGAGCCACGCTGGGATGGCAGCCGGCTCCTGAGGTTTAAGGGAAGGGGCACATGAAAGGCATCACAAACTGATGGGGCCCCACAGCTCCATCCTGAAAATGAGTTCGGCAACACTGGCCAAAAAATTTTGAGCAGGCAGGATGCCAGTCCCGGTCCTGCCCTGGGGCAGCGTGGAACCAGCTAGAGGCTCCAAGGAAGGGCTTCCCTCTGGAGGTGCTTGAGGAAAACACCACGGGGCAGACACGTGCCTGCTGCCACGTCCCCAGCCATTCCTGCTGGTCCCACCCCAGCTCCCAGTCAGCAGTGTGGGCGGCAGGAGGGGGGGACATGAGCGTGGCTTTGCAGCCAACACCCGTAGGTGGCTGGATGGGACCAGCTCCAATCGCTGCAGCCAAGCCAGGGCAGCCTGAGGTGCCAGAAAGGAGCCCTTTTCCCACCTGGAGAGAGTCTGCACGCAGAGCCCTCGAGCCCCACGTTTCACGTGCCCACCACCACCCATCTTCCACTCATCCTGCCCAGGGAGGTGGTCACCAAGCCTGGCAGCTCAGGAAGCATTTGGGCAATGCCCTAAGGCACATGTATGGCATTGCAAGGGTGTCCTGTGCACGGCCAGGAGCTGGGCTGGATGATCCCTGTGGGTCCTTTTCCAGCTCAGAACAGCGATTGCGTGACCTCCCCCTTCACTCCTATCCCAGCGAGCTCCCTAAAACCTCTAAATCCCGACACCCAACAGGAGCTGCGGGGAGGCAGAGCCCCACGCGTGCCCCGCAGGACACGGCTATAAAAGGCCACGATGCTGTGACACGTGGGCCAGGTCACCCTGCGGTGGCCCCGGGGCCAAGGCGGTGGCGTGGGGCCACCAGCCTCGTGCCCTGCGCCTCCCGCTATAAATAACCAGCGCATTCCCGCAGGCATCCGAGCCACGCTGCGTTTCACCCGAGCCATTAATCTTGGCAGCGGGGACCTGCCATTACGCCGGTGCCTGGGAACTAATTGGAGTTCAGAAAGATACCATTCAGCTGCTGAAACCCGAGCGGTATCCCCTGAGCCAGCTCCTGGCTCCCTGGGCACGCTGCGGGACGTCACCAGCATTCGCTGGGGAGATGGTGGGGTCACGTCCCGAGGGAGCCAAGGAGCAGAGGAGCAGTGCCCTGCCCAGGATGGGGCACAGAGAATTGGGGAAAGGCCAGTGTGTGTGTCTCTGGTTCGTGGATTTAAGGAGGATTTAAGGCCAGTCAAGTAGCACCAGTGGGCTCGCACAGCATGGGGGTTCCTGAGCCAGCATGGGGAGCTGGGATGTGCTGGAAGCTGTGGTGGTCTCTGGAGCCACAAACCCATGGGAGCTGCTGTCTCCTCCAGTGACCCCAGCATGGGCTTTACACTTCTGCCAGTCCTTTCACTGCAGCTGGTACTGAATCGATTAATTAATTACCTCCATCTCATTACAGCAAACAACTCAGACCGCATTATGCATCACCTCTGCTATTGGTAACTCTAATTCCTAAATTATTTTTTCCTTCTAATTAACACTTTGCAGTGCTGGAGCTCCTGCCTGCTCCTTGTTAGCCTGCACTCTCCAGAAACCACTTGAGGCAGAAACACTGCCCTGCTGCACTCAACTTAAAGCCACCTCCAACAGGCACACAGCCCTCGGTGGCTGCTGGGCTAATCCACACAGCCCCCAAAGCCGTGTGGGCTCCCCACCTCCCACAGGAGACAGCCTGTCCCACTGCTCCTCTCCAGGATGGAGGAGAGGGGACAAATAAAGCCTTTAACTGCTCAGGGATTTGCGCTGAAGAACACTTTATTTTAGGCTTTTGGGCAACAGCAAGTCTCTTGTGGCCACCCGTGCCAGGACAGTGCCTCTGCAGGGGGGAGTTGCACAGGGGCACTGCCAGAGCACTGCATATGCCCTGAAACCTGGAGCAAGCTGCATCAGGGACATGGTTAACCATGGCCCAATGTCTGCCCTGCTCTTCTCTCTGTGTTGCCATTGTGGGTCTTTTTCTCTTCAGCAAGCCAGGTAGGGGCAGAACCATCAAAATTCATTGGTTTTATTCCTTGGTACAAGTTCTCTTTCTCCATCAGCCCATCTCTCCTAAGGATGGAGAAGAATCACAAACCAAACGCTCCTGCACCCTTAGTCCTGAGTCTGCACGATGTGTCCCACACACATCCCATGGCTCAGCATGGCCAAAGCCAAGTTCCTGCCCCCAGAGAGCTTTACTGAGGGGCCACAAAGCTTCCTCTGGGCAGGAACACAGCCCCAGCCACATGGACACCCAGAGCAGGTTCAAGAGCACCCTCCTGCTGCTTGGGCCATCAGCCTGGTGCTGGCATACTCTGCTCCAGCCCAGAGATCAGGGCAGGGATTCAACACAGAGGTTGGAACCTCTGGGCTGCACTGCCCATCACGGGTAGGATGGGCACTGCTGTTTCTCCTGCCAAAAGCTTCCCAGCAGCATTTACACAGCCCAGTGAGTCACCTGTACTGGTGGTCACCAAACCAGGAAGCCTTCCAGAGACATCCTGGAGATCCAGTGCTGGCCCTACAGAGATGCTGAGCCAGTCTCCAGCTGGTCCCTCTCTGCCTCAGGACTAATGATACAAAATCACCATGTTCAGTTGAGGGCTCAGCAAACACACACCCCAAAGAGACATTCTGAATGATCCATAAACTGCAAGCCAATGGTCTGATATGTTTCCAAAATGCTCAAGAGTCCCTTCAGCATCCCACCCAGGGACAATTCCCTACCCCTGGCTCCAAGCATGAACAAGGCAGCAGCTCCTGGTCCCAGCTGCCTCAGCTCTCAAGCCCTTCCAGGGAAGAAGATGCCAAGGGACACTGCAGGGTGAGATGCCACTGCCATCCCTCCTGCCCCAGGCCCCTGTCCCAGCACTCAGTGCCACATCCCCACATCTTTGCTAATCATTCCCCTGTGCTGCACAGTCAGCAGGACTCAGGAAGATCATGGGACAACACTCTGTGTTTCCATGGGAGGAGAAACAACTCCAGAAAACTCCACAGAGAAAGCAAAGCTTCAGAGCAGCGAGGTGTGGAGGAGGCAGGAGGATGTGGACCCTCATCCTCTCTCTACATCATCCCCAGGACTGGTCCAAAGCCTGTGACGCTGCTTGGGTTCCTTCCCATGGTTATGGCAATCAGCCTGATGGAGCAATACAGCACAGGGGCCTCACCAGGAAAACCACTCCTGTCACCAAAGCGCTTCCCAGGGCAGCTGGAAGGATGTTTACCAGCCTTTCCCCTGCCATGGAAAATCTCTGGATCCCAAGCAATGAAAATAAGAAGGAAAAAAAAAAAACCAAGGGAAAAATAAGGCAAGGGAGAGCAACTCTCCCTGAAATAACAATGTAATATAAATACAGTCAAACTCCTTCTGCAAATATCAAGAGAGTAGTTTGGCACATCCAAAAAAGAATCTTGGCAGGACACACCGAAAGGTATCTGCATGTCCTCACGCTTGGGCAGCAATGACAACTCAGGAGCCAGAAGCCAAGCTGAGCAGCCCAGGGTGAGATCTGGCACGTGGAGCCACTGCTGACACTCAAATTAAAACGCATCACCCCCCAGCTCTGCTGCTCTGGAGAGCCTCACCCCAGCTCACTGCCCTGGGAGGAGGTGCCAGCCCTCCCACTTTTGTTATCTGCTGCAATGCCACTTGCAAACTACCCAAAAACTACCCTAGCCCCAGGAATTGCTGCAGCCTGGAGGAGCAAGGTAGCAAACAGACACTGGCTGTGCCAAACTACTCTGTTTTGGTACTTACAGCACCACAAGGGAAGCTGGAGTCACGCTTGGCAGCATGCAGGGACCAGAAAGTGTCTAAGTGATGTTAAGGTGTTTTTCTCCAAGCTCTAGAGCAAGTGCAAGCAGGAGAAAAGAGCAGGGAATCCCCCTTTTAACACCCTTCAGACACCTTAACGCCACCTCCTGCCCTCCAGTCCTGCCACTCCTCCCCAGGGCAGGACGCCTGGCAAAGCAGCTCCTGGAGAGCCACTGGGATGGCAGGTACAAGGCAGGGGACACCCCACCCTGGGGCAGGGCCACCAATTCCCCAGGGCAGTGACAGCCTGAAGGGGACCCCAGCACAGTGCCAGCCCAGCCACCCCCATGGGAAGGGCTGTACTGTGCCAGCAAACCCAAACAGGGAGGGCATGGAGATGCACCATATTTATAGGTGACATTAGTGACCAGGTGATCAGCAGAGACCCATTCCCTGGAGCACCCCAAGCAACACCACACTGCGGGACCCCAACAGCGTCAGCTACAAACTCATCCCAGAGCCTCCAGAGTGCCCTGGTGGGAGCCAACCCAGCCACACTCTCCTCCCAAGGGTATTTGCTGGGAGTTTTAATTAATTAAGAAGCCCAGCAGGTCATACCTAAGCTACAGCAAAGGCCCTGCCTGCAGCTGCCTCACAGGAGAGCTCCCAGGGGATGGAGGAGCAGGAGAAGGAGGGGGATCCAAGGAAAGAAATGTTCTCTACAGAAAGGCCAGCTCATCTCCACCTTCAACGGGTCCTCTCATTAAAAAGAAACCCACACCAAAGAAAAGGATGAACAGAAAAAACACAGAGAGGGTGGTCCAAGAACAGCGTCTACAGGGAGGAATTTTGCAGACTCACAAAGAAAGAGGCTCTTGTATTTCTCTTTGGTCAGAAAAAAACAACAAAACCACCCCACCACCAACACTATCTGCTCCCAGCAGCTGTGCAGAGCAGCACATTCCTCCGGCTGATCCGTGGTCCTGCAGCTCCCAGGAGAGGAGGAACCCACAGCAGAAAGGGCTGAGCGAAGCTAAAAATGAAAATCTGGAGCTGAGACAATCTGCGGAAGGCACAGGAAAGCAGGAACCACAGTGGTCACTGGCAGCAGAGCAGACAGAAGTCTTTCCTTGTCCAGGGACAGCCCTGAGAGCTGCCTCCAAATCAAACTTCCCTTTGGGATCCGCACTGGGAAGAGCCTTTGGTGCTGAGATCCTCACAGTTAACCAGGGTGACCCTGGGGGCTGGTTGGAAGGGTCCTGTCGTGAGGGACAAATCTGGGGTGCTCATCTCAGCCTGACCAAGCTGGCAGAGGGTGGGCAAACACAGACAGATGTGATGCAAAAGACAATGGGAAAAGAATGGGGCCTCTCCCTCAGTGCTCCCATGGTCACAACCCACCAGCCCTCACCCACTCCTCAAGTAAAGTTCAGGGAGCTTCTGCAGTGTGCTGGAAACACTGGGACTGGCCACCCAGAACCAAGAGGTACCAGGGAACCAGCTCCAGGCTCTCCTGGGATGGTGAAAGCTGCATGCCTGGGATGTTTGTGGCCTTCTCTGCCAGAGCTGGGGTGGTTGAGATTGGGGTTCAGCAGCCAGGGATCCCCTGGGTGGGCACCTCCAGCAGCTGCACCCCTGAACTGGTCCTGCCTCACCCTCCACCTGCTCCTTCTGCCTGGCCAAAACCCACCCAGCAAACCCAAAGCTGCTCAGCAGGAGTGGGGGGGCCAGTGTACCCCCACCCCGCTATCGAATCCCAGCCAGGGCTGTGGGTTTAAATTAAAATCAGGGGAAAAGAAGAAAATGTTTTCTATTGCGCCAGGATCTGCAGACCTCAGGCTGATGCTGTCCAACAGAAGAGTTCAAAACCCTGGAAGCTTGTCCCACACCTCTCACCACTGCCTGCCCACAGTCCTGGGAGACAGAGCTGCTGGACAGGAGCAGTGGCACACACATCTCTCCCTTTCTGGAGGGAGATGGGAATATCCCAGCAGGTACCTCCAGCTCTCCAGCTGAGCAGATAAATTAGTCTGCCCATGCTGTTTTCCATTTGAAGGAGCATGCAAATGCATATGCAAGTGATACGCCATCCCAGCACAGGACTCTTGTCACCCCTGGCATCTTTGTCTCTTACCTTCCAAGACCACCTCCTTGCCCGTCTTCTTCAAGGCCTGCACGGCCTCGTCGTGCGTGGCCTCGGACAGGTCGGTGCCATTGACAGAGAGGATGGCATCCCCCACGTACAGCGCCTCGGTCTGATCTGCTGCCAGCCCCTTGAAGATCTTGGAGATCAAGATGGGCATTTTATTCTCTCGGCCACCTTGAAACAGAAGAGACAGGAGCTGTTGGAGCACACAGAGGAGCAGGTGGGGAGGGGGATGCTGCGGTACCAGATGGCCCCAGTGAGGCTGAGCCCTTCTCCTGGCACTCAGCACACCGTGCCAGGTCAACCTCCTGCCCATTCCCTCAGATGCCCACAGGACACCTGCACCAACCACAGCAGCCAAAGTACTGCGAAGCTTTACAGCAGATGAAGTGCCCCAAAACCACTAGGAATGGTCACAGATTAGTCACAGAGCGAACACGTAAAGCTGGCCATCTCCCCACCAATTCTGGCAGGAAAGCATGCCTTTATTTGCATTATTAATCACATGTGCTGAGAGACTATCCTTGCTCCAAGGACTTCATGATCTCCACAGATAAGACAGTTGAACATTTTTGGAGAGGCCAAAGAGCCAGGGAGAGGTGAACCAACCTGGCTGCATGCTCCTTTCAGCACAGCAGCCCTATTTTACCTGCTGCTCCCCGCTCTCCTGACTAAAAGAATGCTATTCAAACTCCCGGCGGCTTCAGGAGATCGATTTGCACATTAACTTTTGAACCCTCAGGAAGATCCGAGCCGCCTCCGTGCCAGGGAGCAGGGATGCAGCGGCCACTGCCCGCAGCAGGGATCAGCTACCCCTGACGTGCCCTGTGCCCCGGGACAGCCTGTCCCGAGGAGCCTCCAAGAGATGATCTTCATCCCAGAGGGAGAGGCTGAGCGCAGCCTGTTGTCACTGCCTGCCCCGGGCTGCTCCCAGCCAGTGCCACAGGCATTTCCTCGCTCAGCCGCCTGCCAAGCCCTGCAGGGCTCCGGTTATCAGCTGTCAGAGGCCCCTGCGGGGGCTGCTCCGTCCTTGTGGCTCCTCGCCCAGCTGCCAGCACTGAGTCCTGCCAGGGCCCGGAGCCCCCGCCAGCCCGGCTCTCTCTCAGCTCCCTGCTGTCCTGCCAGCCCAGCAGCCCGGGCACACAGACCCTCGCCACATGCCACGGCAGGGCACCTCACCCGCACCCCGGGTGGTGGTGAAGCATCCCCGGGTGACACACGGGTAGGCACGCACACCAACAGGGATGTGCCAGCAGCCCGGAGGGGAGGAATGCTGGCCTGTCCTGCCAGGGCTGCCCCACCGCTCACAACAGCTTCTACTGCCCAGTTCTGATGGCAACTGCTTATTTTCCACGTATGTCACTGCAAAAATAAAGTCTTAACAGAACCAAGAGAAGTTTCTCTGTCCCTGGGAGAGCCACAGAGCAAGGAACAACTTGGCAGCCAAGGGGTCATTACGAAGGGGGGGTTTATGCTTCAAAAAAAAAAAAGGGTTGGCAGGCTGGGGCACCCTGCAGACACGGCGGGCAGTTCCAGCACCCAGGCACGCACATTGCAAAACCTCCCGACTTCCAGAGGGAGCCGGAGGCTGCGTTCGTGTCCTCTCCGAGCTGGGAGGAGAAGCCACGTCAGGAGGCGAGAGCTGCCCCGTTGCTGCCCCCAGGGCTGCCGAGCCCGCTGCCTGCCCTGCCCGCTCTGCCACGCTCCGACAGACCCTGCCCTGCCTCTCTGCTGCCCTTTTCGTCCTCCTCTCACAGGGTTTCCACCGCCCGAAAAGCAAGGGCAGGCAGAAAGGCAGGGACGCCATCCCTGCCCCAAGAAGTTCCCAGCCTGAAGTTCAGGCGAGTCACCAAGGAGCGGGGGAGCCTGGGAGGGCAAATAGGGATTATAACGGGGAGGCTTCCCGGGAGCACACGCACATCTCCAAGCCACAGTGCGTGGCTTTAACACCCCAGAGCCTGGAGATCTCCAAGGGCTTCGCGTCGCTCCCTTCGTTTATCTGATAGTTTAAAAGGGCATTTCCCAGCTCAGGGACCCGGCGGAGGACAAGGACGCGCCGTCAGAGCCTTCCCTTTGGCTGCAAAACCGCAGCTTTTGCGTACCGGGGTGCCCTCTGCATCCCACCTGCCTGCTGGACAGCACCCCACCCGTGGGTGCAGCGGGTAGTGGGAGTCCCCTCCAGCTCTCAAAACGCTGGCGACCCTCACTCCGGCCGGGGCACGGCGGGCAGGGCTGGCCGCTCCCCCTGCCCCCCGAGCATCGCTCTCTCCGAGGGCTGGGGACATTTCGGGTGCCGTCAGCGCCACGTGTCCCCTTCCCCATCCCTCACAGGGGCTGGGGGGGTGTGCGGACCCCCCACCCCATCTCCGCTCCCAGCGAGCCGCGCACCGGCGGCAGCAACAGGTCGCGGTGCCCGGTGCCTCCCTCCCTCCCTCCTCGCCCCTCCGGGGACCATCCCCGGCCCGGGCTCACCTTTGATGCTGATGCCGAGCCCCCCCACGTCCTGCTTGACGACGCGCACGGTGCGCCTGATGTTGGCGAGCGCCTCTGGCGCGGCGGAGCCCGGCTCGCCGCCGTTCAGCTGCGGCGCGGGCGGCTCGGGGCCGTCGGCAGGGCTGGCCCCCAGCACGTCCTCGGCCAGGGTCAGCAGGACGCGGAGCCACTGCCCGCCGGGGCCGCGCAGCTCCAGCA
>VWZF01005908.1:231940-257304 GCA_013396755.1 Sclerurus mexicanus
CGCTCATACCCTACCCCACCCCACGCATCGTCCGGTTCACACTGCGCTCCGCGCACCGTCCCACTCCCCCCCTCCACGCGCACCGCCCGTGTCCCGCACTACCCCGCTCACTCCTCGCCCCGCTCCGGACCACTACGCGGCACTGGGAGGGACCGGGACCCCGGCCCCAACCCGTTCTGTCCTGGGACGGGGCACCGGGGTGCTCCCTACAGCTCCCCAGTGCTCCCCGCTCCATCCCGGGATGGGGCACCGGGAAGAGGCATGGCTCGCCCAGTGCTCCCCATTCCAGCCTGGGATGGGGCACTGGGAGGGACACAGCCCTTCAATGCTACTTGCTCTGGGCTGGATGGGGCATGGGGAGAGACCAGGGAATGAGGGCCCCACTGCTCCATCCTGTGCCAGGGCAATGGCAGGGCCTGGTTTTCCCCACTCCAGTGTGGGATGGGGCACCAGGAGGGACATGGCTCTCCAGTACCCCCCAGTGCTCCTTGTTCTGGCCTGACATGGGACACCAGGAGAACCGAGTGTTTCCCAGTGCTCCCTGCTCCGGCCCAGGGTGGGACACAGGGAGGGACATAGGTCCCCAGTGCCCCATTGTCTGTCCCAGGTCTGGCCCTGGACATTCTGGGGGTCCCTGTTCTGGGGGTCTCTGTGCTGTGCTGTGTCACAACAGGAGCAGCAGGAGCTGGGCAGGGGTTGTGGGTCAGCTCTTCAGGTGTCCCCAGCAGCCACAGCCAGGGCAGGAATCTCCCAACAGTCCCAAGAGGTGCTAAACAGGAGCCAGGCACAGGGAGATGGTGCCTGCAGAGATTCAGAAGTATGCCTTGCTTTTCCTTTTCTTGTCCTGGATCTTGGAAACGGGAATATTTTGATTCTCTTGGCAGACCTGCATTTTTTCTGCACTAATTAGGAGTAGAAAATATGCCCAGGAATAGGAAATACCTCTTGGCACATCCCCTCTGCCCTTTGCAGAGTGCTTCAAGCAGCTCCAGGGGCCTCCAGAATGGGGCTACTCAGGTCTCAGACCCTCTGGAAAACACAAGGATTTATAAGAATTCCATAACATTTATGGCAGACTGGGAAGGGGATGGAGCAAGGGGCTCTGGGCACATGGGGCAGGGGGGCTGCAGCATGTGCTGCTCAGCACAGCCCTTCCCAGCCAGGGTCTGCAGCCAGCCCTGAGCATCAGCTTCATGCAGAGGGGAAAAATGCTCCCCGGGCTCCCTCCCACACAGCAACAGCTGTGGAATTTCTTGAGGTTGAAGCAGAGGAAACCCTGAAGGTTATTTCTTTACAAAACAGACGGTTCACATATTCCTGATTTTCTTTTTTCCAAAAGGTCAAGGGTTTGGCTCAAATGACTCTTTGCCTTTGCGGTGCGATGCTCCTCACTGGAGCAAGCAGTTCTACACCACCCCAAGGATATTCCCCTTTGATCCCATCCCCTGCACAGCCCGTGGGACCATCCAGCCCCACTCCAGCTGCTCGTGCCACTTGATTCACGTACAGCAAGGGGAATTTGGTGCGTTGGTCCTTGAGTGGAGACAGCTCATTCCCCCTGTGCCACTCGCTCTGGGAGCACTCACTTTATTTGCCAGCCAAGCAGCTGCAATCAGCAGTTTGTCCAGCTGTTCTTCCTTCCCAGGGCTGCTTTTGATAATTCCAGCCTCCAAGGCCACATTCCCCTCTGAAACAGCAGTGGGAGTGCTAAATACTGCTTTTAGTGCAGCAGAACAACACCCTTTGGGTTGTTTCCTTTCATTTCTCAGCTCTGTGCCGGGCAGCACGGATGGTGAGGAGGATGGCCTGGATGCATGGAAGACATCCAGATGGTGTCAGTGCCTTTCCCTGTCCCACTGCTGGGATGGGGAAAGCACCGCGGTCCTTGGAGACAGGGCACAGCATTCTGACTTCACCTCCTTTGGGGAAACAGCCACACCCGTGGGTGCAGTGAGGAAGATGTGCAGTGATCCACAGTAGAGAGCTCATCCCACAGTCATTGCTTCTGCCTGGGATCCCCTGCTCTCCCCTTCTTCTTCATGTGACAGTTGCATCAATTAATTATGTGGCATGGAGAGCCAAGGCAAGTATTGCAGGTCATGTCTTGTAATGCAAATAGTGAGTCCAAAGTGCCCTTAGGTCCCTGTTCCCAACTTGGGAGGCTTACCCCGAGCAGGGGGTATGTCAGGGGGGGAGCAATAGGGCTGGCAGACTGGGACAATCCTGGGGAACTTGGCTCCAACACTGGAGGACTCGGCTCCAGCACCGGGGGGCTCAGCTCCAGCACTGGGGGACTTGGCTCAAAGTTTAATCAAAGCCAAAAATGATTTGCTGGCTCCTCTGCACAGCTGGCTCTGTGAGAGCTGTGGCCTGAGAAGTTTGGACATGTCAGGATGTCCTTGGGGGTCTCGGTGCTCCCCAAGCAGAGGCACTGCTGTTTTGGGGACTTTGAAGCAGGTTTGGCTCCCCCAGCCTCCTTCACCTCTTCAGAGCCCTTTCGTGTCCCAGGGCACTCGGTGAGCCCAGCACATGGAGTGGTCCCGGCTCTGTCTGACCCTCTGCAAGATACCATGAGCGTAATTCCCATGCCATGGAGCTGCAGGACAGGCAGTGGGATGGGAGGGCAGAGGATGGAGGCTCCGGCCGGGGCTGGCACGCAGGAGTGAGTCGCAGCTTCCAGGCATGCCAGTGGCGTTCGTCAGGGCTCCTGCTGAAGGGGAGCAGGCGGGGGAGGAGTTGCTTGAAAAATTGCTATTCACAGAAATAGAAACTTCCTGCAGAAACACGCGTGCGTTGGTGACAAAAGCCCAGCTGGGAATTTCTCCCTGGCAGCAGGAGAGGTGGGAGGGGAAGGGGCTGGGGAGCATGAGAGGATGAGGTGCAGGACTGGGGGTGCTGCCAGGGCTCTGACCCTGGCTCTGGGAGAAATCTCTGCTTTTTAGCTGGAAAAAGCATTGCTCGGTTCCATTGTCTCCAAACTGTCCCCAGGAGCAGGACCTGGCAGTGTGGCAGCAATGGGCACTGTGTGCCCCCATGCTGAGCCATTCCCTCCAGCAGCACTTCCTTGGTGACCTGTTTGGATGCTGCTGAAGGTGGGCAGGCCCTGGCACAGGGTGCCCAGAGAAGCTGTGGCTGCCCCAGCCCTGGAAGTGTCCAAGGCCAGGTTGGACGGGGCTTGGAGCAACCTGGGCTAGTGGAATGTGGAAGGGGGTGGAACAAGATGAGCTTTAAGGTCCCTTCCAGCCCAAACCATTCTAGGATTCCATGCTTCCCCAGCTGATTTCCATGGCACGGTTGAGCCTGTCCTGGCATTTTCTCTGCCTAATCTCTCCAGCCCCCTGTTCTTCGTTGTTAAGCAGCTATTATTAGTCTCATTTCTTGGCATAGCCAGAAGCTGTGTCAGAGCCCACCAGTCTATTTATAGAGTGCTGTGAGCAGTTTTGTTACTTGTGTTAATTAAATTAATCCCATCTGAAGCAAAGTAAAAGACTTTGAGAGCTCAAGTTTAGTCCCTGGGACAACATTCCCAAACTGTGGGGATCCAGGTAACATCTCAGGCTGCTGGTTGCCCTGACAATCCTTAGCCCTCAGCACCAAGGGAAGGCTGCTCTGGTCCATGTCCCCTGGGAATTCATGGAGAGGGATGGCACCAACCCTGCCCTGCAGGACTGAGCCCCATGAAACCCTGCAAGGGATGGGATGGAAGGGAAATAAAATAGCTTTTCCTATCTAAACAGATATTAATCTAGAGAGGTTTTAATCTAGATAGTAATAGATTTAGTAATAGATGCAATATGTATTTAAAAGATGGATTCATCTTTTGCCATGAAGGAAATGTAGTGAAATGGCATCATCTGACTTTAAAATTACTGGAATCTCTGAGTCCTTTAACTCGAGAGCACTTTCTGTTTGCTTTGGGACATAATTAGTCCCTACAAAGTTTCTTCCCTTTCATGAAGCCTCTTCTCTCACCAAATCCCTGTAAGATAACCAGAATCAGCTGGGCTCTCATGATGGGAAAATGCTTATGCTGCTGCATGGCAGATCATGTGTTATCAGGGCAGGATCATTTTATCAAAGAACAAGAGACTGGATGGGAAAAAAAGCAGCACCCAGGAGCTAAAATAATTTGCCTTTGGAAAGACAAAAGTTGTCACACATTAAAGGACAGTACTCGCTGCCTGCTGCAGCTTTGGCTCTGTGATGCTCTAAGACCAAATGGCATCAGTGGCAGGGATGTTAATCAGCCCCTGGAGTACGTTAATGGATATAAAATTATCATAAAAACAGCACAGGAGCTGAAGGTTGTAAAATCCACCGTCACATTTGCCCTTCAGTTAGGCTGATTCGCCCTACCAGTGTCTTCCACAGGGAATGGGGCAGACTCTCTGTGGTTTAGTAAATTGGCTGCTTGCAAATGAAAACGCTGTTACCTCCCTGCCTGGCACTGGGAATAAGCATCTCTTGGACTGCAGGGTTTGTGGGATACCCTGCTGGAGATACCACCCACGATTCTGTATGTCCCCTGGCACTGTGGCCGCAGTATCTGGGACCAGAGCCAGAGCTCGTGGGGAAACTGAGGCACAGAGCGAGAGTGGGCAGGTCCAAGCTCAAACTAGCATCAGTGGGCACATCACTCCATGATTCCCAGCTGAATGGGTGAGGCACAGGGGCTCAGAGATGGTGTCTGCTGGGCAACACTTGGGATGTGGCTTCTTCCATGGGCATGGGCAGCCTTTTCCCTCTGGGCAGCGCATGCCAGGCAGTGCAGGGGTGTTTTATCTCCAGGTGCTTTATTTAGCTGTATCAAACCCTTGTCTGCTCCCCACCTGCTCCATCTTGGATTTAATCACATCCCACGTGTTTGCTGGGTGGGTTGCTAAAATCCTGGAGCAGGCTGTGAGTTCAAGGGGGTGACAGACTGAAAAACACTCTTTCAATTAAAATTACTGAATCACATAATATGCTGAGTTGGAAGGAACCCACAAGGATCATCGAGTCCAACTCCTGGCTCTGCACAGGACCATCCCCAAGAGTCACATCCTGTGCCCCAGAGGATCATCCAAATGCTTTTTGAACTCTGCCAGCCTTGGTGCTGTGCCCACTGCCCTGGGGAGCCTAGTCAGTGCCCACTACTCTCTGGGGGAAGAGCCTTTCCCTGAGATCCACCCTAACCCTGCCCTGACACAACTCCAGCCATTCCCTGGGTGCTGTCCCTGGTCCCCACAGAGCAGAGATCAGTGCCTGCCCCTCCCGAGGAAGTTGGAACTGCAATGAGGTCTCCCCTCAGTCTCCTCCAGCTGAACACACCAAGTGCTCTCAGCTGCTCCTCACATGCTTCCCCTCCAGGCCCTTCAAATTCTCCTTGACAAATGCACTCCTGTTGATGGAGGGGACTTCTGGATGTGGCCATGCAGACAGTGACCCCACCCCCCTCTTTCAGTGCCTCTGTGCCCACCAAACACTAATGCACCCCAGCAAAGCCCTGTTCCCTCCTGGCTCCACCATGTCGCCGGGATGCCCACAGGAAGTGGCAGCTCCCTGGTGCAGGTACTTGGCAGCTCCCATCACTTGCAGCTCCCTATGGCTTTTGGTAACTCAACAGATAGAGCTTCAAGAAATGCCACTGCTCTCCACTGCTGTCATCTCTCTCCAATGGCCTGTCACCACGGAGGTTGTGGATTCCCCATCCCTGGAAATGTCCAGGGCCAGGTTGGATGGGGCTTGGAGCAACCTGGGCTAGTGAAAGGTGTCCCTGCCTAGGTCAGGGGTTGGAATGAGGTGAACCCTAAGGTCTCTTTCAACCCAAACCACTCTGTGATTTGATTCTGTGAGGTTGCCTGGAGTACCAGGACACCTTGATGGATGTGGTTTTGTTCCCTGGCTCAGGGGATGCTACAGGAAAGACCTGTCCCGAGCACAGAGGCACAGGAGAGATGGGAAAATCCTTGTATCCTGGGAACAGGCTGGGTTTGAGCCCTGAGGGATAATTTCCCTCTTCTCTCTAGACAGACACAGTCAGCATCAAGTTTTTAAGTAAATCCTTCTATGGGGCTTCACCTTCCCTGCAAGGGCCATATCCATGCAGGACTCTCCTGGCAGATGCTTGAGTGACAGACCCATTTTCCCAGGGTCCTTCTCCTTCCCACGAGTGGGGCGAGGACCATCTGTGGGCCGAGATCCAGGGTCGCTCCACGGAAAACAGCAGCTGCAGGATCTCACGCTGTCAGCAGATGCCAGCAAAGAGCCGCTCTGCAGCCACCGGGGGCTGCCGTGGGCTGGGGGTGGCCGGAGCCCCCCACCCTGGGCACGGGGGCACCTCGTGTCCCAACCCACCCCCCCGACTGGGTGCTGCCTGCAGGGGCACAAACCCCCGTGGGGACCTGGAGGAGCCGAGAGCGCCCACTCAGCTCACACATCGAAGCACCTGCGGCTGCTGCACAACTGGGGGCACCAAAAGGGAAACGAGGGGCAGGATGAGCCTCTGGCTCATCTCACCAGGCATGGCTTTGTGCCTCAGAGCCCCTGGCCAGCCCCCACGGGGGACAGGGGACATGCTGCCCCTGGGCTGGCCACTGCCTGCTCAGCCTGTTGGTTATCAGGGTCACAGAGTGGCTTGGGTTGGGAGTGACCTTTAAAACCATCTAGTTCATCCCTCCTGACATGGGCAGGGACACCTTCCACTAGACCGTGTTACTCAAAGTCTCGTCCAACTTGGCTTCGTTGTCCCAACAATGGGGCATGCACATCTTCTCTGCGCAACCTGGTCCCACGTCTCACCACCCTCACCGTAAAAAATTCCTTCTTTATCTGGGTTAAGGGGACACTGGTGAGGGTTCCCCACCTCGTCTCACTTCTCAGCTCTTCTGGGCTCTGGCCTGGCCCCAGCCCGGGTTTTTTTGGGGCTGTGTTCAGCAGGATCCTCCCACATGCCCTGACTTTCTGCTCAGCACCACGGGCACAAACCACACCCTGCCTTTAATCCCCCCTCCCCTTCCTCACCAAATTCCTCTTCTCAGGGCTTGGAAGGCACCTTGTGCTCCCCCCGCAGCCTGGCAGGCATCCCTGGCACTGCTGCTCCACAAGAAGAGCTATTTTTACCCCTGATGCATGCACGCTCCCCGGGCTCAGCCTCCTGCCCTCCCTGTGCCCAGCACCATCCCTGGTTTCCTGGCTGGGCTCCTGCTGCAGCTGGGACCAGGCTCTGCTGGCATCCCCATCAACCCACAGCCAGGGGCATGCAGGAGGGGCCCCTTCCCTTTGTTTGCAAGCACCGTTTCTGTGCATCCCATCCCCTGCCCCGTGAAAAACTTCTTCCAGCCTGACAAGTAGCTGGAACTTGTTTCATAGGAGGATGTATACATATATATGTGGTCCCTGCTATTTTCCTTTCCCTGCTATTTTCCTTTTCCCTGCTATTTTCCTTTTCCCCGGCTATTTCCCCTTTCCCTGTTGTCTTTTCAGGTCTCTGAAGCGAGCTGAGGGCTGCCCAGGGGATCAGCACTGGCCTTTCGCCAGGTCTTTTTGGTGGTCAGGGAAGGATGTTGGACCTGGAAAAGCATCAGTTCCTGGGACTCAGAGGCCAAGCAGGGTCTGCGAGCACTCCCCATCCTTCCCCAGGCTGCTGGACCCCACATGCCTCAGGGGGACCCACCGCAGTCCCGAGCCCTGGGGTGCTGCCAGCCATGGGACACACACTGCCCATTTCAGTGCTGCTTTTAAGGGCTGCCTAACCCAAGCACCATGGCTCCAGGAAGGCTGAGCACGGGGATCCCTCTGTATTCCAGGGTGGATGCTCCAGGCACAGGCCCTAAGGGAACTTGTACAGAGACTGAAGGGAATGGGGGGCATCACCCCTGCTGTAAGCTCCCCATCCAGCTCATGGCATCTCCAAAGGAGCCCCCCAGCACGAGAGGGACCCCAGCGATGGCAGCAGTGGCTCCCTGGGGACGGACACCCTGAACATCCTCCACTGCCCCAGGCTGGCCCCTGCTCACCCCTGATACAGCCCTTTGCTCCTCTCCAAAGGGAGGTTTTAATTTACCCTCTTGGCTGGTGAAACCCTATCCAAAGCAATTCCCCAGCCGTTCCTCCGAATCGCAGTAACTACCTCATTACTTTGGTATTAATAGAACTCATATGGCCTGGAGAAGATAATTGAAATTAGCCCCGCGCCGGCGGCGAGGGGGAGCGGAGGGCACGGGGGGGCCTGGGCTGAGTGAGGGGGCTGGTCTGTGCCAGGGGGTGAGCCCTGACCCCCGGCTGGATCCTGCCCTCCAGAGCAGGGGCAGTGCCAGCAGGGCCCACAGGGCTGCAGCTCTGCCACCTCTAGTCCCAGGGATGAAGTATTGCCTGTGGCTTGCCCAATGGTACCAGAAGTGGGAAGCAGGATGGGCGCCCATCCCACTGTCCATCGGTCTCCTCCGAGTCAGACCAGGAGGATGCCCAGCAAGACCCTGTCCTTGCTGTCAAACCATTGACCCTCTTGTTGCCCCCTGCCTTGTCCCCTGCTCCAGGCCAGGGCATCCAGCGACCCCCGTCAGCATCTCCTGCCATGGGGCCATTCCCATCCATTCCGGGGGGGAAAAAAGAGATTCATTCTCTGCAAAGGCACAAAGGCAGCCCTGTGAATAGCTCTCAGAGGCGATGGTGGGCCCGCAGCCGGCGCTGCCCAGTGGGACCATGACAGAGCCATCCCACTGCCCCTCCGGCCCCGGGTCCCTCTGGCTCCCACCCCACCTGCTCCCCGTCAGATGGGAGGTGACCCCAACAAAGGCCGGGGCCGCGTCTGCCACCCTTTGGGCTTTGCCCTGACACGTGTCTCCTTAACCTCTTCCTTGGGACCAGCTGCTACCAGGGGACCCTCCTTTGTGGCCCCGGCAAGTGGCAGACGAGTCTCCCCATCTGGCCAGCGAGGCCTCGTCTGTTGGAGACCCCCTGCCCTGGCTGATAACAGCATTAACCTCCCCCTGCACCCTGCCCCGCTCCCACCCCCTCAACTGCCACTGAGCGCCCGTGGGGGTGTTGGGTTAGGGACAGACTGCATCCCACGGGGACTTGTCACATCGCTCACCCACCACTGGCACCTCACAGGGACCCAGGGACCCCTGCCTGCAGCTCTGACTCTGCCTGTGGGTATCCCGGGCATCCCTGCCTGCACCTCCAACCTTGTCTGTCTGCACAGATCAGGCAGGACAAGGCAGGACACGGAATTTGCCTCCAGGGGCTTAAAAAGATTCCTGCACACCTGTGGCTGCAGGTGGGGTGAGTCCAGCCTTGGCTCCCGCAGTGCTGGGGCTCAGGACCAAAAGCCCCAGAACAGGGTCTCCATGCCAACCCTCTGCCGCTGATCCACATGCCTTTGCCCTTGTTTGGTCCAGCACTGAGCTCCCATGGGAGCTGGGGGATGCTGGGGCACCCCGGGATGCCTGGCAGGCAGGGGACCATCGGCAATGGGAAGAGAGGAGCAGCAGTGTGCAGGATCAGGCCCTGGAGCACCTTAGGTGAAGGAACAGGATAGTGACAGGATGAATTAGGTGAAGGAGCCAAGGTGGGGGCTGGCATTCCCTGTCTGCCTGGTCAGCGGAGTCCTCAGGACAGGACAAGTAGGGGAGAGACTCCACCACCACCACCTCCCTCCCCAGCCATCCCGGAGGAGGCCTTATCTGCTGCTAATGCTTCGCAGGAGCCTCCCTCCCCAAAGCTTGTGGGCTTGGCAAGATGCTCTGAGGCTGCATTTGCTCCAAATGGATCGTATCAGGGGGAGAACAAAGCACTGGAGAGTGTTCAAAGGGAAGTTGTGATCGCAGCCCACAGGGGAGGCAGCCAGTCCCCTCCAGCAGCACCTCAGTGGGGACTCAGTGGGGTCCAGGCTTGGCCCCAAAACCCACCAGGCAGTGGCTGGTCCCCTCAGCTCTCCCTCCCGGCCCCGGCTCTGCCATCCCACGGTGTTGGCCAGGCAGGGGCCATTCAAGTGCTGGCCGGAAGACAACAGCTCCATTTTCACCAAAAAATGTTCTGCTGCAAGATCTGGCCTCGCTCCAGCTGCAAATGAAAAAATTAGCTTGGCTTTTTTTTTTTTTTGTCCCTGTTGCAAAGTTTCTTGGAAAGCTGGTGCGGGGCAGGCTGTGAAGCAAACACGGACCTCGGCAGTGTGCCCTCGCCTGCTTCTCTCCCCATGCCTGGCACAGGCAGCTCCAGGCAGAGCAGCTGGCACAGCAGAGTTTTGTCCTCCAGTACCTCGAGAACTTGGTAAAAAAAAGGCAAACGTTCTCTCCTCTGTTGACCTGAGCATAAAATGTGTCCGGGGGTGGAAGTTCCCCTGCCCAGCCTGTGCTCCAAGCCCATCGTAAGAGACGGATGCAGGTGATGTCAGGATTGACCCAGGGCACAACATCCACGCATTGCATGAAGCAGAGTGTGCTCAGTGCTTGTGGTGAGGTGTCCCCAAGGAAGCACTGGCATACAGGGAACCGTGCTGTCACGAAGGGATGGAGGAGAAGAAGGAACCGTGTGGGCAGAGCAAAGAATAAGACCAAAAAGTCATGTTGGTTTGGCTTCCCCTCTGATCTGCAGAAAAGATGGTGTCAGCAGTGAGTCAGCTCTGGGAGGTATGTGAAATCATAATTGAAGTATGCTGAGAAAACATCAAAATCCCACACATACANATCCCAGTAAACTTCAGGCAAAAGCAACTGTGCTGGTGCAGATCCTGGAGCCTCAGAACTGGGCAGAGATGTGAAAGAGGAGGGGTTTAGCAACTGGCTGCACTTCAGGGTGAAATGGGATATCTGCAGGATTGCATCAGGGGTGGGGAAAAAGGGAAACAAACCCAGGAGCAGTGGTTCTCTGCTGCAGGACAGTCCCAGGGCACCACATGGCCCTGCAGCATCTGGCCCCACAGCGGTGGGCTGGGGGAACTCATGTGAGATCTCAGAGACCCTCCCAATGCATTCCCAAAACACGGGAAATATCACAGCCATGAGGGCTCTTTGGACAAGTGTCATTGAATATCCTGTGAAACAATAGACCTGCCCAAGGCCAGGCTTTTCCAAGTGCCTGACTCATGTCAGGAAGGACAGAATCGTTTGTGCCACATTAGCAGGAGGGACAGGGGCAGGGACTGATCTGGGGGGCTCTGATGTCCCCGTGGCCACAGCAAGAGAGATGCAGAGCAAGCAAGCAGCCTCCTGCAGAAGGGATGGGGTGGGTCGCTGAGAACCAGAGGGGAAAGGCGTGGGAAAATCAAGGAAAAGGCCACAAATTCAGAAACTCGAACTAAAACAAGTTCTGTGTGTCCTGTGGGAAGAGCAGCACAGAAGGGACAGTGCTAGACAGTGGTGGGATGGGGAGAGGACTCTTGCCCATCACTGCTGGCACAGTGGGGATCACAACCAAAGCCAGCCTTCCAGCCCTCCTGGAAAGCCCTGGGTACCTGGCCAAGGAGGGGAGGCAGGACCAAAGGCTGGGCTGTTGCACAGTCCTGGTGCAAACAGAACCCAAAGCAGGGAAACACCAGAGCCAGACTCCAATCAGCAGCAAAATGGCAGGAGAGTGAACTCTGACTGGGTGTCCATGCAAACAGGGCTGTGAAACCTTCCCCTGCACACTGGAGAAGGCCAAAGGGGTTGGGAAAAGCCAGGTGAAAACTTGGAGGTGGCATAAACGCAGTCCATGTGGGTACCACAGGTACCAGGGAGAGCCTCAGGCTGCTGCCCCATCCCAGCACCACCATGAGCTACACCAGGCGAGATCAGGTCACAGCTGGGGACAGGAACATATCCATGGAGACACAAACCTCCCCTGTCCTCCAGATGCCCTGCAGCGTTCCCATGGAAGTGTGAGCTGGGCACCAAACCATGACTGCAGAGTCCCAGGTTGGAACTTGGCCTTGGTGCTGAGAGCTAAAGAAACGTGAAACAGCCACAAAAGAATGGTATTTTGTTATTGTAAGTAAATCAACAATCCATCCAGTTCAATGTACCCTTCAAAGCGTGTCCACTGGATAAGACAAAAGTGATGGCAGTAGGGAATAACTCTGTGAAAGGGGCTCCCAGCCCACGCCACGGGCAAGTGTAGGTAGAAGCACCATAACCTGCACTTTCCATGGGTGAAGGCATCTGCAGCACTGACATTGCACAGGGAGAAACAGCCATCACTGGAGGGATGATGCTCTGGAGAGCTGACATATTACCAGTGCTGCACTCCAGAGGTGGATACGGGCCTCGGCTCTGGGAATGAGCAAAGCCCTTGGCAGAGCTGGGCTAGGCTATGTCTTGGTGCTGGATGCTCACTGGGCTCCCCAAAGTTTGAACCTGCCTCCAAAGAGCTAAAAGCAGTGTGGGAGATGCCCACAGGGACTGCAGAACAGGGAGGCAGGACAGGTCCTCCTCTGGTGGCTGGAGCCCTGTTGTCACCATCTGTGCAGCTACAGATTTCCTCTCCAGACTGTCCTGGCCCCACAGAGCTCTTTGCCCTCATCGGGGAGGATGAACCAAGAGGCTTTACATAATCCCACATGATCTGCATAAGGCACGGCCCCAAAACCTGCCGGTCTCACCCACCACCATGCAAGGAGCTCCTGGATGCCCTCTCTCTTCTTTGCCTGAGTCCTACTCTCTGGCCATGTGTCACAGCCGGGAGTGAAATCATGCACTGAGAGCTCTGCCAGCCCCCTGGGCATGGATACCCACAGCCCAGCATATTTGGAGATGCTGCTGGAGGCATCCACACCCTCAGGGGAAGTTTTTGCTCCAGCTGCGAACACCACATGGTCAACTGGGGAGACACCAAAGTCAACTGGGGAGACACCAAAATCAACTGGGGAGACACCAAACATGAAAGCACGTAGAGACATTTTTGTAAGGACCTTCTGAGTGTGCCACGATGCCCACGGCTCATCCTGAAAGGCTCCCATCTCCACTCCCCCCATCACCTCTATCCCACCCCCAGGGAAGGAAAATCCTGCTGGGGCTTCGGTGCTGAGCTTTAGCTGGAGCCAAGCATTTCAGAACCACAAAATTCAGCTGCCTTGAGCTCAGAAAAAAAGAAAATGCTTTGGTGGTTGCTGGTTTTGCTTCAAAATACAAAAGCAAAGGAAACATTAGGCCTCAGCAGTCCATTCAGCCAGGGGCTGTGATGCAGTGCCTGGTTGCTATGACCAGATATGTTTGGAGGGTTGGGAATGGCTGGGAATGGCACATCCCTTCACCTCACCACTATCCAAGATGACACTGTGGCAGAGCCCCCGTGCAGCCGACTGTAATGGTGCCACATGGAAGAGGCCGGGCACAAAAGTGGCTCTCTCACCGAAAATCACCCCAAAGGAAGAGTCCACCTGATAGCACCCAGGTGGGCATCACCTTGGGCTGCAGCAGGATGGGCACGAGCAGAGCATCTCAGCATCTACAGCTGTCTCCAATAATGCCACCCGTAGGCTCCAAAATGTTGGGGAGAAAATAAATATAGCCCAAAGGAGACTCAGAGATCGAAGAGAAGTGGCCATTATCAGCCCTCCATCTGCAGTAAAGAGCCAGCCATGTCCAGCACTCCACATCTAATGGGTTTTTAATATTCTCGTGGCATGCACTGTGGTATATATGGTAAGAGACACTTGGAGGTCTTGCATGAGCACCAGTACTCGGGGGGTTGCTCGCAGAGTTCAGGCTCTTCCTTTCCCTGCCAGCTGCCTTGTAGTTGTAGATGTTTCAATTATTCTGTCAAGCTGCATATTCCAAATTAAGGCCAGAGAAGTGTCTCTGTCTTATATAGAAAGAAAGGAAAAAATATATCCCTAAAAGGAAAAGAAATGAACTCAGAAATTAATAAGGCTGATTGACAATGCTGCTTTGGAAACTCTGGTACCATATGGCATCCTTGAATGGCTGCAGTGCTGTTAGGATGGAGCTGACCAGCTGGAGAGTTACTGTGGGTTGTTTGTAATTGTAATAATGGATATCAGATGGCTGGTGTGGAGCAGTTTATAAATGAGAACAGACAATGAGCCGCACTGTTTGTCAGGAAATCATTGCTGATATGGGCTTTGTGCTACCCACCACTCCCGGGTGGAGCTGGCTGCTCCCAGGGCACCCTGTGCTGCCCGTTGCTCTGGCTCTGTCCGGGAAAGCCAGGATCCCAGGGCAGGTATCTCTGCATCAGAGATCGAGGTGGGTGGTCCAGCCTTGAGAACTGACCAAAAAGCCCTCCTCACCCTCCTGGTACTTCGGGCAGAGCCACAGATGCCACTGGGAGATGCCAGCAAGGCTGATGTCCTTCTGCAAAAGCTGGGACCTGAAGCCAAGGGGCCTCTCTGAGGAAGGCAAAGCAATGGGGACCTTGGCCAGGATCTGCCAGAGCCTCTGGAGCTGGCCAGGCTCAGAGGACTGCTGGGGGCTTGGGTACTGACACTTCCAGGTTGGTTTTTGTGCTGAACAGCCAGAAAAAATCATGGCATTTTGGAATTTGCCAGTTAATGGTTTTGTTTTTTTTTTTAAGTCAGTAACAGTGAAATCCATTATTTCAATTTCTGCTCATCTCCAGCTCTACAGTTTATCAAATAGAGCGAAGCCTGGGTTTGGAATGAAAATGCCACAAATTTGTTCTATCACCTTTTCCAAAACAAAATTCCACCCAAATTAAAACAGGCCATTTCATTGCCCAGCTGACATGTCCTCTGTGCTCCAGCTGAAGCCACCCTGTGCCACAAGAGCCAGGGGATCTGGGGCAGGAGATGGCTGGGAGAGAAGACTGCATTCAAGACTTAATATTGCAACTATTTTTAATTTCTTAGCAGTACTGGATTATATTTTATGCTAAAGCTTATTAAAAAAAACCCATAACCAAACTGGATTGTGCACATTGCCCTGGCACCTGAAGCCCCTTTGCCAGGGGAACATGCCAGCAGCCATGGGGAGCAGGGCAGTGCCAGGTGATATGGCAGGACAGGAAAAGCACACCCACATGTCCTTTCACACCCTAACCCAAACACAGCTGGGCCATCCAGCAGGTCTTATTTTGGGCTCGCCAGCCCGGCCCCAGGGATGGAAGGAGTCCTGGCACTGCTGGGCTCCTCCCTGCTCAGCTTCAGGCTGATGGCAGCTCTGGTGCCAGGGCCAGGGAGCGCCGGGTGCTCCAGGACTGGCCGGCCGGCAGCAGGAAGAGCTTTCTAGGAAAGCAATCTCCGTGGGAAGGCGGCCAGCACTGGAGTGGCAGCCTTGGCACATGCCAGGCACTGGGCAGAGCATCCATGAGCCGACCTGCTCCTCTGCAGGGCATCACCATGGCCTGGAAACACTCCTGCCGCTCCAGCTGGTGGCACAGAGCAATTGTGGGCACTGTGGGGGTCACTGGGAACCCCCCACCCAGGACATGGGCTGCCCTGTGCCATCCTGCCACCGTGTCCAGGGTGCACAGAGGTCTCTGGGGGGGATTGTACCCAACCCATCATCCCTGGCAAAACCCCTCCCTCAGCTCTGCCATTTCTAGCCCTCAGTACCAGTAATAGATTTGCTGCTCTCTGGTTTTGTTTGGATGAGAAATGAAATATTTCTTATGTATATGTATTTTACATATTTTTATATATTCGTATTTATGTTTCCTATATATGCTTATATAAAATTTTCTTTCCTAGATATGTTATATACAATATATAATATATTTTATATATATAAATATTATGTTATATATTCTTCTGTAATATGGAAATATTTCTTAGAAACCCTAGGGTGCACAAATCCTCACACAACTCTTGCCCAAGCTGGAAACAGGCAGGGCAAAGTGATTAAAATCCATGAGAGAAATCAGCAGGCAGGAGGATTTGCTCTAATCCATCACCCCTAACCGAGCTCTGTGGTTAATTCCTTGAAGAAACATGAAGTCCTGCTCCCAGTTCTGAAAACATCCCTGTTTATACTGGGGCATGGCTCTTCCTCCAAAGTCCAGTATTTCTTTTTTTCCAGTTCAGAGAGGATTGTTTGAGCCTGCTTATTCTCAACCTTGGTTTCTAGGCTTTCATATAAAATGTGAGTTACCCATTCACTTCAATAGCAGAGATTCAAAGTTTATCTTATATATATCAACCACTATTTAGGGAAAATTGGCATTCCATTACCATGCACCAAACACCATAATTAAGTTTCAATTTGTAAGGGGATGCTGAGGTGTGGTACGGACAGGAGACACATATTTTGGACAACCCCTCTGGAGCTGGATCTGTTCTGGGAAGTGGGAGGGCTGATGGCATCCCCCAGACTCCCCCGTCCCATCCCATCCCATCCCATCCCGCCCCATCCCATCCCATCCCATCCCATCCCTGTGTCCCCACAGACCTCCCAGTGACCCGATCACATCCTCCCACTTTTAGCCTGAAGTTGTCACTCGATAGGAAAACTCCCCCGCTTTCTCCAGCTCAACTTTGGCTGACCTCATGAGCGATGTAAACTAGCTGAAGGAAGCAAAGTCAGAGAACAGCCCAGTGGTCCTTCCCGAGGGGGCAATCGCTGTCAAAGTGTGTTGGTGGCATCACCCAGCCCTGGTCCCCAGCAACGAGCTGCAGCTCCCCGTGTGACTTTGTCAGGGCAGATGCATTGCTTGCCACTTGCTATCACCTTTTCAATCACAGTGACTACAAGCCCTGACAAGCACTATCAGCAGTTTAAATGCAAGGAGGATTAGATTTCAAAAGAAAGAGGTATTCAACATGAATCCGTGCTCAAATACAACAGTTTTTTTGGCACAGTCATTCTGGAAACTCTGAGCCCCCCACTCTGGGCACCCAAGCATCCTTTAGGTCATGTGGTTTAGTGAGCTCAGCTTGGCTTGACATGGCTTTTGGTGTGTCACCTGTTTAATCAGCCCCCATCACTCCCCATTGCCCTCGGAGGGGCCCCACTCGCAGCCCCGCTGGCGTCATTGTTGGTTTTTGTTTTACAGGGGTAATACAGCCTACCCACATCCTCCCGGCCCCGGCTCCCACCCACACACTGCTGCCATTAATGGGTTTACTTTGCCGTGCCTCGCAGGTACCAGCCTCCCAAAGGCCATGTCACTTTGTCATCCCGAGCCAGCAGCTGCACGGCGGATGAGTGGCAGGTGGCAGCCCCGTGTCCCCTCGCCCAGGGAGCGATGCCCCTGCGAGCAGTGTGTCCTGGAAGGCTGGATTTGGGGTTCCTGTCTCCACTCCGAGCCCTGATGCATCTCCAGCCCTCTTGGCTCCCCATGCCCCTCTCTCTCCTTCCGTGGGGGGTTGAAAAATCACTAAGAATCTGCTGAAGGGAGTTGAAAATCCAAAGTAGGAGCCAGCTGAGCACGCCACGCAGAGCCACACCAACCCCAAACCCTCGGCAAGTGGCTGGGTGGGACAAGGGCACCTACAGCCAGAGGAGGGATCAGGAGGGAGTGAGCACCACAGAGCTGTCCCCAACTGGGAGGAAGAGGATGAAAGCCCTGTACCAGGGATGAAGGTGCTTTAGGAGCAGAGGGCAGAAATAAAATTGAACAGTGGGTGATGGTAAAGTGGGGAGCTGCAAAACGCACTGAAAATTCCTTCTGCTTCAGACATCTGCAAAAAGTATCCTACTAGAACCAAAATTGGGCTCCAACCCCAGGCTCCACTCATCCCCTACTTACTGAGATCCCAAACACCTCCACGGTGGTAGCGGACGTTTGCTTTGTGTCTGGGTGGGCACACATGTCCCAGTGCTGCAAAATGATAAGAACGTCTAGAAAAAACACAGCAAACCCCAGAAAAGTGCTGGCTGCTCACGTGAGGATGGGGATGGCCCTGAGATGACTTCATGGAGCAGCAGCAGAATCCAGGGGCACTCCAGGGGTGTGCAGCGAGCCCCCATCCCCTGGCTGTGCTCTGACAGGGGCTTTGGTTGTGATTTGCAGAACCATCACTCCCTAGAGAAATGCTGGGATTTACCCCACGGGTGCAGGTCTGGCTGGAAATGGAGCACAGCTGCCTGGCTGGTGGTGATGCTGCCGCCCAAGGAGCCACCATGGGACAGCCCTTCTGCCTCCCCAGATCCCCTCTGGACAAGGGACTGCTCCGAGCATCCCCAAATCCTCCGTCCTCAGCCCATCTGCTGCTCGAATCCCCACTCCCGGCTGCAATGTCGGGGTGGCTCCCACTCCTCATTAGAGGTCGCAGCCCCTGAGCAAAGATTAATCTGGCACTTGTGCAAATTTATCTGCTTGAAAAGAGAGGGACCGGCTCTGACCTCGCAGTCTGGAGACTGGTGGGGAGTTTACTGTCCCCTGAGCTGTCAAGCCAATTCCCTGCAGTACCAAGCTGTTGTTCTTGGCATCTGTTAGGCAGAAAGACTGTGAAACACCCCAAATATCTGTTTGTTTTAAAAGGTAAATATTAATTTCAGGATGCTGTTTACATAAGCAGACTCTCTGTGCTTGAACTCATCGCCTCTTGCTAGTGTCACATGGTATTACTGTGTATTTAACATTTATTTAACTCTACTCGGTCCTGCTTGTGCCAGATGGCAAACAGCCTGCACGGCCAGGCAGGGCTTAGCTCGGTGCTGCTCTGAGCACGACAAGGGGGTGGGTTGAGACTGCAAAATCAAAAGTTTGAGCAGTTTTGTGGCTGCAGTTTCCTGAATGACACTTAAACACACTGTGGCTCTGATGTCCCTGAGGCTGGATGGTGACCCTGCCTCCAGAAGTGTGGCAGAATCCAAAAACAAAACAACCAGGGAATCATCCTCTGAAAGTCCAAACCAGTGCAAAGGCTGGCATTTCCTCAGCCCTGGCCTGGCCTCGGAGTCTGATCACCTTGGCCTGATCCTGCTTGGCACTAAGCCCTGTCATTGCTCCATAGGGATCTGTGGATCCCAAAAGAGTTGTCCCTGCCAGGCCATCACAATTTGCATGGACTGGGAGGAGGTTACATGGCAGAGGATCTGCTCACTGGCTCCTGGGATCCTGAACAGTGAGTTTGTTCATCTCGGTGGAAAGCTGAGAGATCTTGAAAAGTGATGCACAGCCCTGACTGCTGAATGCTCAGACATCACTTTTCTGTCCCTCCTGATGTTTACTCTCCCAGCACAGGACATTTTTGGGGTAATGTAGCACGGTCTGTGTCACTGCTTTCTTAAACAAGGAAGAAATGGAGCCAGAAAACCTCTGGAAAACAAAAGGGGTATTCAAGACAGTATCACCCTCTTTATGACTACAGCAGACACCCATCAGCTTGAACGTACAAACAAAGAAGGTCTGAGATGTTTTCAGGACCAGCGTTAGAGCTTCTAAGCTGAGCTGGACACTCTCATTCTCAAACATTCGTGTTTGCAGAAAGGGACCTGCATGATAAATAATGTCCCCAGATTTTATCATGGAATTATTGCCTGTTTGGGCTTGATCACTGCTATGTGCTCTGCTTCCCACCTGCTGAACAGGTCTCATCCCACCCTCCTCTCCTGCAGCAGTTCTTGCTCAGTGAGATCCCATCCTCCTCTCCCAGCCACGCCTGCCTCTCTGGGCAATGCTGACCACTCGCAGTGTGCCAGGAGGAACACTGACCAGACACCAGGACTGACCTTGGGAAACCACCAAGCTCCAGACCTCCCTTCTGGCACCATCTGCCTCCTTCTCCTTTAACTCAGTTCTCACCCATGTTAATGATGCTTGTACTCAACTTTGTATTTTGCCTTGTTTAGAAAACCGGTTCCCAGAGATGAAAGCAGGCAGGTTACTCTGCCATGACCTGCCCCATGTAGATAAACCCTTTATCTCACTTCCCATTCATTTTTATGACAGCAATTACTCTTTTTTCAGCATTTTTAGAGCTACACATGCCTGCGAGATGAGAGATTTCTAAATAACATCCCCTCTTGCTCTTGTGTTCATTGTTCTTTGATCAAACCTATTAATCCCTTGCCATCAGATTTGCCTTCCCTGTAGAGGAAGTGGGTGGTCCGAGCTGGTGTGGGACATGGGAGGGGACAGAAAAGAGGTGAGGAAGAGGCAGGACAAGGCTATGGGGAGCAAGATCAGGCATACATCTTTGCTTGAGTGAGCTTTTCCCAGCCCAGGGCTATGGTCATCAGCTGGGACCTTCCCTCCCTCCAGCTCCTGCTCCCTGTTTCGAATACTGGCCTGCAGAGAGGAGAACAACCTTCAGCTGCCCTCAGGTACCTCAGCAGCTGCAGGGACAGAGCACCTCAGACCTGCTGGTGGCTCACCTTGCTCCATATCCTGCTGTACAGGGCCTCCCTTGAGGTGGGGGCTCACACAAACCCACACTTGGGAGGAGCAGCAGCAGGGTTGCAAAGAAAGTCCTGCTTCCAGAGATGGAGCTTCCCACCTGCAGCCACCTCTGTGTCATGCTGGTTTTATTCAGAGGGGGACTCAAGACCATGAGGTTTTATAGAAGCATAGAAGGTTTGGCTTGGAAGGGACCAACCCCCTGCCATGGGCAGGGACACCTTCCACTAGCCCAGGTGGCTCCAAGCCCCATCCAACCTGGCCTTGGACACTTCCAGGGATGGAGCAGCCACAGCTTCTCTGCCCAACTTGTGCCAGGGCCTGCCCACCCTCACAGGGAAGAATTCCTTCCCAATATCCAATCTAAACCCACTCTATCAGTTTTAAACCATCCCTTCTTGTTCTGTCACCCCAGGTCCTGGCAAAATATCTCCATTCTCCTTGTCAGCTCCCTTCAGGTACAGGAAGGCCACAATTAGGTCACCCCTAACCCTTCTCTTCTCCAGGCTGAACAATCCCAATTCTCTCAGCCTTTCCTCATAGGAGAGGTGTTCCATCCCTCTAATCATCTTCGTGGCCTCCCCTGGATTCACTCCAATAGGTCTCTGTCCTTGCTGTGCATCCTATTTCCTTTGGTTGGACCTTTGCAGGAGCTGAAGGAGCACAGAATGGGACCAGACCCAGAATGGTGCTTCCCATCAGGGCTTGGGTACAGCAAACAGAACTGAAAAAAAACACATCCTCAGAGCACAGCTCGCTCAGCATGGCACGAGCTGAGGTGTGGGATGCCAGCACGTAATCAGAGCAGACGCCAAGTACCTGCTTGGACAGCAAGCACTGCTCCCCTGTGCACCAAATAGAGAAGTGCTCCATGGAAAAACAGGCCGTGACTCGACTGTCTGATATCCAATTAAATGTGCTAAAGATGGTGGGAGTATTTCTTGACTTGTGGAGGGCATGAATTAATATTTTTGTGGTTTACCGGCCATAGATTTATGACATGTATAGTGGCTGTGTATTTATAGTCCTAAAAATGCCGTTTGCAAAACTGTGGATGCTCAGTCGGGTGTGATATATGGATATAAATACTTAGACACACATATATATATACCTCTCTAGCATGTGTGTCCCCACATACTGCACTGGGCTGAGAAGTCTTTTTCTTGTCCCAAATACATGATGTTTAAATGAGAGAAAGGGTTCCAAATACAGTCCATATGCCTGTAGAGCTCCTTCTCTAATACACAAGCCTGTTTCAAGGACATACAGAAGCATCAGCTGAGCGAACAGGTGTTGCTCGGTTGGACGCAGCACAGAAATCCATACTCATAAAGGCTTGGGTGGGTTTTTTTTTCTCTTGGAGCAAATAAACCCTGCTCTGTGTACTAATGTACCAGCAGAGCAAAAACTGCATCAGACGCCTTCATTTGAGGGCTGTCCATGTTTCCCAACCTCTACTCCAGCTCCAAAGAGCATGAGACAAGCTCAGCTTGCGGTATGGCTTAAAATCTGGGGAGCTGGAGGTGGGGAAGGGGTGCTCCTCACAGGGCAGGCTATGGCAGTGTGTGTCCCAGGGTGACAAGGTCCCCCTGCTCACAGACCATCATGATCTGGAGATCATCCTTCCTACAGGACCATGCCCATGCCCCACATCTCACCCACACCCCTGGCCCCACTTGTCTCAAATCTGAGGAATCCTTGCTCACACCTCTCCCTCTGTAGAAGACACTTGCCAGAGGAGCAGCAGAATGGCCACATTTAAAACACAGGTTTGCTTCTGTGAGGAATCACACAAACCTATGGAAACATCCCCAAAACTGCTGTCTTGAGCAGCTGCATCTTTCATTGGCATTGAGGCCTGCAAGATCGTGCACCTTTTCCTGGTATTCTGTGGGTATTATTTAGGCAATCCTCTCCTCTTTGGGGTTTCCCTCTGCAGCTGTTCCATCTTCAGAACCCAAGCAGCAATGCAGACCCTGTAACAGAGATGCTCTGTGTCCACCATGCTTTGCCTTGGGCAACATCAAAGCTCTTGAACAGAAAGAAGGACAAAAAATACATTTGCTCCTCCTTCAGAGCCTTCCCCAGCACATCCCAGTGCTCTGCTTTGCTGTCCCAGCCCTCATCACCCCCTTCTCATTCCGAGCAGTGACACTTCTCAGCAGGGCATGTCCCCCAGTGTTGTGGTGCTCTGGAGGGATGGGACACGAACCAGGGCAGCATCATCACAGCAGTTCCCATCT
The DNA here is from genome assembly GCA_013396755.1 of Sclerurus mexicanus. NCBI lineage: Eukaryota > Metazoa > Chordata > Aves > Passeriformes > Furnariidae > Sclerurus > Sclerurus mexicanus. Next base: position 254,404 of record VWZF01005908.1, read on the forward strand.
CCTGCTCTGCACGCAGGCACATGGGGGGCTCCAGGTGAGCCTCAGGGAAATGCCAGGCTGAGAGGAATGTCTAGGTGGTTTTGGAAGCTGCTCCCACCCTACTGGGCTCTGATGGAGCCCAGTCTGTCACTCCTCAAGGCGTTTTGCAGGCTCCGTGGACCAGTTAAAACCAAGCCTTTGTCAGCACCCCACACAATGGCCCTTTCTGCTGCGCCAGTGTGAATTTGGGCTCAGCCAGGGTGTAGATGACACTGTGGTGGTAAAGGCAGGCCAGAGCCAAGCTGCAGGAGATAAGGGCAGTGTGGGGGATGTGGGCTTTGGCAGACAGGACCCAGGGAAGCACTAGTGCCTTGCAAGGGGAGGAGGCAAAGACACAAAGTTAAAATGAGGACAATGGGACTAGATGGATGGTCCTGTCGTTTTCAGTGCAAATTTGGATCTGCTCCACCCTGGGACATCTGGGCCCGGGAGATGCCGGTTCTTGGCCGGCAAACTCAAACAGAGCCTGTGGCTCCCTGAGCATCCACAGTGAGTCAGTGCCAAGCTGCAGTGCTGGGCTTTCCACAGGCTGCTCCCCAGCAACCACCAGCCCAGAGCTGGGGCAGGTCAAACCCAGTTTGCTGGGAGCACAGCCCTACTGGGAAACAGCAGCCCTGACCCGTGTGCCCTTTTTCCCCGAGCAGAACTCCCAGCTTCCACTGCCTTGATCATAGAGACACTGCCTTGAGGGGGTGGATAGTGCCTTAGGGCAGCCAGCTTGGATCTCCTGCCCAGTTCCAAGAGCTCTCCTTCACTGGAATGAGCTCTGCCAAGGCTGAGCCAAGAGATGGCAGGGCATCAAGAGCCACACTGGTACCAGCACGACTTGCTAACTGGTGGGACACTCGGTCCTGGCTCTGCTTCCAGGACCACATATATATTTTGTTGCTGGAAAGAGAAACCCCAGCTATAACCCAGCTTGCAGACATTTCTTTCTCCCACAGCTCCTTCCAAGTGTTTCGGGACATCCCTGCCTGAGCTGGCCTATCTGCAGTTTCCCTCGGGAACCTACCATGGCAAGCCCCTCCAGGATGGGAGCAAGGCTGTGCTTGGTTTTCAGATGCCAATTGGACTTCAGCATGAGGAAAAGGTTCTTCCCCCAGAGGGTGGTGGGCACTGCCCAGGCTCCCCAGGGCAGTGGGCACAGCCCCAAGGCTGCCAGAGCTCCAGGAGGGTTTGGACGACACTGAGGGACAGGGTGGGATTGTTGGGCTGTTTGTGCAGGGCCAGGAGCTGGATCGACGATCCCTTCCAGCTCAGGATATTCCATAGTTCTATGAGGCTGCAGCCTTGACAAACCCCAGGTAGGACTCTTAGGCTCTCTGTGAAGCTCTCATGGTCCCAAACTCCAACATTTCTGGGCTTTGAGGCACCTACCAGAGATAAATGCACTAAAGGCTTTAATTTGTCAAAGTGAAAACCAGTCAGCTCTGACACGGATATTTGGCTGTGGCAGGACTCACTGGGACATTTTGTGGACACGGTTTAGTGGTGGGCTTGGAATGTGGGAAGTGCCAGGAGGGAGCAAAACCACTTTGGTTACAATACCTGTGGCCCCAGGGCTGGGCTGCAGACAGACATATTCATCCTCAGGTATTGTAGCACCTTTGGCCGTGTGTACAGGTATTGTAACACCTTTGGGGGGGTGAACAGGTATTGTAACACTTTTGGGGCATGTGTACAGGTATTGTAACACCTTTGGAGAGGGACACAGGTATTGTAAGACCTTTGAGGGTGTGTACATCTTTTATTACACTTTTGGGGCTGTGTACAGGTATTATAGCACCTTTGGGGCTTTGAACAGGTATTGTAACACTTTGGGAAGGGGTACAGGTATTGTAACACCTTTGGAGAGGGACACAGGTATTGTAAGACCTTTGAGGGTGTGTACATCTTTTATTACGCTTTTGGGGGTGCATACAGGTTTTCTTCCACCTTTGGTGGGGGGTATAGGTTTTGTTTCACCTTTGGGGGGGTACAGATGTTGCAACACCTTTTGGGGGGTGTACAGGTATTGTAAGACTTTTGGGGAGGTGTGTACAGGTATTGTAGCACCTTTGGGTATGTGTACAGGTTTTGTTACACCTTTGGGGGGCTATTGTAACACCTTTGGGGGGTACAGGTAGTGTAGTACCTTTGAGGAGGGCAGAGGTAGTGTAACACCTCTGGAGGGGACACAGGTATTGTAAACCTTTTTGGGGAGTGTGTACAGGTTTTGTTACACCTTAGGGGAGGGTACAGGTATCAATGACACCTTTGGGAGGCTATTGTAGCATCTTTGAGGGGGGCACAGGTAGTGCAACACCTTTGGGGGTGTGTACAGGTTTTGTAGCACCTTTGGGGGATGTACAGGTAAAGTTTCATTTTTTTGGGGGGTACAGGTATTGTAATAGCTTTGGGGATGTGTACAGGTATTGTAACACCTTTGGGGGGGCACAGGTATTGCAACCCTTTTGGGGATGTGTACAGGTGTTGGAACCCTTTTCGCGATGTGTACAAGTATAGTAACACCTTTGGGGATGTGTACAGGTATTGTAGCCCTTTTGGGGATGTGTACAGGTATGGTAACACCTTTGGGGATGTGTAGAGATATGGTAACACCTTTGGGGATGTGTACAGGTATTGGAACCCTTTTGGGGATGTGTACAGGTATGGTAACACCTTTGGGGATGTGTACAGGTATTGGAACCCTTTTGGGGATGTGTACAGGTATGGTAACACCTTTGGGGATGTGTACAGGTATTGTAGCCCTTTTGGGGATGTGTACAGGTATAGTAACACCTTTGGGGATGTGTACAGGTATTGTAGCCCTTTTGGGGATGTGTACAGGTATTGTAGCCCTTTTGGGGATGTGTACAGGTA
>VWZF01005910.1:765-11156 GCA_013396755.1 Sclerurus mexicanus
TCCGTCGCGTGTGCGGCGCAGCCGTGTGGTACCGTGGCACGGGCAGGGGGGCGGTCGTCAGGAGGGCGCAGTTCGCTGCTCGTCGGAGGCGAGGGAAGCGCGCCGGGGCTCCGCGGTGCCTCAGCGCAGGGCGGGGGCGCCGGGAGTGGCGGCGAGAGGCCGCGGTTCCTGGGCGCGGGGGCTCCGTGCGGGCGGGGCTGAGCTGTGGCGCCCGGCTCAGCGGGCCTCCCTCGCGTCTGTAGCGCATCCGTTTCTAGGCCTTGCTCCTTTAGTTTCGTGACCTGGAAGTCTTAGTGGTGCTTCCAACGGGCCATGTCTTGAAATGCTTTTCAGACGAAGGGTACATCGTCATTTGGGAAGCGGCGAAATAAGACGCACACCTTGTGTCGTCGATGTGGGTCCAAGGCGTACCATCTGCAAAAATCAACCTGTGGGAAGTGTGGTTACCCTGCTAAGCGTAAGAGAAAGTGTAAGTTACAAACTTTTAACTGGCTTCAGTTCAAAAACATGTGTTTCTCCTTCAGTAGTCTTTTTCCAACTTCATGGTGATATAACTATGTTTTAGCTAATGTGCAGTATTACTGCATAGAAACTGACTTATATTATAAATATTTTTTCCTTTTGTCAGCTTGAATGAATGTGTCACAAAAATGTGATGTGCAACTTAATTATTTGGTACAGATGAGTAACAGAAACTTATATGTTTTAGATAACTGGAGTGCAAAGGCTAAAAGACGCAACACCACTGGTACTGGTCGCATGAGACACCTGAAAAGGGTCTACCGTCGATTCAGGTATGACACTTTATTACAGACTAGCATGGTGTGAAATCCTGCACAGACATCACTTAATTGTAAAATTAATCATTCAAAGTTAACGTTTTATTTTTTATTTTTTGTAAATACTAGTTAACGTGGTATGATCTTCTTAAATATATCACAAAATGATGCTTTATGTATCTCACTCTTTGGTAAGACCCATGGTGTAAGTTCTGATGTTTTCATTAAGTGAAGATAGTACAGAACACAGCGGGGATTGTAGTAAAAAGCCCATGTCTAAAAATACATTCTTTGTGTAGCACTGCCTCTGTTTGTGGTTTGGCTAAATTGATGGTTACACTAATGTGTGGACATTTTTAGAGACAAATTTTGAAATCCAATCCCCATTTGCCCCAGGAAAAGGGTTCAGGACAGGAACTTCTGGAGCCTCTCTTACATCTAGGGTTCAGTTAGCAGTAAGGAGGTGTTACATCATATTCTGAGCTACAGGTTTCTGAAACTTGTTACAAAGCTTTGGGTTGTGCTTAGGAGGTAGTGGTGGGGTATTGTACTGTTTTTCAGAACTTCTCCATGTTACAAAATTGAACTCTGATCTAATAAAAAAAGCTGTATGAAAAGTACCAACTAATTCCAGAGTGGTGTCATAAAAGTATAGATTGGATTTAATAGCAAAAAGTAGGAGATCCTGGGTGTAATTGAATGATCAATTAATTTCTTTTGGTTAGCACATTCTTTCATAGTGGCAGCCATAAAATATCTTCCATTAGGCAGCTGTAGCTTCCATTCTTTTGAGTGTTGCTGGGATAGAAATGTCATACCCAAAAACAAGCTCAGGGTTGATGAGTCTCTGGTTGGAGGCATAGAGGACTTCTGTTAGAATTAGACTTGGTGCTTCACAAATGTGACATCTTTGGCTGGATTTCTTGGTAGGAGCATGAAGTAAGATGTGCCTTCAGCAGGTGTGCTGTATCTGGTGCAGTCATGGCAGTGTTCATTCAGTTAATAAAATCTTCCTGTTTGAAGAAGTCAAATTTACTTAATCAGAAGAGAGGGAAAACCATACTGCTTATTCAAGATGTTTATTTAAAAGAAGTCTGTATGAATTCCATAGTAGTTTCAGTGCATTACTGAGATAAGCTGAAAAAATGTAATGAGCTTGATCTAAAAGGCCACTGCCAGAAAATAGCCTGGAGCAGGAATCAACCTTTCAAAAAGTGGTCACCATATTTCTTGTTGTAGGAATGGATTCCGTGAGGGAACCACACCGAAGCCCAAGAGAGCAGCTGTTGCAGCCTCCAGTTCATCGTAAAGACTCATCAATTTGTTAAAATAAATGGTCTTATCCAGAAAGTCTGTCACCTTTTTTTTTATATACTTCACTGAAATAGAAAATTCCTGATAATACATAAACACGTAGAAACACAAATTCTGAAGTGATTAATTTCAAACAACCCTTTAACTAACTTTCCATTTGATAGCACCTCCGTCTTGAAAAGGACTGTTATCTCTGCACTGAACTGAAAAAGATGCGTGTATGTAATACTCAAAAGAGCTCTCCAGCCAGAGAAATGGGGTATTTGCACTATGGACTTGGCTTGTGTCTCTGAATCTCATTGTGCCCTAGTATGGGGAGTCTGAATCGTGTCTTAAAGACAGTAGCTGTAATAATGGCTCTACATGCTGTTCTGGAAGGCATTAGTGAAAGAGAGATTTCCAGTCCTGTCTTATTTTTCACTGCTCTGTGGCACTGAGAGGCCTGCAAATGTACTGCATGTTATGTGGGTCGTTGGTTCCTGGACAAACACAAACTTTCAGGTCTGGAGCATGAACACTGCTAGATGCAGAGGGGTTGGAGATTTGTAGGTGGGACAAGAGTTGCCCAAATGGCCTGGAGGGGTTGGTGTGGGAAGATGACAGATCTGAATTAACAGCTGGGTGTAAATAAAAAATACATGATAATTTGCCTGGTGCAGAAGTAAGTCACTTGAAGTTACATAAAAATTGCATACTGATGTCTGATATATTCATACCATGCATGGTCTGTTACTGGTTTTCAAACTGCTTTAAGAAGGTGATCATAAGATGCTGCTATGAAAGTTTGGGGAATTGTAATTACTGCAAGGTTTTAGAGGATTTTCAGATGCCTTCCAAAGACAATACTAGAAATGCAAAATCCGGCAATGGTTTAAGCTTTTGATGCTGCTTTTTGTGCAATTCTTTGGTTTTGCGATGAACTTCCAGCAGAAGGTATTGTGTTGTGATTACTGAATGATCAGCAGCTAATATGTCACCTTATGCAAATCCCAGAAGAAATTTTCAGCCAGGTATAAAATTGGGTTTTCCCTGACTGCACTTTCTTACATTTTTAAGTTCAAGTCTGCCTTTTGGTACTTGAGTGTACTGACTTGGGCTATTTCTAAACTAAAAGAGAAGTCTCACCCTCCTATTCTCTAAGATGTAGCAAATACACAGTATTTACTCTGGTTTCAACTGGTCCCTCTGAGAGAGTTGGAATATAAGGGTGGTGATGCTGTTAAAATACACTGCACAGTGTGTATCCCCAGGGCTAAGGAGTACCTCTGAAATGTGTTTTTGGTAAAGTGTGGGAAGCACTTGAATGTAGGCGGAAGTAATCATAACAGTGTCTTCATTGTTACTCTCCGAGTGAGAACAACCCCAAGTACATCTTAAAAACAGGTCAGTAGCATTCTAAGAAAGGGCTTGTTGAACGATGATACAGTTGGACAGTGCTTTAGCAGGTGTTCTGATTATGGGTGGGAGTGAAAGCCTTTGCAAAGTCCTACATGATCTTCATGTGGTGTGGGATTTTGTTCTGATGAACATGTTTGGTCTGCAACCATGATAAAACAGCAACGGCAAGTGCTTAGCTAACTTGTTGCTGCTACCTTTTAGTTTCTCACCATGAATTGTGCTCCTGAAAAATATTTGTACAATGTGCAATGTAACTATGGTAACAACGATTGAAACTTGAAATGAGTTGCAGTAACTGAAAACCTTCATTTCAGAGGGAATTTTACTTATAGCAAGAATGAATTTTATGGACGAGAAATTTGACAGCCACTGCATTTACAATTGTTTTAGAATTCTTGGAGAGGGGCAGGAAATCAGGTTTTTTGAGTTTCTGTTAGTCCTGTTCAGAAAAGATGTAACTCATGTGTCAGTATCATTGGACTATACTGGAAATAGATTCTGAAGCATTACAGTTCTTTGCAGTGTTTTCCTACATGTTGAAAGCTAGGCTGCTTTTGTGGTTCCTCAGTATATAATCTTCTGTTGAGATCTTGTTCCAAGCTTTTTAATTGGAGGGCTATTAGAACTGAACCTCTGCATAATGTTCACTGACAGTTTAGGTCAGCCCCTTTATGTATATAGAAGTTTGCCATACACAGTCTGTAATGTTTGATTTTTGCATCTTTCAAACTGATATATACAGCATGGTTAGATGGTGTAGTCCAAAGTACATCGGAAATTACTACACTGCATATTGTTAAGTGTACAAGTCTCACTTTCAAGACAGAGATGTACTAGATGATGATTTCTCAAATGCAGAGAAGTGTTTAAGGGACTGGAGTAGTGAAAGATCACCTAAGAAAAAAGATCCTTGTGTGGTGATGCATCACCCTTCCATCCCCCCTGCTGTACCTGCTATCTCAGGACTTGTTAGGACAACAGAAATTTCCCTTGAGCTTATCACAAACACTGTCCATATCAAGGCCTTTGTTGCCTAACCAAGGAGGGTGAGAAGAGATAGTGAGTCATCCCCTGGTAGCCTCGGAATGTTACTTGCCTGAATCATAGCCTGAGTGGAACAATATTATTGCTACTGGACTTTTGAAAATTTTCAGTCTTGAAAATTACAGTCTTGACTGTAACCAGGATGGAGACTGATCACTGAAGTTAATCATCTTGGCCCTATAAACAGCAGTTCTGAGTGAGGCCCTTTGAGCTCCCCTGCACAACAGCAGGCTACATCAGCATCTCCCCCCTAGAGGAACGCCTCTGAGTTCTGCAAGTCTCAGGTTGGAGGAGTTAGTCAACAATGGGACCCACTGCCCTCTGAGTGGGAGTGGAATAGAGCTAGCAGATCTTTAAGGATGCCTTCCACAGAGCAGAAGAGCTCTCAGTCCTTATGTGTAAGAAACCAGGAGATGAAAGAGAATAGCATGGCCGAGTCAAGGCCTGCTTGTCAAACTAAAGAGCAAAGAAGGAAATGCACAGGCAGGGCAGCAGGGATAGGTATCCTGGAAAGAATATAGGGATGTTGCTCAGTTGTGTTGGGATGGGGTCAGGAAGGCCAAGGTGTGGCTAAAGCTGAGCTTGACAAGGGATGCAAAGAAGAGGAAGGGCTTATATAGGTCTGTGATCCATAAAGAAAAGGTTGAAGAAAGTGTAACCTCCCGCCCCACCACCAATGAACAACATCAATTACAAAGTTGGTGGGATTGAGGGCAACCTGTGAGAATTTGCAGGTGACACCAACCTGAGTCATTCAGTTAACATGTCCACAGAATAGGATGCCGTCCAGAGGAACCTGGACAAGCTTTAGAAGTGGGCTCATGTGAACTTAAAAGTGGCTCAACAAGGCCAAGTGCGAAGTCCCACACATGAGTCAAGGCAACCCCCAGCTAAGGGACAAAAGGATTGAGAGCAGCTTCATGAAGAAGGGTAATGGTACATAAAAAGAAAAATGAGTTGGCTATGTGTCTTTGCAGCCCAGAAAGCCAACCACATCCTGGACTGCATGAAGAGCAGCATGGACAGCAGGGTGAGGGATGTGATTCTGCCCTGCTCTTCTACCCTCTACTGAGAGACCCCACCTGGAGTGCTGCATCCAGCCCTGGGGTTCTCAGCACAGGAAAGATGTGGTTCTGCTGGACTATGTCCTGAAAAGGACCACAAAAAAAGGTCAGAGAGCTGGAACAACACTTTCATGAGCACAGGCTGAGAAAGTTGGGGTTGTTCAGCCTGGAGAAAAGAAGGCTTCAGGGAGACCTTATGACTGCCTTTCAATTCTTGGAGGAGGCTTGTAAGAAAGATGGGGACAGACCTGTTAGTAGGGCCTCCAGCGATAGGACAAGGGGTAATAGTTCTAAACTAGAGGAGGGTAGATTCAGGCTACATATAAGGAAGAAATTTTTTACTATGAGAGTGCTGAGACCAGGAACAGGTTGCCCAGAGAAGCTGTGGGTGTGCCACCCCTGGGAGTGTTGCAGGCCAGGTTAGACTGGGCTTTGAGCAACCCCATCTAGTTGAAGATGTCCTGGCTGATTCAGAGGAGTTGGTCTAGAGGACCTTTACAGGTCCATTCCAACCCAAACCATCCTGCGATTCTGATTTTTGCATTGTCCTGTTATGGGTTCAGGAGGATTCCCACGCACAAAATAAAAGATTCTAAAACACAACTGAGGTAGCAAAGCAAATTTATTAGTAAGTAAAGCAAATGTATCCTGTTACTTGTGATAGAAGACAATACATATCAACCCTTGGAATCTTATCAAGCTGTTGAGCAGGAGGAGGAGATAGAGCATGGTATCAGTAGGAGAGGCAGGTAGGCAGTTCAGCTTCAGGGCGTCCTCTGGATCAAAAGGATGTGCATCAGGTCCTCCGCACTCCCTCAGTCCAGGGCCACACCTTATATCTCCTCTCTCTGGAGTGGAACTTTGCCAGCTGCANCTGTTAGTAGGGCCTCCAGCGATAGGACAAGGGGTAATAGTTCTAAACTAGAGGAGGGTAGATTCAGGCTACATATAAGGAAGAAATTTTTTACTATGAGAGTGCTGAGACCAGGAACAGGTTGCCCAGAGAAGCTGTGGGTGTGCCACCCCTGGGAGTGTTGCAGGCCAGGTTAGACTGGGCTTTGAGCAACCCNCTGCATCAAGAGACACAACCATGGACCAAATATGACAAGGCCCTAAACGTGACTCTGGTCCCTAACACATGTTCTCAACCTCAAAACTACAAATAGTAGAAGAGTACAGACCTGGAGCTGGGCAAGACATATGCTTTCAGGGGGAGAAAAGGCAATGTGGAAATAGTACCTGACGACTGTGGAAGAACTGTGCAGCATATTCAGTGGTAATGTGGAGTCAGGTCAAAGAGAAAAGGGCAAGAGGTGAGTGTCTGTTCACAAAATCACACCAGTGATGCCAAGGAAGTCCTAACGCCAGCAAGTAGAAACTATCCTTATTAACATCCCCCATTTAACATTGTCAGTAAAGCTAAAGATATTTTTCCTTTTGTCTTCAATTCTTTATTTGCTTGTACTGTCTAATAATTAGACCTAGACCACTACTGAGAGCCTCCTGGCCTGCTTGCCAGCCCTGAACTGCACAGTGGCCTGATGGCATTGCAGTGTCCCTGGGCAGACACACATTAGAAGAGCCTTGCTGTGTCCCTGACCCCCAACACCAGCTCCCTGTGCGCCACAAAGGATGCCCACACCGGGGCTCCACACGGACATTCCTGGGACACTTGTAACACCCTGGGGAGCTCTGGGCTGGGAATGTTTCTACAGAACAGCAACTCCACTTACATGAGAGTGCCCCTGAGGAACGAGCTGGTGTGGGACATTCCCACCTTTTGCCAGTTTTTGCAGTTCGTGTGCCTTCATTTCTTGGACTGCATAATAATGAGATTTAGGGGACCATTGCCAGACCTATGCTAAGCAATATCTCTTCAGGTATTACTCAGATTGTTTAAATGAATTTATTGAGGTTCATGGCTCCTATTTTCTGACAAAGTATGACTTTGGGAAGCCGAATAAGCTTAAAGGTGTATATTGAAGATCACAGAAGATACAGAAGAAAGGGCTTGAAGACACCTGGATTTTCTTTTCCCAGTATATTGCATAGCCTACCTATAGCACACAGTAGACTTGAGTAGGTTCAAAGTCTACACGTCTACAAAAATATGGGAATAAATTAATGAAAATATATAAACTATTTACATTTAAAGGAAATAAATTGTACAAGGAGAACTTAACAGCAATTTTCTGTCTCAAGATTACAGAGATAATTTACAAAAATCCTTAAATCAACTCTGAGTTCATTTTTTGCTTTAAAATTCTGTTAAAAATAGAGGCATGTCCAATGTGAATAAAAAAACAGAAAAAGCAGTTTTAAAGTAGTGCATGGGCTTTCCAAGGTAAATTATGTAATGGAGAGATTGTAAGAATGTAAGTCAGCTTGAAAGAGTCACTGAGTGATTCCTCTGGTAAGTCTTGCTTCTACAGCTATACAAAGAGGATGACCTGCATCCCACCCCTTGGGCCCCCTCAACATTACATTACTCAAAGCTGCACTATGGACCAAAAAGCTTGATCTTTTAATGTGATTCTTACATGCAAAAATGAGGAAGGAAGCAGTGCTGCTGATTAGTTTTGTGAAGCATCCGTCATTACAGGGAGTAAAGTTCAAGGAGCAATGTAGATTTGTATGTACTGTACATAGGCATCAAATATCAATGTTTATATTATGTTACTGTAAGACTGACCAAAGTCTTGGCCTACATTGTGCTTTATGTGACTCAGCTTGGGAGACTTCACCTATTATAAATTCTATGCTATTTTTTTCCCAAGCAACTTAGTCCTCAATGAATGACAATTTTCAGTAAAACTGAATGCAGTGATAGGAGCACAGATATAAATGAATAAACTATTCCTGTAATACTCATTCTTGGTTGCTAATGTAAAGGTAATGAGTGACTGCTATAGTCTCTTTCCCTGATTTTAACAGTCTATTTATTTTCATTTTCTAAAATGCTCTGGTATCTAAAAGATTTCATTGTAATTGATTAAATGCTATCATTTTATATTACAGACCCATGGAAATTTTTGAATTCTCATTCTATTGCCATGATTAGGACAACAGCTTAAGTTAAAGCCAAAGATAGCTTTGAGTCATTTGGTATCGAGGTATTAATGAGCTCTGCAGACATTCCAAATAGAATTTTCCCTCTTCAGCTAGGTATGGCTTAATCCACTCTGTTTTTTCCAGTGTGATGTCTGATATGTAACTGATAAGTAACTTCCTCATAATGTTTCCAAAAGGTTAAAGTAATGCCTTTCGCAACACAAGAGAGACCTCACTGATTTTTCTTTTCTTGATGTTAGATTACTATCCAATTCTACCCTGAAATGTGATGCCCTGACAATAAATACTTCTTCCTCAAAATCTCAAATCATGAACTATGCTAGTTTGTATATTCTGATTTGTGTGTGTTTCCTCTTCTTGATGTACAAGAGCTTTGGAGCCAAAGATCTAACATTAGGCTGAATAGTTTTTATGATTATGCTTCAAAAGTTGTGCAATTCTATATAGTAGTGTAGCATAATACTAATGTAGTGTAGCAGGATATATGTAGCAGGGTCATGCTGCTTTTGGTGTTGAAGAACGCTGAGACCAGCCTGACTCAACAGTCCCAAAGTTAAACATCCTGAGGATGTGCAGACCGATGTTTTCTGACAGAAACTGGTGAGGATGGGGCAAAATTTCCGAGAAAGGACGAAGAAATGATAGTACCAGTAACTTCCATGAAGCTGCTGAGCTGAAAGCTTCTTAGCTGACACAGTTCACCTGGAAACATACGGCTGACAGTCCACCACTTCTTACGGTGGAAGTCTCTCTTTTTAAGGACAGGCACTTCCAACACACCCCTGCTAGGAGTGAGTGTGCTAAGATTCCTCCCTTGAGTAGGGAACACCTCTCCAGGTTATTCCTGTATGAATTTTTTTACCCCAATTACGGTAGAGGAATTTCTTAAAAAAGTTTTCCATAGATCAGAATTTCTGTTTTCCAGCTGTTAATGACTGTAACATAAGGAATAGTAAATGCTCTCCAAATTGGATTTAAGGCCATTACTAGAAAAAAAAACCCACCAAACTTCTTGCTGTCTGATGTATTTATCTTTTTGCAAAGTCGTTCAGGGGCTGTGCTTGGGGCAGGCAAAAGAAACTTTTAGATTATATGAGTCACTCCCCATTCTGGAGAACTGGGGAAAGGAGGGAAGGGATGGGAGTTGCCCATAACTAACTTTCCTCTTTGCTTGATGACCTCTCCATTCAAGAACACCCGTTCAATAGTCCCATTTTCTCCCGGTCTATTTCTTGTTTCTTTGAAGGTAGGGCTGGAATGATTTAAAAAATTAGACTCCTGTTACAGTCGGCAATGAGAGAGGTGTGGTGTTTGGTATGCAGGCAGTACAAGTGCCCGGGATGGGAGGCGGGTTGTGGCCCCAAAGGCCGTGTGAAGGCAGAGCCGAGGACAGGTTACCTGCGCGGGCGGCGGCCGAGACACCCCCGCCTTTCGCTGGGTCACCACCAGGCTCGGGGTTTGCCGCAGGGAAGAGGAAGTGCGGGGGACAAGCGGAATTATTTTACAGGATTATCGGCCATACAGGCTTCAGGAGCGTGTTTTAGGGGAGCTCGCTCGCTGCGGCGCCGCCACCGCAATTACTCCGGCCCCGGGCAGCGCCACCAGCACCCGGCCCCCCCCCGGACACCGTGGGCCGGCCCGGCCTCCCCCCCGGGCCGCAATGGTTCGTCCCGGGCAGCGCGGGAGGGCGGGGAGCGCGGCGTTCCCTTCCGGGTTCGGG
>VWZF01005910.1:11407-33611 GCA_013396755.1 Sclerurus mexicanus
GCGGGAGCGGGGCCGGGGCCGGGGCCGGCAGGCTCCTGGCTGCCCCTGGGCGCGGCCCGGCCCGGCCCGGCCCGCGGCGGGAGCGGCTGTCCCGTCCGTGCCGGGGGGTCCCCCCGAGCCCAGCGCCGCTGCTTGTTTCAAACAGCGCCGGGCGGCTGGCGACAAGCAGGGACTCTGAATTCCTGAGCTGCCCTGCGCTGCGTTTTGCCGCACAAGTGCGAAGTCCCGATGCCCTTGTAAAGAAGGCAGGATTTCTCTCTCTACAAACAGAGAAATAGGCGTAAAAAGCTGATCCGGGATGGTTGGATTGGCTGATACAGATATGGAAAGAGTTTATACTTAATATACTTAACCAGTGGTTGTCAAAGTTTTTTTTTGAGGTCAAACTTTACACCGTGGGGCTGCTGACGCTGTGCTGTGGATTGGAAGGCTAGTAGAAAGAAAGTAAAACTTCTACTTACCCATCACAGGTAGAAGAACTGTGTATTAGCTTATACGCACTGTTCTTGCTGTGTAGCTTGTGAGAACTTCAAATATTGGGGCAAGCAAATTGAAAACATCCTTTCTGAAATGAGTTGAGCAAGGCTCAGGCTATATTCTTCTTCATCAGGGATTTGCATTTCTTTTTAAAAAAAAACCAACAAACGCAGCTTTTTTTCAGTATCGATGTTATGTTGTATGTGTTCTGCACAAGCTGTTTCAACAATTGGCATGTTCTGAAGAAATTACTAATGTGTGGGAAATAATCAGGATATTTTTCTCTCGGAAAGCAGTGGAAAATATTTTATAGCAGAGCCCTTCGAGTCTCCTTTTCAAGGCACTTGGTAGCAGCGATCCCCCCCCCACCAACTAGCTGCTGGAATACCATTCTTTTCTTGGGAGCTTTCTCTCCTTAAATAGAGAGAAAATAAGATAGCCTAGAAGACTGGCATCAGGTTCTTCCTTCCCCATGAAAGGACTATATGATTGAGGGGAGGAGCCAAAGATGTCTTTGTTTTGGGTTTTTTACCTGGCACACTGCACAAAACTAAGATTGGCATACCATCAGTGTTAGAGTATGCTCTTAAATTTAAGAGAGCACTATTGCACCACTGCTTTTCTTGTCACTATATGATGTACTGTGCTACTTTTGTCTTCCTTTAGCTGTCTGTAGTAAAGGACATGTTTTATCTATAATGCACTGGTTTTCCTCCTGAGCACACATTTTCTTCATTTAATACCAGATTTGTGATTGTCTTTCTCTAATCCTAATAATTTGCCTTCTCTGGTGATATGATTTCATCAACTGACATAAAGTGAAAAACTAATAAATGTGTTCACTTCTTAAAATTCATTTAGCGAATTTGTTGAGCTCATGTGATGTAGCATGTCAGGCATACGGCTCCTTGAAAATGGATATTTGATTTTAACAATGGTGGCAGCCTGAAAAGATTGAAGTGGAAAACCAGTGCCTTACTTGGTAATTGTTGAAGGTCTTCTGTTGTCAAGGTAGCTGTCAGATGAATTCAGCCTGCTGCTTACCCTAGATGCTAAAATGCCACAGAAGTGAAAAACTGTGAGATAGGAGAATACTGAATTTAAACCAACTATGAGACACATTCTCATTGAAACTTAACCTTGATTGCAGTGTAAAACATCTATCCCTGTTTGTCAATTTTTTTTTTTTAAACACTGCTGATGTTTTCTTCTGAAACCAAATGTGAACTTTTATTTTCAGGTATTTTTTGATTTGAAGTTAGCTTTCATAAAAGGAAGAGTACTCATACTTCCAGTGTTCCATACTGAGAAAATGAGGGATACTACTTCAGTTTGTTAATACACAATAGTTGTTCCAGATCATTAGATCTAAGTTATCAGTGCTGGTCTGCATAGACTGCAGACATGATTTAAATAGGTGATCTCTATCAAGGCAGCAATAAGGAACCTGGAAATGGACAGTGAAGATCAGTATGATATCTAATATTGTGTGGCAGTATGGCTTTGTACAGCATGAACTATTGTTTGCTTTTTTCTTTTCATGTTAGTTAAAACATTTATTTATCTCGTACTTTTGAAGATTGCTTTCTTCTGAGTTTTGGGCTGGCTTTTTGGCTTATTGCAGAATTGCTTCATTGAATATAACATTAAGCTTGTTCAAGTTTTTTTTTTTTGTTGTTGTTTCTTTTTTTCCTACACACTTAATGACTGATAGCTGTATATCATGAGAGTGTTGTATTTACTCTGGATGGCCTCATAATAATTTTTTTCCAGTTGAAGAACTGCTGAACTAGGTTGGAGACTGTTGCTCATGCACTTCACTTAAATGAAGTCACTGCTGCTTTGAGACAGTCACTGTCTTAGAAATCTTGCTGCTATGCAAAGTCACAGTGATGTTTTTGAAGGCAGTTGATATTATCAGAGAATAAAGAAATACAGGAAAATACTAGGTTTGTTAAATGGAGTTTTTTTCAGTGATTATTTTGAAGAACTGATAGCTAGTTGAGGATTAGGGTGATAAACATACATTTCGTTACTTCAAATTTGTGAGCATTCTCTTTTATAGGTAAAATTTCTGTTGAAAGGTAATGTAAAGTAGCTTTCAGAAAGTTAACAGTCTGCTTACATTTTTACATGGTGTTATCATCTGAGATGGCACTTTCAGTTCTGTCCTAATGCTGAATTCAAAAGTGTCAGCAGTCTGTTACCAGTCAATGTCTGATGTTTTACTGGTAATGGATACCTTGAACCATATCCAAGAAGACAGTTTTATTTTATGAAGTGGATAGTTATTGAAAACTTGTATCTTAAAAATTTAGATTTGTTATAATTTTAAATTCAATTAAAGGGAAGCAAAAACTACCAGAGAAAACAGAGATTGAATTTGAAATGTCTTAAGCAAGAGAACAGTGTTTTTTAGATCTTTCTGCACCTGCACCAAATCAGTGTTTTCATTACAATAATTTATCCAAAGTTGACAGAGTTGAAGAAGCAGAAAATCTTGTTTTCTCTCAGTTAGTGAATAAAATTTAGGCTTGAGGCACACAGCTTTGAAGGCTGTGACAGCTAGAATTGGTTTCAGTCAACTACAAATGTTACTGTTTAATTACTTTGAATGAAAATTTTGTTTTGAAAAACTCTTTTCATATGTGCCTTGCATATTGAACATGGCTTGTAGCTCATAAATTACTTTCTAATGTTTTTCTGAGTTTTAATGAAATTCCAGTCTAAGGTAGACTGACAATTCAGAAATTAAACAAATTGGCTCAAAAATGAGGCTTTTTAACATATATACAGAATATTTTTTTATACATGTAACAAAGAACTGCATACTTATATGCTAAGCTGTAGAATTGGTCAGCTACACATGCTACTTACTATATTAAACATCTTCCTAAATGTACTTTGTAAAGCAAAGGAAGATGCAGATTCACGTGCCTAACTGGTTTTTGGTTAGTTTCTGAGAAGCTGTTTCTTGCTAAGAAAAACTAATGTTAAATTTAAACTTAAAGTGTTTTTCAAATGCTTCTGCATTACTTCAGTTCCCATTATGGATAGGCAAGGACTTTATAATTCAAAGGGAATAGTTGCTTTTCTTATTTTCTATGTTGATGATTCTTTACGCCTTAGGGTTTGAAGATGGCTGATATAATTTGCTGGGTTCCTTTAAAACTTGAATCACAATTGAGCTGAAGAAAAGGAAGAGGATGTGATTGCTTTAATTGTGGATCTGGTTCAAAGCAAGTAATTCTCATAAAAGTTCCAGGCACTCACCGGTCACTGCTTTGAGGTCTCTCTAGAACTTGTGGTAGATGGGGGCTTTGTCCTGCATTCCTCGGCAGTGCAGAGGTACTTCCCTGCCCAGTACTTTGGTCATTGTGGCTATTTTTAGGTGCTGACTTCTGAATGAGGTGCTGACTTCTGACTTCTTAATCACTCAGATGCTTATCATTATCTTTGCCTCTCTGCTGCTAAGAATTTCTTGTCATTTGCAGGATTTTAGCTCAGTATAGAGGGAAAAGGCAGCAGGAAGGTGTGTTGTAAATGAGGTTTCCAGATTGATGGGTGTTATTCTATCCAAATTATCTGTTGAATGCAGGAAAATTTTTGTGGGTCGCTGCTGTTTAATCACAACTTCCCATGGATATATTTAAAGAAGCCTGGTGCTTATTTAAATGATGAACGATGTAGGTGTCCCTAGAATTGGCTTATCTTAAAAAGGTAGAAATCAGGGTGGCAGATGGATGTGCTTGATTTATAATCACTGCGTACAGAAACCATTCAGATAGTGAAGCGTTCTAGTGGAAGAGGTACTTAGCTTCTCAGTGTTTTATCTGTGATCCAGTGGGTTTAAGAAGAATATTCTACCAACTTCATTGTGACTCTTTCCAATAGCACCTGCAAAACTAAGGACTTAAAGAGGAGTAATTTATTGGGAAATACTTTACAGTTTAAAGAAAAATTACACTCTCCTCTTCTCTGTTTCTAGTAATGTGTGAGGTTTCAAGTTTGCATTGTGTTGAGCTGTTACTATTGTATTTTACCTTGTGCATTTCTGGTAGCTTTTGCCACTTATTTTCTGTGCTGGGCACAGATGGTGGAGCTTATGTAGGGTCAGACTGATTCAAGGAAAGATGCATTTTTATAAATAAACTAAACTGAATATTACTGTATAAGTAATGCAGAGTAATTGCTGAAACAGGCTTCTTGAGGGAGGGATAACAAGGATTTCTTTAGTAAGAGTGATCCTTGCAGATAAAGTAGAAGAGATACAGGAAAACATGTTTGAGTGGATTACCAAGTTAACCAAAAGCTGGGAGTAACTTATACAGGGAAAAAAAACGCTTCCTCTAGTTAGCAAGGATGGCAGGGGTTTGGGCTAAGCTTTGCTTTGTTGTTGTTGGGTTTTTTTAATAGTTGTTGTTTTTGTGGGGTTTTTTTTTGTTTCTTTGTGTTTTTTTTCCCCAATATTGCAAAAAATATAGTTATAATGCAAGACTTTTGAGGGTTAGCTTTAAGGTTTTTCTTACATATGTACATCTTCTCATGACAGAATTGTGGAAGCAGTTGGAGTAGGGCAGAAGAAACTACATACCATCTTGATTTTCAACCTCCCTAAAGATAATAGCGTTATGTGGCATGCTAATCTTAACTTGTATTTTTTGCCTACAAGTCAAAATGGGCAAGTGATATCTTTACTGGGCAACTGAAAACCTTGACTAAGTACTTCTTGTTTTTGCAGTTGGAAAGCATGAGTTAACTGGACATAAAGTTGCAGTGAAGATCCTGAATCGGCAGAAGATTCGCAGCCTTGATGTTGTAGGAAAAATTCGTAGGGAAATCCAGAACCTGAAGCTCTTCAGGCATCCTCATATAATTAAGCTGTAAGTTTTGTTTGCATTAATCAAACATAATTGAGCAGTAATCTCACTGATTTGAAGTATGTTTAAAGGGCAATACTACAAACAATATCTTGGCAGAAAAATAACCAGCTTCAGAGGATGTAGCAGGGCCCTCTGTAACATGTTTTCACAAAACATCTTTTGTGCAGGCTGGAGAGCTTCTGTTACATCTTTGCTTAGAAATTCTTTGGACAGGTATATAAAAATTAGTCATGATAGATTTTTCTAGTAGGATCCATCTCTGATTCTAGAGGCTACTTCATTTTCTTTTCCTGTTTATATTGGATTTTGTTTTTCTGCTTAGAAAATGAGTTATTAAGAGCAAGACTGTAAAGGTCATTTATATAGTAAGTTTGTGGTATTTTCTCAAAATGTTCTTAGTGATGTAGTGGTCAGTGATATAGGTTTTTTCAGGGTAGGTGTCTCTCTGCAAGGTTCGTCTGAATTAAGGACATGCAGTTTGCTATATGTGATTAATAATTGTAAAATCTTCAGTATAGCTGTTAACCTCTTCTTTAAATGTGGTATTTACAGTACATGTGTTTACATCTTAGGTTATCAATAGTTCATCAAAGTGCAACTAAGTATATCCCAGAACAGTCTCCTCATGTCTGGTCTGGAAACAAATTATAAAAACTGTTGATTTTTTTTTTCTTTTACTGTAATTGCCTGTGAAGTTAACCTGCACCTCCAGGGTGTGGGTGATTTTCACTGTCTTAGTCACGGTGTTAGTGGGGATTTTAAATTGGCAGAATCTTGTAAAACCCTGCTGCCAGTGACAGATGCCATGTTTATGCACTCACTTTAACTTGGCAACAGCTGTTACACTGAAGCTAAATCGTATTGTCAACTCAGTCACTTCTTAAGTGGGTTATTTTTCAGAGGACTACTGAGCTGATTTGTCATTAAAATTGCTAGTGCTGCCAGTTAGAGTCCATATGAGTCCAAAGGACATAAATGTAGCCAAAACAAAGTAGGAAGTGTCACTGCACCAGCTGAAATATCAATGTGGAAAATGAAAGAGGCAACAGTGAAAGGAGAGGAAAAAGCTTCTGAAAAATATTGTCATTACAGTACCTGTAGATTGGCTGATAAATATTTTAAAAGTGTATTTTTATCTATTGTACAACTTTTGTTTTAACTAGATGTAACTAGTCTTTTACTACATATGTAGACTAATAGATACCTTCTCTTATCAGGTACCAGGTCATCAGTACACCCACTGACATTTTCATGGTGATGGAATATGTTTCAGGAGGAGAACTGTTTGATTATATCTGTAAAAATGGAAGGGTAAGAAGTAGTCCAACTCCGCAAATCAGTGACTCGCACTGTGTTATTGCTTTTGTGTCACCTCACACTGAGGGGACACACAGGTTCATTTTGGGTTTACTTGGCAAAATGGCACAATTAATGGTTTATTTTCTCAACAGGGTATTAGTGTAGCAGAGGATTTATGATTAGAGAGGCATAGGCTTTCAGTGCGCAGAATTGATGTACAATTTGTAAGTAGTGTAGTACAGAATTTCTAACACAACTTAAGATATCACCCTCTGCAGATCTGGTTAATTTTTAATACATGTTTTGCTGTATCAATATAACAATCATAGTCTCTACTTGAAAATCATTTGAAAGAATACAAGTCACTCAGTCCTCAGAGGAAGCAGAGTGTCATGGAGGCATCTGTGGCCACTTGGAAGTCACAGGTCTCATTCCCACTTAGGTCTTGTAACTGATGATAAAGACACTGCTCTGGCTCCTTGCTCTTCCTTACTCCCTGAGAGAGTCATCACCACCGCCAGGCTGGCTGGGTGCCTGGGAACTAGAGGCTGGTAAGGAAGTGGGTTATCAGCCTTGCACCCAGGAATCTTGAGGCTGGTGGGGAGGGGAAGAAGAAATCTAGTTTGTCTGTGTTGTTCACAGGATCTTCAGGGCCTGATAATGAGGGAAGGGGCATAAACACATGACTCACTTGGTCACAGATGGCTGCTTACCTCATAAAATGGTGTTATTAAGCTATCCACATTATCAGGGGCTGGGAGCAGGGGGGGACTGGTCACACCTTGTTAAATGAAAGTGTGTTTTCTTGTATTTGGCTTTAATTTTGCTGTTATCAATTAAACTACACTTTGACTGTGTTTTGTTCTGAAAGTGCAAATGGTTATGTGTTAACACATTTCAGATCTTTATGTGTGCCTTTGTCATCTATTTTTCCTCCCTACTAATATGTTAATTTTCAATGGCTGGGTACAAATTGGATTGATACTTATTTAGCTGGAGTAGCTGAAAACTGTTTCTTCAGTAAACCCCAGTATTGGAAAGCTACAAGTGGTAATAATTGTGCACTTACTGTGTTTAACTCTTTTAAGAGCTTCTTTTTTCAGAAAGCTCTGAAGTCACTTTTGATAGACCATATATAGAATACTTTGGTTAGTTGTTAGGATGAACTTTGATGTGGATTAGGGTATTTTTGTAGGAAATGCCCAGGTAAGTCTGTTGTTTGGGACTAGCTGCTAGTAGCATAAATAGCATTTGAAATTTGTAATTTCTGTGCTGCATTTCAGCAGCTTTTGCCACCTGCAATCTTGTGCTGTGCTTAAGTGTCAAAGTTCATTGATAATACAACTGAGACAATGTTTGTGTTTCTATTTAGTATGTAACATCTGCCTTACTGATTTTAAAAAATGTAATTGAGAAATTTCAGTGACTTTGAGTCAATGTCTGTTTTATTTAGTCCTCTTACAGCTGTGGTAAAAACAAAATGATAG
Organism: Sclerurus mexicanus; assembly: GCA_013396755.1. Lineage (NCBI taxonomy): Eukaryota > Metazoa > Chordata > Aves > Passeriformes > Furnariidae > Sclerurus > Sclerurus mexicanus. The sequence goes on from VWZF01005910.1 coordinate 19,554, forward strand.
AAGAGATGAAGCATTCTGCTGCAACTTTTGCTAATCTGGTGTATAAAGAATCAGAATGATAAATGATAACTTTAGGCCGTGTGAAAAATTTCCTCCAGCTCATATAAATGAAAAATAAGTTAACTTTCACTGTTTAATAAAATCTTTGTCTGTTTCAGCTTGACGAGAAGGAAAGTAGACGTCTGTTCCAGCAAATCCTTTCTGGTGTGGATTACTGTCACAGGCATATGGTAGTACATAGAGATCTGAAGCCTGAAAATGTGCTGCTTGATGCACACATGAATGCCAAGATAGCTGACTTCGGTAGGCATTGCTTTTTTATATCTGCATCTCTGGTGTTAGATCCTGTTAATTACTATAAGAAATATTAAATAAAATGTGTACACTTGAATATCCTGATCGTGGGACACAATACAAAACATAAAGAGTATAAGTGTAAAGCAAAATAATGTTCTTGCTCATGCACTGAACTTGTTCTCCTCTCAAGCTTCCTTTTCAAGTGTTTTCTGTGACAGGATGAAATTGTGAACTTATTTGTTTGGTTTTACTTAACAGTATTGTGGGGGTTGCAGGGACCCTGCCCAAGAAATGGGCAAGAACTTAAATTGGCTTGAAGATTTCTCATTGCTGAAGAAACCAGTCTTGACTAAAAGAAAACTAGGTTGAGAGAGTGTGTGAGAACAACCACTCTTTGTCTTTCCCTCAGAGCTGTTTTTTGGCTAAACTAGATAAGACTAATGCTTATCTGAAAGGAAGCATTCCTTCTGTCTCCAGTGGGGGAAGGGAGGAGAAGGAGGGAAACGCTCAGAAGGCATCACAGCACATGACTAAAGTCCTTCCATATGTACAGCCAGGAAGACCTGTGGCCTGTGCGTGTGTTTTTTGCCACCCAGCTGTGAGTTCTGACAGCTGTGTAGTGTTTCTGAAATAAACTTCCTTTCTTGCTTGAAAGTCCATGGCTTAGCCCTCTGATTACCTGGATGAACATTGGAGCTTGCACATCTTTTCTCTGAAATGCTAAATGAACTTAGTTCCAGATCTTTCTACTTCAAAGCTCACTGCTATTGCCTTTTTCATGATCTGTAAAATGTTGATGCTTAGCTCTCTTGGAAGGACAGTGCAGGGGCACTTCATCATCTTTAAGAGCCACAGGGCTATAGTAAAATACATTAGTCCTTGTATTAGATTAAAAAAAAATAAAGTGTAAAAATTAAAATAAGAACAGTTAGTCTTGCAGCCTTCTATGCTTTTTTGCTGTATACCTGCATAGTCAAAAAGCTGATTCGCTTATACTAACTGTTTATGACATAGTTCCAAGAAGTAGCTGTTAGGAGCAGCTATCTGAATCAGAAAACCTCACCATACAAGCACAGTAAGGTATCTATACTGCTATATCAGTATGATGTACCTCATGTAGACATAGTGGATAATACCTGCCCTTGTAAAGCATTTTGAGTCTTCAGTGAAAGGTGATAAGTAATGCTGAGTATTTTAAGTGTTTTGAAAGTATGGTGTTCAACTGTATGGGCCCTGGGAATCATATTGATTTCTCGTGTGTAGAAAATGATTTGGGTGAAATGGCTTATGTGGTGAAGAAATGAAGTACAGTAACTTAGTGTCAGCGAAACTGTAGCACTCAGTTAATCATGACTAGTGTATTAAACAAGAGCTTAATAAAAGCTTTTGTCTATTAGTACAGCAAGTCGAGCTGTACTCTTTCATCTCCACATACCACCACTACTCTACCCCACACTCCCTGCTGCCCCATAAAAGGGCATAATTCCTTCTTGGAGACTGAGTTCTTTGGCTTATGGTGGTCTTGAGCATGCAGCTTCTACTGAAGAAACTAGAAGATATTTTCCACAGGTCTTAGGGTATACTGAGAGCTGGTGAATGAAGATGGCCTAGTTCTAAAGCACATTTCAGTTGCTAACAGAGTGTCTAAAAACCGAACTACTGAACTGCCATGATTCCAGAACCAGCTGAACAGTGTAGGGTTTAAATTGTGATGAAGTCATGTTTAGTCCTCAGCGGCCTTATTCTATATAACTTCTTACAGAACTCTAGGGAATTCTGTGGTAGCATCTTCCACTTTAGCATTTTAGAAGCAAATGTGGTTTTTAGTACTTTCTTGCTAATGACTGAAGTCCTATCTTGCTATACTGCTTCATCTTCCTTAGAGCAACTTTGTTCTCTGTCATGCCGATGTTATCCAAATTGAACTGTTTTTTGTCTTGGAATGAATATGTTCTCAAACATTTCTAGGCTATGAGCAATAATGGATTGATGTTACTCAGATTTCTGGTAAACTAAATGGAGGGTTATGTGGCATGCTCATACAAAAATTTCAGTAATTCCAAACAATGTTATTTCTTAATTGGGATGAACTTGTTAATTTTCTAATTTGAATTACTAGTGGTTTGTTCTAGGTGATATATGCAGTATGAAATAATTTTGCTCCCTGAATTTTTAGTAGTTACTCTTATACACTTTCAGGTCTATCAAATATGATGTCAGATGGAGAATTTTTAAGAACAAGCTGTGGTTCCCCTAACTATGCTGCACCAGAAGTAATTTCAGGAAGGTAGTTTCTTTTATATTGGATACACATGTGCATGTACTTCAGTAATTTTGCTGCTTGATTCTAAAGGCTACAAAACTAGTTCAGTTGACAAGTTCAGTTGATGCTGAGAAACTGGGCTGTTAGTGTATGGATAATTTCTCATGAATATTTAAAGATTCTGTGAACTAGCTTTGAGTAATTCCTATAAGGTAGAGGTGATGTCTAATGCCCCAAATCCGATGTGTACAGTATGCCTGAATTGGTTTAAAAATCTCATGTACAGCTCAAATCTTGAAAGCAGAGGTGCAGATAGTTGCAGGCAAAGTCCGCTGTGAAGTTGAGTAGCAGTGAAAAACCTTGTGCAGAGCAGATACTCAGTCTGAAGGTAGCCTCCCTTTTTGTGGATTACGATTGTCAAATCTGCTTTCAGCCAACTATCCTAATATTGCTGATTGTTAATTGGAGGCCAGATGTCTATTTTACACTGGCAGTAGCACAGAGTATATGACAGGTTCTGCTGTAAGGGCTTGTCGTAAACTTTTCAGCCATGATTTGGGGGATAGGAGACTTTGCACAGATTCCTCTAAAATATTGGTAACAACATATAACACGGGCTCACTTAGTAGTAGGTGCATGTTTTCTTCAATTTGCCATGTCTGAAATGCATTCTGGATTATTGTTAAACAATAGAGAGGAAAACTCTGCACTTGTGCCCTGTTGCATGTTAGAAGGGGAAGGACACTGAAGTTCAAGGGAGGCATGGCATAGAATTGAAATGGTATAGTATTTGCAAATCAGTTGTCCCAAGTTCATGTGCTTTGAATTACTGTGATACATTGTAAGAAAGTAGAGGAAAAAATATTTAAATGTACTGCATACAAATCACTAACAATTAATTTTTTCACAGGTTATATGCAGGCCCAGAAGTAGATATTTGGAGCAGTGGGGTTATTCTCTATGCTTTGTTATGTGGAACACTTCCATTTGATGATGATCATGTGCCAACCCTTTTTAAGAAGATATGTGATGGTATCTTTTATACCCCTCAATACCTGAATCCATCTGTTTCTAGTCTTCTGAAACACATGCTGCAAGTAGATCCAATGAAGAGAGCAACAATCAGAGACATTAGGTAAAACACTAAATGATGTTTGGGTACAAGATGCTGGAATTACAATAGTGTGCATATGCAGAACAAAGAAATCATTTGTACAGATTGTCCATGTTTTTTAGACTGAGATGAAAAATTTGGCTTCTGGTGGCTTGGTTTTAGCTCTGATAGTGCTGATTTCCAGTGGACAATGAAGTACTTATTGGAGGTCACAGTAAAACAAATTATTTATGTTATATATGGAAATTCTGAGACTCTTTAGGTTTAAGACTGCCATAGCAAAGCTGTTTACCTGCAGATTGGTTTACAAAAAGTACATTATATAGACTTCTTTGGGGAAAAAAAATGTGGTTTTGCTCTTAAGAACCACTGTTCTGTACTGTAGATGTCTGAGGAAGCTCTTTAATCTGATAACTACCACTTTAATTTGTATTTCTTCAGATTATGAAAGGCCATTTTTAAGACTGAATATTCTACATGCAAGATAGCACCTTTCATCTTCAAAACAGTGGCATGAATTTGTGTACAAGTGATAATTCCTGCACATAGTACTGATAAGTTGAAGCTTGTAGGTGGAGATAGCCATCGTGGGCTCCAAATTACAAGAGAAGATTCTGGGGAAGTTGACTGTATTGACAAGTGTGCAGTGGGTCAAATTAAAAAAAAATGGTAGCTGATAGAACTGTACTTCTTGAAGTAGCTTAATTTTCTTTGCAAGAAGTTCTAAGGAAAGAGTGCTGATATACAAACAGTAAAAATGCTACTTCTTTTAGAGTTGGAAGTTAGGAAATCAGCAGTGTTTATGTTTTCTCAGTAGAACAAAAAATGTGGTGCACTTACCCCTTACTGCTTTATTACAGTGGGAAGTACTTTCTTGAAGAGGTCAGAGCACTGAGAACTAAGTCAGAGGTCAGAGCACTAAGAACTAAGTAAAACTTGAGTGGATGGGAATGTAGCTTATTGTAAGTCCTGAAGAGAAGTGGTGTGAAAAAGTTGTCGAAAAACTTTGGTTACACAGCACAGATGGATTATAAATCCTAAACAGTTCTGTCCTGTTAGCCATACAACATGTCATCTCACAGTTTAAAGGACAAACTGAGTTCACTTGAATACCTCAGTTCTTGTAGTTTGTGCATGAAATGGGAGAGGCCCAGTGCCATTAATAGTAGCAAAATAGTCCTCTGTGTTCAGTCACCCCCATCCAGGGCTGTGCCTTGTAGTGGTATAGAAATATACTTTTCTTTTTCCAAACTAACTGTTTGTTTCTCATGAAAGTACATTTTGTTCAGCATGATTGTGCTGGGGCACAGTGTTCTCAGGATCGCATCGACTAGAGCTTGGTCCATGGCGCTGATTTGGGCTGGAATAGAGTCAAATTTCTTCATAGTAGATTGTATAGTGCTGTATTTGAACTGAAAATAAGCCTTGGTAATACATAGATGTCATAGTTACTGCTAAGCAGGGCTTTGAAAGAGCCAAGGCCTTCTCTGCTCCTCACACTGTCCCAACAGTGAGCAGGCTGAGTGGGCACAAGAAGTTGGGAGGGGACAGAGCCAGGACAGCTGACCGCAGTAGACCACAGGGATATTCCATTCCATATGGTATCATGCTCGGCAATAAAAATTGGAGAAAGGTTGATGGGGATGGGCTGCTGCTCAGGGTCTGGCTGGTCATCAGTCAGTTGGTAGTGAGCAATTGTTTTCATTTTTATCACTTGTCTTTCATGTTTTTCATTCTCTCCTCTCCTTATGTGTTTTGATCTTTTTTCTTAGAATTTTTAGAACCAAATTTCTAACTGTTTTTATTTCACTTTCACGCTTCTGATTCTGCCCCTCATCACACTGGAGAGGACTGAGCAAGTGGCTGTGTGGTGCTTAGTTGTTGGCTGGGGTTAAACCACATCAGTCTTGTTTGGCGCTCAATGTGGGGCTCAAAGGTTTTGAGACAGTAACACATTTGACCAGAGCATATTAGATGGAATTTATTTTATCTGTTGTTGCTCAGAATATTGATTCATCTGTTCTCAATATTAGTTTATCTCATCTTTGTCATTTACCATTTTTTGCTGTACCTGTTGAAGATTTGGTTTATTCTTTTGCAATTTGCTATGCCCTGTAGTGCTTAGTGACTTTTTTTTGGCGGGGGTGGGGGGGGGTGTATTAAAACTAGCCTTGAGGTTAATCTGGTATTTGGGCACTGTACTTTGAGTATCATCTGATGGAGACAGTTAACAATTATACTTTTCTGAGATTTTTTTTTTCTGGGGAGGAAATAGAAAATGGCACCTTCACTACATTTTTCTGTGATGTCTTCTCCTTCATTGCAATGACTTCAGTATCTTGAACATCCTTGGGTAGTCAAAATACTTCTACTGGTATTTCTTATGACTATAGTCTTTTTCTAAAGTTAACAAGCTGTTTTGGAATATCTCCCAGGCCTCCCAGTGGTGTGATTATGGGTGGCAAGGCATGTGGGAGAAAATGGCCAGGTCTCTAGAAAGCTTGTCACCTCCGATGGTCTGGGACTTCACTCCAGAAGGTGTGCAGGATTCTCATGAAGTGATAGAATGTTTGAAAAAAGAATACCCTTGCTATTCCAAAGAGGCACAGCTTATTGCACTGTTCTAGGGCCTGGCTTGCACCTACTGAGCACTCTGGAGGAGAAAAAGGGTTCCTGGGTCTGACAACATACCTACAGACACTGGTTAAGCTAGAAACCCTTCTTTCAACTATATGACTCGCTCCTGTAACTAAAAGGAAACAACTGAAGTGAAAGTCATCTTGTTTAGTAAGGAACAAAGAAGCTTCTCCTAAGACAAGGGGAGGGAATCAGGAGAGGCAGCCCTTTCTGCAGCAAAGCAGCCACAAGAACAGGGGAGGAAGGGATTGAAATAATAAATGAGAAAGAAACTACCTGATCCCTATGCCGTAGTGATCTGGGAGATAGCAAAAACATTTCAACTGTCAATCAGCTGAGCAAATTCTCAGCTGTTTACTCCAGTGTTGGGATATTGGAGCCAACAGTCAGGAATTAGAGGGTTAGGAAGCCGGGCAGCTGGGATCCCTTGCTTGAGATAAGGCCATTGATGACAGGATTGTAGAAGGAACTGGATTGTAGAATCCTCAGTCTTTGGAGGTGAAGACAGGTATCCCTACAAGGAAGGTCTTGCAAATGAACCATTGTTGATGGAGGTATATCCTGTGTCTGATCAACTTAGCCATTGTGGATCTATAGCAACCTGGATGACAACTATGTATCCAAAGACTGATAAAAAAATGACTGGTAAAAAATTATCATTTTATATGAAAAGCTGGTTGGTGAATTATACAAAGATATTTTTGGAGGTCAGGTAGTTGAAAACCTTACAGTGAAGGGAATTGGGTTTTTTTTAGTCTCCTGCAAAAGTGTAGTAAAATCTTGTGCAGGCAGTGATTACTTTATATGCTGTTGTATTTTCTGTGTTGCAGAGGAAGAGACTTGGACTGACAACTGTGATTCTTCTTGTACAGGCTAAAATTCATTTTATTTTTTAAAAGAATTTCGTGTTAAAAATGTTTGGTGTACTTATATACACTCAGAATTTTTTATTTCTAAATTTAGGGAACACGAATGGTTTAAGCAGGACCTTCCAAAATACTTGTTTCCTGAAGACCCATCATATAGCTCTACCATGATTGATGACGAAGCCTTAAAAGAAGTGTGTGAGAAGTTTGAATGCACTGAAGAGGAAGTGCTAAGTTGTCTATACAGCCGAAATCATCAGGACCCTTTAGCTGTTGCTTATCACCTCATTATAGATAATAGAAGAATAATGAATGAAGCCAAAGACTTCTACTTGGCTACAAGTCCACCAGATTCTTTTCTGGATGATCACCATCTGTCTCGCCCTCACCCTGAAAGAGTGCCATTTTTAGTAGCTGAAGCACCACGTCCTCGCCATACTCTTGATGAGCTGAATCCACAGAAGTCAAAACACCAAGGTGTAAGAAGGGCTAAATGGCACTTGGGAATACGGAGTCAGAGTCGACCAAATGATATCATGGCTGAAGTTTGTCGAGCAATTAAACAACTGGATTATGAATGGAAGGTAACAAAACAGAGGATCTTTACAACAAACAATACATTTTTGTTTGAGCTGTGTAGTTACATAGCCCAGAGGTCTGAAACTGTATTTTCCTGTGCTGGAATATAATTTCATGTGCCTTTGCTGTAGAAAAAGGGTTTGGGTGGAGGCTATTCATAATCAGGAAAGTCTTGCTAGCATGTGTAAGTTTCTATTGGGGCTGTAGTGTTATTTTTTTTTTCTATTGGCTAAAAAAAGCACAAACCACAACCCACAAATCCAACAGGTAGGCCTGAAAATCACTTGATAAATACCAGTGAGTTGAAATGACAAAAACAGTAGGCAGTGATTTTTAAGCAGTTGTGCTTACTGACTCAAATCTCTTCTGTACTAGGTTGTAAATCCATATTATCTGCGTGTTCGAAGGAAGAATCCAGTCACAAGTGCATATTCCAAAATGAGTCTACAATTGTATCAGGTGGACAGCAGAACGTACTTGCTGGACTTCCGTAGTATTGATGGTATGTGAAGAAATTGAGTTGTATGGTAAATCCTTTAAAATGCAAACATTTATTTACTTAGAACCCTTTATTATTTTATTTATTAGTTATTTTATTAGTTTATTATTTGTTACCCTTTATTATTTTAAGCCAGTCTAATTTGTATTAGTGTTTCTTTATTCCTTCCTGATGTACTGTTCATGTGATAAATGCTTAGCTGCATCCCATAAATAATACCAGCTCCTGAAGTGCTCCATTTTGTGTCTGCACTATAACTAAAATCTCTAGTGCAGAAGGGACAGGGCTGAGATGAGGTGAGATTTGGATCAACTTAAACTGCCTTTGGAGCCTCACTCTGAGTTTAAACATTTAGATCTGCAGTAAGCATGTGAGTAACATTTCCTGGTGATGCATTTCCTAGCTTGACATCTAGATTTTGAAATTTGGACCATATGCTTCTGTACTGGTTCTGACTGAGACGGAGTTTGTTTTCTTCACAGCAGCCTATATGGTGTTGCGTTTTGGATCTGTGACTAAAACAGTGTGGATAATACACCAGTGTTGCTGAGCAGTACTGGCATAGTTTTGCCTACTCTTTTGTGTTGGAAGAGGAGCAATAGCTCTGCAGAGCTGATCTAGGTTGAGCAAAGGGATATTCCATGCCACATTACGTTACACTTAGCAAGGAAACTCAGGGGCTGGGGTTTTGGGGTTGGTATCCTTGGAACTGGCTGGGAATCAGTCTGCTTTGGAGAGATGGAAGTGGCTGCCTTTGCATCAACTTTTTTTTTTTTCTTACTAAACTTTTGCCCTTTCAATTTTCTTCCCCATTGTTCTGAGGTATCAGCTGCGAAGCAGAGTCAACACACCAATACTAGTAGCTAAAATCTGAGACAGGAATTGTATGCCTGTACTAACTAAAGCATTTGAAAACCTTTGGTCTAACCTGTATAGAGTTGTATTTTGTAACATGACAGTAACAGAGAATCAAATCCTGGTTGGATGTCTTCCTGGAAGTGAATGGAGGAGCTAACAGACACTGGGCCACAATGCTTGTTTATGGACATAGGACACTAAAGCAAAATTACCTACAGCCTGTGGTGTAGATGATGTGCCTAGGAAAACACTGCATGGAAAAAGGATTTATTAGAGTGTGGCTGGATTACAGCCTAGGGTGGCTAAGAGTGTGTCCGCTGACAGTTTAATCTGATACAATTTAGCCATACAGTTCTTGCCTTGTTCCTTCTAACAGTGGTTACTTTAGATCCAGTGGGTTTGATCCAGGGGACCAATAACTTCCTTGCGCTAACCTACCACAGTATAGGACAAACGTGATCCCTGACACAGAGGGGTGACTGCTTAGAGCCATGCAGCTGGGGGAGGACAGTCTCCTACAGTCCTGATTTCAGCTCTTGAAGAAATACAACCCAAGGGTGTGGATTTGTAATATTTCTTCCAATAGTGAAGCTTTCTCTCCACCATCATTAATTGTTCTCCAGTCCTCTTAACAATTTGTACTTTAAAGTAGAATTGTGTAAACAGGAGAGATTGCCTTTTAAGTAATTTCTACTGAAATAACTTTGCAGGTGCCAGATAAGAGTCAAGTTAATGTTCAGATTTAAAGTAAGAATAGAGATGCTTCAGCATAACACTGCTACTAAGATGAAACTATTTCCTCCTCATATTGAAAGTAAATGAAAACTGCTGCAGTCCAAATGTACAACATTCTATGGTGAAAAACTTCAAAAAGTGCATAGATTAATGCAGATGCTAGCAATTATACTGCATTCATGAATTATCATAAAAATACAAATAATAACAATGTATAAATACCCAAATATAAAGAAAATAAAGTAGATGCTAGCAGAAAACACCTACAGTGTTTGAATTATTACTAAACTTAAGCTATTCTGTTTTTATTGTAAGTAACCTAAATTAAACTGTTGGCTGCTGAAATCAGTTAATGAAAAATATGGTCAATGCTGGTCTACACTAGATGTAAATGGTTCTGGAACACAGTTCAGAGTACAGAAATAATTGGCATAAGGACACTTATTTTTGTGTTACTATGTATTTGAGCTTTTGTATCAAATATACAGTTTGCAAAAGCTGTTTATATATTAATCAAGATTTTGAAAGACAGGTTTTAGAAGTGTGAGAAGGGAAAGGTACTTGCTTTTCGTACAGCTGATTTAATACTGATTCCCAATTTTCCTGCTTTCTTCTCTTGCCACCAGATGAAATTACTGAAGCGAAGTCTGGGACTGCAACTCCACAGAGATCAGGTTCTGTGAGCAACTATAAATCTTGTCAAAAAGATTCAGATGGTGATGTGCAAGGAAAATCTGCAGATACGTCCCTTACCTCATCAGTGAACTCTTCGCTTGAATCTTCCACAGCTGATGTAACTCCAAGACCAGGGAGTCATACAATAGAATTTTTTGAGATGTGTGCAAATCTTATTAAAATCCTTGCACAATAATTTTGAAGATGGGCTTATTTCTTTTATAGCAATAAGCATGCCTAAATCATAGTCAAATGCTTCCAATTATAATCAAGTTAAATTAACTAAGGCGCTGAAAAAGCTAGCCACAGAATGCAATTTGCACGGGGATTAAAATTACTATGGGCAGTTAGCATATATTATTTTGAAGCTGGAGTGAATTCTGATTGCCTGCTGCCCAATAGCATAACACAGGTACAGGAAATAACATGCCTTTTTGGGCAGTGTTTATAACTTTTTACCTTGAGTTCACATTAGGCTGCATATAACATTTAAGTTAGATGGACCTCCTTGGTTTTTTCACTTGTAATGCATATATTGGATGCATTGTAGGTAAACATACACTTACTAGTTCAGTGACCTAAGTATGACTTGTTGGTCACCCTCTACAGTTGTGACTCAGTTGGCCAGAACTATCAATGTCAGTTCTAACAGTAATGTGTTAAAACTGCTATGTTTCTTCTCCCTTACCGTCAGTAAATGATAAAGAATAGTTTGATATGTTACAATGTGCTACTTCTAACAATAAATTTTATTAATTGCGTGCAAATCCAGCCAGTTGGAAACATGTGCAGGTGCTCTGTAATGCACTGAGGGTGAAATTCTGTGGGCAGCGAGTGGAATGATTGAATCCACAACAGTGGCGAGAGACTTAATGCTGGGATGACTTGGCACCCCATGGGCTAAATCAAAATGTTGCAGTGTGGAGAACTGTAGGCAACCCCCTGGTCTGTGCATATTACTGTAGTGTGGTAGCAGTACAGCAGCTCCCCACTGCTACTGTAGGCTGAAAAGATCCTTTTCCTTAGAAACATTTAAGAGCACAGCCTAAGGACTGTTTTCATGATATTCTGGAATCTGAAATTGACAGTTTTTAAACATATATGTTAATACTTTGATACAGCTGATTATCACATGGATATCACTTAGGATATACTATATAGTATTTGCTTTGCAGTTAAAACTACATTATAGGTTTTTAGTTTTTCCCAGGCCAACATAACAGCAAATTTTGCTATTTAATGTAACTGAATTAAAGTCTAACTTTTCAATTGAACACTGAATACTGATCATGACAACTTGAGTGCTAATATTGAAAAAGTTTTCAATAGTAGATTGCAGTTACCCATAGTAAATTTTTTTCTGCATTTATGGTTTTTGCAACATTTCAGGAGAAAACTGAACCTTATATGTTAAAATTGCAGCTAATACTTGCACCGTTAACCTCTTGTAAATTTGATATTGTTAGCCACAGTATCCATTTTCATCTAGCACTTATTAAACAGTCATAAAATATTGCATTCAGGAATTAATGTTCCCATCAAAATAATCTTCATGACCTACTTAGTTTCCAGGGAGAGGATGGAAATCCAGGCGTTAATATGAACAGTGAAACCTGGACTCTTCAAATAGATGGAAATTCTTGCCAATGACTAGAATTCTATTAATTGGTAACTGCTAGCTACACATATAAGAACAGTTTAATCCTGGCCAGCTGGCTTCAATCCAGAAATTAATATTTTGGACATGCACAGAATCTGAAGAAACATAAAGCTGCTTTAAGCCCCAAAACTGCTGTAACTATGTTCTGAACTGGGCAATTGTGAGGTCTGTCTAGTAGGTAGGTAGAAGTTACAACTTCATTTCTTTGTCCTCAAGTGTCACACATGGTCTCTGTAGGGACGCTGGCTGTATCACAGTACCTCAAAGTGGACGATAAAGTTTTGGGTTTAAACTCCCGAGATTCAGATGTCAACATGAGGGACCAGATGCAAATTCTACACTAAAGTCCGGTTTTTAGTCTTTTAAGAATTGGTTCTGGTGTACTGAATAACCAATGTGTTCATTTTTGTAATCCTTTTATTTTGAAATGATTAAATATTGCACTTGTAAAAACACTACAAACGCACAGGTTTTTAAATTGTAGTTCCTCATCTGGAATTGGTTTGGGATCACTTACATGTGTTAAACTTTATAAATGTTATCTGCTCCTTGTAATGTTGCAATGTAATGCAAGGTGTCAAGGTGCAAATAGCTTTTAGTTTTTATATACCTTTTTGGCCCTCTTGTGCATTAAGGCAACCATGTTTTTTTCTTAGTTTTGGTATCTGGAGATTAAAGCAAGTTTCTGGCAGAAGTGTACAATGTTTTAAATAAAGTAAATTTTTATTGGTATGGTAGATCAGTTTTGATGGCCAAAGGTTTTCTGATAGAACTAAGATTTTTATAGGGAGCGGGAGGGGTAGAAAGGGGCATTAAGAACCTAGTTGAACCCAGTTGCCTGTTGCGTGACTTTCCTATGCTTTGTAGATCTTGCTGTTGAAACTGCTTTCTTCACATGTTTGTACTGATTTTGCAGACCTTTCTTTAGCATTGCACTAGGAGCTGCCAATAGCTTGGGAAATGAAACTTACTAAGGGAGTTGGCAGGGTGGTAAGGAGGCAGCTTATGCAATACACGAATTGGTCAGGTGTGTTACTGTGTATTCCCAAGCTTACTTCTGTTGGGGTACAATGAATTATCTTGCCTTTGTATTGTAACTTTTTCAATAACATGGATGAATGTGATTGTCCATGTGCAATATAACTCACTAGGTAATGAATAAAAAATCATCTTGGCTGTGCAATATTAAAAACCCCAAACTTTCATGTTTGTCTTGGTATGAGTGTTTAATACAAACTTTGAACTAAATTTTATTTTACCAGTGATTACCATTGTAAGATACGAAGATCTGTTCTTTAACAAAGATGTGCCTACTTCCTCTGTTAACTTCTTTTGACAAAGCTGAATGGCAAAAATGCTTGTTTATAACTGTGTAACTTTTTAAACTTTTAAAACTAAGTAAACATAAAATACTGAACCATCTTGTTTGAAGCTGTGTGCGTGCTGTCTTCCAGTGTTGGCGTGTGTTATGTAAGTGGACAAGAACTGTTACACTTGGTTTAAAAACAGCAGCAATTGCCATTTTAGGAGCACAACATGACAAGACTGCCGAGTTCCCGGCGAGAGGCTGGCCCACCAGCTGAGCTAGCACGGTCCTACTGACCCGGACCCTGTAAACGCTTTTGGTGCAGACAAGGGATCTGGGTCGGACACTGAATACTCTGTCAAAGCTGCCTTTTGCCGCGCCGTGGTGACTCGCCTTGTCTGCCCTTTCCGCGCACCGTGGGTGGGGCTTTTGCCTTGGTGTTTGTGGCTTCGGGAGCGGTGCTAAACGCCGCGGCCTGTCCCCGTTTAGAGTGGTCCCCTGTTCGCCTGTCCCCGTTTAGAGTGGTCCCCTGTTCGCCTGTCCCCGTTTAGAGTGGTCCCCTGTTCGCC
>VWZF01005910.1:33836-49170 GCA_013396755.1 Sclerurus mexicanus
CTTCCCCTCCCTTCCTGCCGCTTTCCCCGCCTTTCCGCTTCCCGCGGCGGGCCGGGCGCGCAGGTGCGGCCCGCGGGGCGCAGCGCGGGGGCCGGGCCGGGCCCTCCTGGCCGTGCTTCGCATCCTCAGCGCTGAACTGCCCCACTGCTGAAAGCGCTTTGTTATGTTTTCCTCCAGTTCTCCACATGGCTTCCTTTGGGTGGAAGAGAAGGATTGGCGAGAGGGTTTCAAAAGCCACTTCTCAGCAATTTGAAGCAGAAGCTGCGGATGAGAAGGACCTGGCTGACGATGATGATGCCAGCTGGGCGCACGCAGCTAAGAGAAGAAAGGAAGTTCTCTTAGAAGACTGTGTAAAGAAAAGTAAGGAGCTCAAGGATGAAGGTGCAGATCTGGCTGAAAAGAGGAGGTACCGATGTTGTCTTACTTTTTATTGAATAATACCTAAACAGTAGGTAGTTTATTATTATATTATTCGTATTTTTCATATTTTAAAAAGCGATAATTTCATTCTGCCTTTACTGTGTGGTATTAAATAGGATGCTGTCTTTGGTGGTGGTGTCGTCTGTGAAGCCAGGTTTGTGTTCCATCTTATTTTTGTGTGTTCTCATAACAAACAAACAAAGAGTGTGAGACGTGAGAAACTGGTTGGATCTGAAAGTTGAAAGGGTAAATAAGACGCACTGAGATAAGCCACACCGTAAGTAATGCTTTAACTACTCTTGAAAATCTCTTTTCTCTTTTTGAGGGCAAGCCTGCTCTGAATGCATACAGTGCCCCTGCAGATACTGCAGAGCAGCTAATACGCTGTTAATCTGCTTTTGGGAAGTCAGGTTCACCTCTGCACGTCTGCTGGTAGCAGTGCTGAGTCGTGAGAGCTCGGCAGGTCTAGAAGGATATTGCAAACGTGGTTCCATTATCCTATGATGCTTCACGCAGAGAGTGCTTTGGCAGTAGAGGAGAGTTAGAAGAGGGGAAGGTGGACTATAAATTAATTACACAATTTGGTCAAATCTCTTCTGGAGGGGGAAAGACAGTTTCAAGACTAGTCACTTTAGAATCTTCAGAGTGCTTGACATCTGAATTTGTATCCTGTAAAATACTTGTAAGAGCATCTCCACGTTATTGTCCCAGATTGAGGTACCATTATTTTTCTGGTCGAAACATTACCGTAATGTCAGTATGTGCTCCTGTGATGCTAAACTTTTCTGTGTTAAGAAATTTCATCCTGAAAAAAAGGTTCCCTGGGCAATATGGAGGAGAGAATAACTTAAAAAGTTTAAAGTAGGCAAGTTTCTATATAATAATAAACATACTGTGTGTGTAGTCTAGTCTGAATTTTTTTTTTTTTAAAGAGTAAATACAAAATCTCTTTGAGAAAATGCCTATTTGCAAATATTTAAATACAGTTTCTTCTTTTGACCGTTCACTCAAAGAGTGACACTGTTCAGGTCAGCGATTGAATTCTGTCCATTCTTTTGTGTTTCTGAGGCCTCTAATTCCTGAAAAAAAATTGAAGCCTTTTAAAGTTGAATTTAACTTAAAAGCAAGTTAAACTAAATCAGTTTTAAACATGCTGCAATTGTATTAATTAATGGGTGTAATGCAGTAGTTGCATAATCGGGTTACATTAATATTAATAGGTAAAAACATAGGGTATACAATATAAGAGTCAATTAAAACTTTTGTTTTTAACACTGGAAAGAAATCATACCGCAGTCTACAGAAAGGTAGATCTGTCCTTTTCAGGATGTAGAGAGTTCTAAATGTTTTCATTCTAATCTGGTATCACTTAATACATACTGTACTTACATATATTAAACAGAGATTGATTTTTATTTCTGCCTTCTACCTATGACTTCCTTGTAGTTTACTTTGGATGTTGTATATCTTTATTGATTTTGGTGTTCTTTTTTGATTTTTTTTTTTTAATTATTATGTAAACTGCAGTAAATCTCTTGAACAGCAGCAAATGATCTGTTGTAGATGTGGTTTAGGGCAGGAAGATACTGAGCAGCAGGTAATTTTTGGTGCTTTTAGTATCCTCAGTTGGTTTTAGAAATCGAGTTCTCCATTACCTCCAGTTAGAAAACAATACAAAAGCTTAACTCATCCATAAGTGGCAGTACAGGCATTTCTTGTGAACTTGGTGAGAACTATGTCTCATCAGAAATGCTTATAAGAACTACTGAGAAACTCTGAATGGCTTATAACATGTATAGGAAAAAAGTCAACATTTGTATCTGAGGCTTAAAAGAAGTTCTTACTAAAAATTTTAATTTCCATCCGTTACTGTAGCACACTCTGTACAGTTCAGACAGTGATGGTGAATATGATGCTTTTGGGGTACATAACTTTCAGAGAGATTTTTCTCTTAAAAAAATCAGATAGGTTGGATGTGAGGCTTTTTTACTTAAGCAGGTGGAATAATTGATGTACCATTACAGAAGCAGACTGAAAAGAATGTTTATTCTCTCTGGTGGAAAGTGCTTGCTGTAATTGTGTTCAGGTTTATATGATCTATTTCTTGAATATTCTTTTGTACAATATGAGCAGACTCATGTACATAATTAAATATTTAAGGCAGATTGTTTCCTGAAATACCGAAGTGTAGTAACAGTTAAGGAAAGATTTGAGTTGAATGGTGTAGCATTTACGTAAAAGAATGGTATGTATCTCTTCCACTGAAGAAACTCAGAAGAAAGGCAAAGAGTGAGCACTAGAGAGTAACAAAGGTTGGTTCTTTGTTGGTGTTACTTGTGGAGTGGAGAGTAGAAGGGGATCCTAAAAGAAAACAGTCTTATGAAGAAGGAAGAGGCTAAATAAATGAAAGAATGGAAAGTAACAAATTCAACTTCATTTCTTATAGAAAAAAGACTATGATGTTATGTGCACGGCAAAAATTATTTTGATGAAAGGTGAATTTTATTACTTAGCTAAAATAGTGAGGTTGGTCTGTCTAGCTTATTTTTCTGGTAGGGAAAGGCAGTAAGGATGTCACAGTCCTTACCGTGGTTTTGTTAGTCTTTGTGTTTATAGTGAGCTGTTTCTGTGAATGAGTGAGATCTGATTGTTTTGTTTGTAAAATGGGTCTCAGTGCTTCTTTGGGGGAGGGAATAATGAATAGGCTTCTTAGGTGTCAGCCTGTTTTCTTTACCCCTCATCAAACTTGGGAATTGGGAATGGCTGGATGAATTGTTTGGGAGCTGGCGGCTCTCTGTGGGTTTTCAGCTTTTGTAGAGCTGCTTGAGGAATATTTGTACCTGCTGTAATGTGCGTGCATGAACCTGTGGGAACCGAGATGGATGGACACACAGAAGAAAAATGGTGATGAAGGCAACAGTCTCATGCATATTGTAGTCTTTTTGTGGGATGGGAGGAAAGATTAGGAGACTACCAAAAAAGAAAAATGTTACACTACATTGATCATCACAGCGGATCTGTTACTGTGAAAAGCATGGTTTAGGAGACCCTGACCTAGAAACTTGTTAAGTAGGCAGTTTTGAAGATGGCTTATGAATGAGTGATCTCGTCAGAACAGCAAGAAAAGGCAGACGTGTGGAAGAGGTGTCACATTTCTATGGTCTTTTGAGGTATGAGGAGTAATTACATATGTACGAACATACATACAGTCTTTTGGGAACAGGCACATAGGACAATTCTTGGGGCTGAGCAGGACCAGAAGACGGTCTTTGATGATCCTTGTGGGTCCCTTCCAGCTTAGGATATTCTGTGATTTCTGTGAGCAGAATATTGTCTGTTGGTGGAAAGAATATTTTTTTTGCTTCTCTGAAGCTTAAAATGCTGATGGATTATCTGGCTTGACACCCCAGTATGGATGTGTCTGTATACACTGGAATTAAAAAAAAACCTCCAACAACCAAAAGAACAAAACTAAACCCCCAAACCCACAATTCAGGTTCATTTTTTTTATGTTGATAGCCCTACACTGTTTTAATTCTAGCATAAGTTCATGTGCTCAGCTCAGTATTTTGAATACAGCAGTTCGCCATTTTGACTGGTAGGTAAGTAAATCTTCGACTGTGGCTGCACAACCGTGAAAAAAAGAAAGGGTTTAGGAGAGGTTAAACAGTGATGTATAATGTCCTCAAACGTATGGCATGTGAGAGCTAACAGACTACTCAATATAGCTGGGTTGCTTATCTGTGCTGTCAGCTTTGCAATCACCCACCCCTTTCTGCTGTTTTCAAACAACAAACGTCCTCAAATGCCCAGTAAGTGGCGACAGAGTTCTTTTCAGTGTGCCCAGAAGAGGTGCAGAGTTTCTGTTGGAAATAGACACTAGCAGGTTTAAATTCTTGATTTGCACTTAATCTTTCAGTTTCGCTAAATAAAAGTTAATACTGCTCTTGGTTCTGATGATGTTTGTTCCATATTGCACTAAAAAAAATAAATCTCCATCTTGATTGGGAAAGACATGCTGTCAACCAGGACACTCACATTAGAGGTACACCTGTATTAAAATAAATATTTGTCACTTTGTTACTTGGTGTATAAATTAGGCTGAAAGGTTTTACTCTTTGTTTCCTTCAGCTTTTGCAGCAGCAAATTAAATAAGGACATGTCAAAGTGCAGTGAGTACACACCAGATAAAGTGTCAATTCTTCTAGAGGGATTAATTTTTTAGAAATGGTTAATTTTCTAGTCTATTGGAAAAATTAAACTTTCCTGAAGTGTTACTTTTTCTACATTTTAGCAGCTGAAACTTTCTTCTGACGTTCATGCCAGTGTAAGTCCAATATGTAGTTTGTGATTCTTTAGCTGTATATGCTGTAATTGAGTTTCTCACTAGACATTTTAAGATGTCAGATGATGAGGCACATATCTTTAAAAAGTATGTTTAATGTACGGGTAAATCAAGTGTTATTGAAAAAAATTATATTTAGCAAAGGGAGCAGAGGAGTAACACCTACTTAAATGAAGTTGGAAAGCCTTTTCTATCACTTTTTTAACACTCATATTTGTTCCATTTACTTCTGTCTTTTAGGTTTAGATTGTTATACGTACTTGATTACTAATGAGTTATGAAAGTGCTAAAGTAATAAAATTGCTTTTGGATTAGATTGATAATTAATTTTGATGCAACTAACGTGGCAAAGAACAGAGATTGTTATCACAGAATCAGCTAGGTTGGAAAAGGTCACTGAGATTATTGAGTCCAACCTATGATTGAACACCACCTTGCCTAGTAGATCATGGCAATAAGTGCCACACATTCAGTCTTTTCTTAAACACCTCCAGGGATGATGACTCCACCACCTCCCTTTGGCAGCCCATTCCAATGTCTGATCACTTGTTCCATGAGGAACTTCTGCCTAATGTCCAGTCTAAACCTTCCCTGGCACAGCTTAAGCCCATGGCCTCTTGTTCTTTTGCTGGTTGCCTGGGAGAAGAGACTGACCCTCACCTGGCTATAACCTCATGTCAGAAGGTTGTAGAGAGTGATTAGGTCATCCCTGAGCCTCCTCTGTCCTAAATACCCCCAGCTCCCTCAGCTGCTCCTCAAAGGGATTGTGCTCTAGTCCCTTCGCCAGCCTTGTTGCACTTCTCTGGATCTGCTCCAGCACCTCAACGTTATTCCTAAACTGAGGAGCCCAGAACTGGACACAGGACTCAAGGTGTGGCTTCATCAGTGCTGCGTATAGGAGAAGGATCACTTCTGTAGTCCTGCTGTCCACACTAGTCCTGATCCAAGCCAGGATGCCATTGNAGAACAAAACTAAACCCCCAAACCCACAATTCAGGTTCATTTTTTTTATGTTGATAGCCCTACACTGTTTTAATTCTAGCATAAGTTCATGTGCTCAGCTCAGTATTTTGAATACAGCAGTTCGCCATTTTGACTGGTAGGTAAGTAAATCTTCGACTGTGGCTGCACAACCGTGAAAAAAAGAAAGGGTTTAGGAGAGGTTAAACAGTGATGTATAATGTCCTCAAACGTATGGCATGTGAGAGCTAACAGACTACTCAATATAGCTGGGTTGCTTATCTGTGCTGTCAGCTTTGCAATCACCCACCCCTTTCTGCTGTTTTCAAACAACAAACGTCCTCAAATGCCCAGTAAGTGGCGACAGAGTTCTTTTCAGTGTGCCCAGAAGAGGTGCAGAGTTTCTGTTGGAAATAGACACTAGCAGGTTTAAATTCTTGATTTGCACTTAATCTTTCAGTTTCGCTAAATAAAAGTTAATACTGCTCTTGGTTCTGATGATGTTTGTTCCATATTGCACTAAAAAAAATAAATCTCCATCTTGATTGGGAAAGACATGCTGTCAACCAGGACACTCACATTAGAGGTACACCTGTATTAAAATAAATATTTGTCACTTTGTTACTTGGTGTATAAATTAGGCTGAAAGGTTTTACTCTTTGTTTCCTTCAGCTTTTGCAGCAGCAAATTAAATAAGGACATGTCAAAGTGCAGTGAGTACACACCAGATAAAGTGTCAATTCTTCTAGAGGGATTAATTTTTTAGAAATGGTTAATTTTCTAGTCTATTGGAAAAATTAAACTTTCCTGAAGTGTTACTTTTTCTACATTTTAGCAGCTGAAACTTTCTTCTGACGTTCATGCCAGTGTAAGTCCAATATGTAGTTTGTGATTCTTTAGCTGTATATGCTGTAATTGAGTTTCTCACTAGACATTTTAAGATGTCAGATGATGAGGCACATATCTTTAAAAAGTATGTTTAATGTACGGGTAAATCAAGTGTTATTGAAAAAAATTATATTTAGCAAAGGGAGCAGAGGAGTAACACCTACTTAAATGAAGTTGGAAAGCCTTTTCTATCACTTTTTTAACACTCATATTTGTTCCATTTACTTCTGTCTTTTAGGTTTAGATTGTTATACGTACTTGATTACTAATGAGTTATGAAAGTGCTAAAGTAATAAAATTGCTTTTGGATTAGATTGATAATTAATTTTGATGCAACTAACGTGGCAAAGAACAGAGATTGTTATCACAGAATCAGCTAGGTTGGAAAAGGTCACTGAGATTATTGAGTCCAACCTATGATTGAACACCACCTTGCCTAGTAGATCATGGCAATAAGTGCCACACATTCAGTCTTTTCTTAAACACCTCCAGGGATGATGACTCCACCACCTCCCTTTGGCAGCCCATTCCAATGTCTGATCACTTGTTCCATGAGGAACTTCTGCCTAATGTCCAGTCTAAACCTTCCCTGGCACAGCTTAAGCCCATGGCCTCTTGTTCTTTTGCTGGTTGCCTGGGAGAAGAGACTGACCCTCACCTGGCTATAACCTCATGTCAGAAGGTTGTAGAGAGTGATTAGGTCATCCCTGAGCCTCCTCTGTCCTAAATACCCCCAGCTCCCTCAGCTGCTCCTCAAAGGGATTGTGCTCTAGTCCCTTCGCCAGCCTTGTTGCACTTCTCTGGATCTGCTCCAGCACCTCAACGTTATTCCTAAACTGAGGAGCCCAGAACTGGACACAGGACTCAAGGTGTGGCTTCATCAGTGCTGCGTATAGGAGAAGGATCACTTCTGTAGTCCTGCTGTCCACACTAGTCCTGATCCAAGCCAGGATGCCATTGGCCTTTTTGCCCACCTGGGCACACGCTGGCCCATGCTCAGCTGCTGTCAATCCAAACCTCCAGGTCCCTTTCTGCCAGGTTGCTCTCCAGTCACTGTCCCAACCTGTGGTGCTGCAGGGGGTTGTGACCAAAGTGCAGGACCCGGCACTTGGCCTTGTTGAACTTCATCCTGTTGGATTGGGCCCACCTATCCAGCATGTCCGGGTCCCTCTACAGAGCCTTCCTGCACTCCAGCAGATCGACACTGCCCCCCAAATTGCTAATGTTAGACTCAATCCCCTTGTCCGAATCATCAGTAAAGATATTATGTTGAAGTTGCCTTTCTATTTTCAGTGAAAGAAACTGATATATAATGTAGAGTTAATAAAGAAGTTTCCCAGAAGATCCAACAGCTGCCTTTGGCAGAAACATTTCAGCAGCTCAATAGGTCAAGTTACGTTATGGAATAACCTAATAAAAGTGGGGTATGATAGAAGAGGGATCCAGGAGAGCTGGTGGCATTTGTTTCAAATTATCTCCTCTAAACTCAAGAATTGTCCACCCTGATGAAGAAGAAATCAAGAAAAGGTGAAAAAAAGTCCTGCATGGATGCACATGAAGCTCCTGAAAAAATCGAAACATAAAATGGAAATGTACAAGAAATGGGAACACAGTTGTGTGACCCAGGAAGACCACAGAGACTCAGTCTGAATATGCAAGGCTGGGGTTAGGAAAGCCACAGCTCACCTGGAGGTGAACTTGGGGAGGTATGTGAAGAGCAAAAGAAGAACAACTATAGGTTTATCAGTAGCAAAGGAAAACAAAAAGTGTTCGTCCTCTGCTGAACAGGGTAGGGAATCTAGTGACAAAGGATGCAGAGCAGGCAGAGGTCATCATTGTCTTTGTACCTTTACTGATCAGACTTGCCTTCAGAAACTGGAGGCCCATGAGACTTGAGGGAAAGTGGTTCAAGGAAGACTTACCCGAGGTGGAGCTGAGTCAGACTATGAAGTGTTTAGATAAAGCTGATGTATAGAAGTTCATGGGACCTGATAGGGTGCATCCTGCAGTGCTGAGGGAGCTAGTTGATGTCATCATAACAACTGCATTTGGAAGGTCATGACAGCTGGGCATGGTTCCTGGAGCTGCTAGAAAGCAAACATCACTCCTTTCCTGAAAGGTAAGAAGGTGGATTCAGGAACTTTTAGGCCAATTAGCCTCAAATCTATCTATGGGAAAAAATAATTCTGGAAACCATTTTGAAACATGGTCAGTACAAAAAGGTTATTTGGAGTAGCTGGCAGTGATTAGCAAAGGTGCAGTTATGGTTGGCCAGCCTGATGACAGATTGATCAGGGAACGAATCAATCCTTGTTGATACTCAACCCAGTGTTTAGCATTACTAGTTCGTGTGTGTATAAAACTTCCTTTCTGTTATGATTCCTTGAGAATGCCTTATGCATGATACGCTCACTAAAGAAACTAAGGGTAGGTAGACTGGAAGTCTGAGTGCAGAACACATGAGCTGTAACAGAAAAGACTGAACAAGTACGGACTTTGTACTTTTGTTTTTTGGAAAAAGCGTGTTACAGCTTCTCTTTTATTAGTCAGAACATACAGATTGTTTTTCAGGCCTCATAACCTTTCTACAGAATTAAAAAAAAGTGCAGAGAGGTTTGCAGTATTTAACACCCTCCTGTAAACTGCTGTGTGAAGTAATATATTAATTTTTGGCTAAGTCAGTTTTTATTGATGGCTCTGTTGATTTTTGTCACTTACTTGATAGAGTTATTGCTTCCTGCTAATTAATCTCCTCTCATTGAGGAGGAAGTTCTTTGTAGACTGTTAAAGTACCTCTTTCTGTTTAGGTTGTAATTTATCTTTAAATTAGCTTTTTTTGTTCTGGGAAACATTTTCCAACAGCTGGTTATTATTTGGCAAAGCAGGAGTTCAGTTATGAAATTTTTACTAATTTAGTGCAGATTTTTCTGAGAGCGTGTGCAAGAATTGTAGATTATTTAAAGTGTATACAGAGTTTGAAAAATTTTGAGAGTATCTTTTTGTTAGAATAATTGTTCCTTAAGGATATTAAAATACAGTACAATCCATCTGTATTTGAACATGTGCATATTTCTGTAGGTACGTATTTGCAAATAGAAGCAGAAGGAATATTCATAGAACAGCTGTAGACTGTGGAATCTCATATATGTACATACACATATATTTGTATTTTCCTTGGGAGAAAGCATAATTTAATTGATGGCTATGTATCATCCTGTATAACTTTAGACAGTTACTGTAGTCAACCAAGCTATGAGTCATTATTCACTCAAGGTCTCTTGACAATGAAAGGAGAAAGAGGTATTGACATAATTCATCTCACTTAAGACCTTAAATGGCAATTTGGAGGTTCCTGTTGCTTGCTGTTAACCCTGTGGGTACTTGTACCAGGACCATTTTGTGGTGCTTTTGCCTTCCTGAAGTTGGTAGCCGTGGACAGATTGTGAGAGAGTTAGCCACAGCTATGCCAAGGACCACCCTGAAGCTGGGAGCAATGCTGCTCAGGTGCTGGTGTCCAGGAATTGTTGCCTGGAACCGTGAATGTCCTAGTGCAGAGACAGCCTCCGAAACTAAAGGGTGTCTGAAGTGCTCCTGTAAACGCTTCAGGTGTGGGACCTAAACTTCGGTGAGAGGAATTGAGCTGAACTGCCAGTACTTGATTGGAGGTGGAAGATTATTTGTGTTACTTGTCTTTGGATTTGAGTTTAGAGGGTATGTTCCTTCTATGCATGAAATAAAAATTACAGAATTTTATAAGTGAAAAGCTTTTATTCGCTGGGCATCAGCTATATGGTGGGGTTTTTTTAATTAAGTCTTTGAAAATGTGTCTGTTTATTTAAAATATCCCCGTGTCACTCATCATAGCTGTGCTTGAAAAATTAAAATATATGAAAGGTCATGTGCTGGCATATTTCTTGCCTTGTAAATTATACAAAAGTAGAGTCATTAGTTCTACCTTTTTTTCTTAATTCTGAGAGTCTGAGATTTTCTTTGAATCTGATGTGTGTATACCACCAGTCTTTGAGATATTTTCCCACATCAACATTTACAACCTTTTGTTGTGTATGAAGGGCAATGGGTTTATATTTCAGAGTGCAGCTGGTGCATTTTTGTTTCCTCTTAAGTGTTGTTTTGAGGTGAAGTGTTTCACTGTGAGTTTGTCTCACAGATTAAATTCTGAAACTATCTTCATTCCTCTTCTGTTGCTGCATATTACTGTGATAAACTGAGACAAAGATTGTCTTTTAAAGTAGTAGACATGGTGACAGTATAACCAACACTGTTGCCATCCTGCAAAACCCAGTCTGCTAACAGGTCTGTACTGGTAGGTGGCAGCTAGAGGTTCACGTAAATACTTGAATGCAAAAGTCTGTCTAGTAGATTAAAGGACATGTTTCTGACTTGTACAAAGAGATTTTACGTGTAACTTAAGTTAGACAATCTAATAGTGCAGCTTTTAAATGTAGGCAATTCTATTATTTATATCCCTGGTATAATATTGCTTAGCTAAACCTAGTAATTTACATTAAAAATATAAGCTGTTTTTACTGAGAATTGCAACCTGGGGCCTTTTCCACATCCTTCATAGGATTTCCTATATTAATGACATCATGTATTGCAACATGGATACTGTAAAATATGATCAAATCTCATTTTTTTTGAAGTTACAGTTTTGTGGTTTTGTTTATTGTCCAGATCTACTGTTAAATACATCTCTTTGCTTTTACTTGAATAATAAAACCTTTGAATTTAGAAATTATTTTTTCATAATATTATTTCCCTTCATAGGGGAAGCTGCAGGGAAAAAATTAAGTGGCTTCCTAATTTAATAACTTTTGTCCAGTTGTTCTTAAATTCTAGTTATTGTTGCTGACAAAGATAATATTCTGCTCCACTGGCTTTGTTTTAACTGTCTTTGTGGTTCATGGAATTTAATTTTGAAACAGTAATTCTGTATCCCTTGCCTGATCCTTACTGAACATGATGTGTATCTGTTGTCCGTATCTTCTAAAATTAAAATGTACTGAATTTAAAGGATTATAATTGCCCATCAGCATTTGGTTCAGGAATTTTCTAAGGAAGTAGGATATGGCCGTGTGTTTTGTTACCAAGGTCTTTGTTTCTATATATATGTCAACTTGTTTGCTAGTTCCCTAAATTGTGTCCTCCACATCTAATGGCATATTGTGAAAGTACCCTTAAACTGAAAAGGATGCTTGGCAGTAAAGACTCAGAATAAAAACGCTCTAGGAGCAACATCTTGTTCGGCAGGGTTTTATGAAGGGTTAGTTCAGATAGCGAATGGGGAAAATTGAGAGTGGTAGGTTCTCACATTACATTGTGGAAATATTTGGTATTATAGGAGTGATGATTGTTAAAGAATTGACTTACAATATAATGCACTACCACAAGAATAATTGCTTGGGAGGGTCCTGTACAGTAGTCAAATTTATATTATATATAACATAATGTATTTTAGTATGTATATATTGTTAAATTTGTATTATAGGGTCATCAAATTTATATGAACTTCATTTATTGTGCCTATTGCTTGTCTTTATTGGTTTTTTGTCCTGTTGATTTATTTACATGGGAGTTAATGATGTAATAATTTTGTAGACAGTTGTCTACAGGAAGGGCTGGTGCACATACTGCACAGCTTTGGCTGTTTGCAACCAAATATGCAAGTCAAATATCTAAGTCCAAGGTTGCAGTTCCATTACTGATTAAGCTGATTTGAGTTGGGGTCAGTGTGGCCCAATTCTCCTGCCCTTTCATTTCCACCACTTTGCAATGGTTCGGGTTTTTTGTTTTACTGCAGGAGGGGGAGCCGATCACAGCACCAGTTTGTCACAGCACTGGTGAAGAATCACAGCTGAGAAATAATCTCTTTCTGGTTGCTGCTTGGTGTTTTAAAACAAACTAGTATTTGGACAGGTCATAACCTGGTTTAGAATGACTTCTGAGGACTGACTTAGAAAGTTGCAGAGTCGTTTGAAGATATTTGTACTTGCCTGTCAGAAATGTGGTGGAATTCCAACACTTCTGTATTGTAGGTGGAATTGAATGAACAAAGTTTCAAAAATTGCTTATTTTAGTAGCTGATTTCTTTTGTGAGAAAGGAATTCCAAACAATGCTGGATAAAAATTTAGAAGTGTTGAAATACAGAATGAAAGAAGTTGATATAAAATTAAAATAATAAATGTTAAAATGTTATAATTAATTTACAGAATGTCGCTGTAATAAAACCTGAGGAAGTGTTACGCAAATTACTGGTATAAGCAATTACACTGAGCATTTTGTAAGTATGAAAAATCTGTAACTTGGCTCTCTTTTTCAGTGTAATTTATTGATTTTTTAATACAGTTTAACTGATTGTGAGGTTGTCAAAGTTATTTGGTTTCGGTCATCATATTCTGATAACAAATTAAGGTTGAGAGAGAAAAATTGTAAATGTTGTGCAAAACTGGAAGAAACTTACCAAGGTGAGTATATTTCTCAGTCTAAAGAAACTCCATTGGAGCTGTTAGTTTGTAGATGGTAGATTTTGTTAAATCTGGGAAAAGGAATTGTAGAGACATAAGGCTTTTTAAAGTCAGACTTAAATGTGTTTGTCTTATCAGTGTGATCAACCTACTGTTTAAAGAGAAAAGGTAGTAAAGAATATATGTTGAAGGGTGTATTTTTATAAGTGAGACAGGGATTCTTTCTCTAGAATACAACACTGAAGCTATCAAGCTTTGGTTCCTTTTTGGTTTTTCCTCCAGAAGAAGTGATCTTCCAGTTCACAGATGTTTTACAGCCATGTGCATTATCACAGCAAACTTGTGTCTGTTGCCTTGTTTGCTTTTCTGAACGTGTGTTGTAAATATATGGGTGTTCCTTCCAGAATTCAAAACATTCTTCATAGGTGTTTCCTGCTAGGTAGAGCATAGCATTTGAGTCATAAAGTAAGAGTAAGAGGAAGAATTAATTCTAGAAGTTAGGATTCAGAAGCATGGGATACTGTGGACAAATGACTGAAGTATTCCTATCTAGTTGTTAATGTAGCTAAAAACATCTTCATCTTCTGTTGAATCTTTAATGTTTTACTTTGCTTCTCATGCTGTGATATGGGAAGAAAATGAAGTGAATAGTTCAGACAGTTCTTGCTATTACTCCCTTTTGAGGGGCATTGCTACAAGTGTCCAAAATAATGCTGCCAACAAAAACCATCAGTCTGAATCTATTGGTTCCTACAAGATTGCATATCAGTAGAAACAACAGCACTGTAAGTGAATAACTAGCTCTGTCATGGTAATTGGAGCACAAACTTGATCCTTCTGACCCTTCACAGAACATTTTTGTCTAGTGATGCTGAAGCTTAGTGCACTCGTTGTTGCTGCAGTGCTAGTACTGAGAGTTCCCACTCTTTTTGCCACTTCTGTGTGGATGAGTTGCATTATTGTCTGGAGGTTAAGAAGTATGATAAGTTTCCTTAGTTCCTTGAATGGTGATATGCAGTTTCTGTTCAGTCATATGTATATTACATCCTTGTAGACAGATTGTTCTGTTTCTTGCACATCTGTGTTTCACTTATTTCTAGAAAGTTCATGGCTTTTGCTGGGTACTATTTGTATTAGTACTTTATTTACATATACTTGACACCAGTACTTTCTAATAGTTTAGCTGTGTGGGATCTTTATAGGGTATCTGCCTACTTATTGGAAATATCATGAAAAGAAATAAAATTGCCTTTTAAATACCAAAATACCATAGAGAAGTACATTTCCCCATCTTTATGTCTTTCTCTCTGCTTTTGTCTATAACTTTTGTCATTATTATTCTGTGATGTTGACATCAGTAAACATTGTAAAGAGGCCAGAGGCAAGAGAGGGAAAGAAAATAGAGGGAAATTACCTTATTTGATACAGTTAACAAGAGCATGTCGACTAGATGGAATGGAACTGATCAGAATAGAACATGAGCAGACTATTGCTTTTTGTGTATCATCTCTCCCCAAATGTTTTGTCATGGTAATACCCTATCCTTGAGCATCATATTTTGACAATAAGTAATTTTGAGAAAGATAGAGGAATGCTGATGTTTGAATTCCAGATTTTTTTTACTGCTGTTGATTTGGTGCCTTAATTTCTGTCTGATTTCTGAGAACCAGTAGGATCATGAGGTAAGGGAGACAGAGCTGTCAGCTGTCTGTAGACAAATAATTAAAAGGTTGAAAGGAATAAATGCCTACTCAGCTAAGAACAAAACAGATTATACCCATCATTCTAGCTCTATTACTCTGTGTCTAAAGGGTGTCTGGACAAATAATTCTCAAGACCAGAATATTGCTTCAAAATATTTTTCTTCTACATTTTTCTTCCTGTTCTTTCAGAGGAACTGCTGTTGAAACTATTCTGAGGAACTAAAGGCTTGTATTTAAAACTTCATTTCAGCAATAAAAATGCATTACTTCTCTGTGAATATTTAAAATATTATAGCTATTGCAATATCTGATACTTGATTTATATTAGTTTGTGGTTTCTGTTTAGGACACTAAAATAGTGAATTGATTTTACTGAAACAATTCTCTTCTTACTGCTTAAATAATGAAATGGCATGTTGAGGTGTAATAAAATTTGTATTCATCTTCTTAATGTGAATTTCCATGTTGCTCCTGTTTGTTAGTGTTTATTTTGGCTTCCTACAGAGCTCTCACCTGTAAAATGACAATCAAT
>VWZF01005910.1:54451-86302 GCA_013396755.1 Sclerurus mexicanus
GAGGGGATTGTCCCACTCTGCTCTGCACTGGGGTGGCCTCACCTTGGATATTGTATGCAGTTTTGGTCAACACAATATAAGGAAGATATTAAGCTATTAGAGAGCATCCAAAGGAGGGCAACAAAGATGGTGAAGGGCCTGGAGGGGAAGCCAAATAAGTACGGGCTGAAGGCACTTCTCAGCCTGGAGAAGAGGAGACTGAGGGGAGACCTCATTGCAGTTACAACTTCCCTGTGAGGGGAAGAGGTGGGGCAGGCACTGATCTCTTCTGCGTGGTGACCAGTGACAGGACCTGAGGGAATGGTCTGAAGTTGTGTCAGGGAAGGTTTAGGTTGGATATCAGGAAAAGGTTCTTCCCCCAGAGGGTGGTTGGGCACTGGAACAGGCTCCCTAGGGCAGTGGTCACAGCACCAAGGCTGACAGAGTTCAAGAAGTGTTCGGATAATGCTCTCAGGCACATGGTGTGACTCTTGGGGGTGGTCCTGTGCAGGGCCAGGAGCTGGACTTGATCCTTGTGAGTCGATTCCAACTCAGCATATTCTGTGATTCTGTGGTGTTGATGTGTTCAGAACATGTTTGAATCTCTCTCCATATCAGACATGGGAAGAAGTTCTGGCAGACCTTGGTGGAGGAGCATTAAGCTAAAATTCATTATTTAGTTTTCCAGCAGTGCCGTGGCAGATTTTGTAGCTCAGCTGGTGCAGCAAAACCTAGGAGGTTTGGGGAGAACATTAGCTTATATTTGGCACTTGCCTCAGAGGTGCCAAGTTCTTGCTATCCCATTTTTATCCCATCCAGATTTTTATCCCGTTCAGATTTTTATCCCAATCAGATTGACACTTTGAGCAATGATGATCTCTTCATAGAAGTGAAAATGATTATTCCTGAAATGCAACTTTTGTCTTGTTTACTTGCAGGATGCCAGTCCTGTTCATTGCTCTCTGGTTGCTGATGTTACTACTGTATTTGCTCTGTTTTCCAAAATCTTTTTTACTAAATTTTTTTTGCTACACTTGTAGTATTGCACCTTTCTCCATGGCCAGGACACCACTTAACTGAGCTGAGGACTTCCCTTACTTGTATAGGCTTTATTGTGCAAGGTCTGTGGCAGGTCTTGGACAAAATTATAATTATTTAGAAAGTAGTCCCTGCCAACTAAATAACAGCTTATGTAGAAAACGTCATGATATTTTCTTTAGGGTGAACACCTGCCCATGGGGAATGAGCTGAGATGATAAAATGCACAGCTGGTGACTGAACTTTGAGGAAATTTGAAAATTTATTGAAACATTCTTTGCTTAGGACTCAAAAATCATACTTACCAGTTAATTTGCAAACTAATAAAACCTGAATAATAAGGAGAGTTTGACTTCAGTTGCTTTGTTTTTCCAGTTTTATTTTTCTATTCCAGATTGGTTCAGAACTTTCTAAAGTCTTCATGTGATTGCTCTGGTAAACCTGGAGACGTAACACAACACAGTGGATTGAAAAATGGGGAAAGGAATGGGAAGGAAGAATGGGGAGTAGAGGAATATGTTTCCATATGAAGTGCATATGAAAATTACTCTAGCTTTATCTATACTATATTGAAATTACAGCATGTGTATCTACCAAGAGTAACTGTTTTCATACCTTTGAAGTGTAATTATTATACATCCAGGAGTTTCTACACAGTTCCAGGTAAAAAATGTGGATTTTGAAACAGATTTAGAGAATATGTGGTACTCCACACACTCATTAATATTGATCTGATGCCAGTTTTAGGGTGGAAAGACTGCACCCATATAACTGCGTCTCACTATTCTGTTACAATTCTTCAATGTGGTTCAAAACCATAGTATGCATTTGTCCAAGTTTTACCTCATTGTTCAAGATAGAGAGCTGCTTTTTATTGATTTTGCTCAACTCTTCTGTTTTGTTCTGTTTTCTTGGAAAGGTCAACATATGAAGCTAGTGTATGCTTTCAAAAAGTTGAGTGATTTCAGTATAGCTGTTTCAACTTCCTTCTTCTATTTATATACCAAAGTTACTTAGATGTCTTAAGATTCTTACAGTATCTTATGGTGTAGGAAGGAGGTTTTAAATGGTGACTGTATCAAAGAATATATTTCTTTATGCCTGCCTAAGGATGATTTTGACAACGAGGGGAATTGAACTCAGTCTAAGATTTCTAATTTTAAGTCATTAAGCTTTGTCACAGGTTTCCTATGTTGATGTGTAAATTCACTTGAGTCCAGTTGTATAGTAGTTCTTAGCATCCACTTGGTCAAAACAACAAATAGCTAGTTCCTGAAAACAGTTCAGTATGTTGTATGGGAAAATAATGAGAAAAATAATTAATAGTAATCATATGCTATGGCATTTATTTAGGACAATGTGAGGATATAAACAGAAATATCCAGTATCTTTAAATATAGTGACATTGTAATGTTGTTTTAACTGCAGGTACCGAGAGGCTATTCTCAAGTGGGATGAAGCACTTCAATTAACTCCAGAGGATGCTACACTTTATGAGATGAAATCGCAGGTAAAGCGTGACAATTTATTATCAGTTTAGAAATTAAGAAAGAAAACGTTGTGTTTGTGAACAGATACTAGGCAGCATTGTTTAGTTGTAAGAACTACAGCACAATTTAGGTACATGATTTTTCCCAACAACAGAGTGCCTTTTAACAGGAATTCAAAAATGCTGTTATCCAGGCAATCACAGTAAACATCTTTGTTGGGTCATGAATTAGGATGTTACAGTGTGGGGTGGAAAAAAAGGAAAGATTTAAAAATTGTATTGACAGGATCAAAGAGAGCCTTAATGTGATAGATATTTGACTACTAAAAATCTGCTTTCTCTTTCTAAAGATTTGGCTGAATACTATAAATATTAAATTGGGATACTGTATGCAAAAGATATGTTCCAGTCTGATTTCATATTAAGTATTACGTAGATTTACTAAGATGTCTTCTGTGTTGGAAAGAAATGGTTAATGTGCTAAGATAGTGATGACAGTGACTCCTTAAGTCCTTAACACAAGGTGTTTTTGAAGTAGCATTTAGTTTGAAATAAAACTTTTTAGAAATTTTTTTAACCTGAAGTCAAGAGAAAGCTTTGAAAAATTCAGGACAGTGGGACACTGCTCAGTGGAACAAATTAGTGAACAGCTCCCTTCCAACAGGTCTCTGTTAGGATCTTATATGTATGCGAGAATTAGGCTAGGTCTTTAAAAACACACTATTTAATTGAAATTCTACTCAAATTAAATATTTTCACAGTGGAAGTAGCAGAAGAGGGAACTATGTTAGCTTACCAGGATCTGAACTATGATGCAATGACTTACCCATATGGATGCTTACTACAACATGCTTCATTTTGTCCTCCAGATGCAATATCTAATATTGCGGGGCTGTTGCTTTTTCAGTGCCCCAGTCCCTGTATTTCAGCAAAATGGCAAAGGTGAGTTAGAGGCACACAGCTTTCCTGCTCACTCAGGAGCAGCCAACAAACCAGCTGCGTGACTCTGATTCATCTTGTGAAATATTTCTCTGTCTAGTGAAACCATTGTAGAGTAATGAAAGCTGAAACAATAGAGGAACTCAGGCCTCTGCTTCCACCATAGCTTTACTTTCTTTTCCAAAGAGGAGATCAGGGCTAGGCAGTTCAGTTTCTGTTTGTTTTCACTTTCTTACATTGCATAATACTTCTGTTACACTGTGAATGAGAACAGAAATCTACAAAGTATACATTTATAAAACTTTGCAGCAAATCCTTCTAAACAAACAGCTAACGTTTCAATTGGTAAGCTCGCTTTTGTACTTGCAGATAATTATTACAGATGTTTTTTGCAGTATGACTTATGCTTACTGGAAGCTGTTTAGTATAATGTGTAATTTGATATCTTTATTCTTCTAAAGGCACCAGTGTGAGCTGTAAAAATCCACTTTTGCCAAGATAGGAATATGTAATTCATTCAGAAAATATTGTGGTTAATATTTAAATTATACTGTCTTAGAGCTGACTGTGTTATTCCAATCCAACATACCAGCTCAAATACGGCAGCTGTTAGCGTGTAGCTCAATGAAAATGTTTTGAAAGAATTGTACACCAACTTCAGTAAGGACTTGACCAGCACTGGATCTATAGAAATCTGCCTGTGTTAATATGAGTCACATACTAGAGGAGAAGATTCAAGAATGGCTTTGTGCAATATGCAAAGATTCTTTATCATCAATACTAATTTTCTTTCAGTAGGGAAAAGTCTATTCATGAAGCAATTTCTTTTGAGAATTAACATTGGAGGGTGGAGTGTTTTGCACAGGCTTAAGTATCTGTCTTAAATTCTGTTACATTTATTAAGATAATCCTATGTTGGGTTATGTAGCAGCCTCCCAGTTCATTAGTATTTCCTTTCTCAGCAGCAAATTTAATATTTTCAATACCATGTTGTTTAATATGCAGCTCAGATAAATGTACTGATACCATAGTAGGAATCTGTAAATGTTTATGGTAAGTTCTTAAAGATCTGTATTTTAACAGATGTAAGACAAATGTTTTTCAGTATTTCTGAAGAGCGGAAATAGCGTTTAAAGTTCCTAGTTGTCAAAGACACTTACAATAACTGTGTTTCCAGAAAATCACATGGGAATTGTGCAGTTGCTCAACTGCTTAAAAAACCATAGAAGTTGTTGAGATTTTTTTCCATTTCTCTCAACTACTCTTTGACCCATTTAAAAACAGATTTTTATAGTGTGTGGAGAGGTTAGGGTGCACTTTCCTTTGCATGCAAGATCTGTCCAGTATGTAAAATTAATATTCCATTAGCAGTCTAAGCCACTCCCCCATTGCAAGAAAAATGAGTGGCAAGTAGATGTTTATATAAGTTCATTTTTTCCTTTTTGTTGAGTCTTTAAAAAAAGACCCAACAAGAACAGCCTAGTGTTGATTCTAATGTTATATAAGTAGTATTGTAAGTATATTCAAAAGAATGTATAAAGACTGCCTGTGTTAATGCAGTCACTAAGACTGTGTGAAACTAGTTGTGGGCTGAATTTCTTAGACATTAACTGAATTATTACTTCTTTGAATTACAAAGATGGAGGAACAGACTTTAACAAATCATTTGAATTTGTGTCTGAACCTTTGGGGACTGTGTGTGGGACTCTGTTGGGTGAAGAGAGATACGGAAGGACTTGATACATTGTGATGTTTAGAACAAACACTCTTGGGAAGCAGGCTTTCTGATATTCTGTACCACTCCTGAGAATTAACGTGGTTTGTGTTGCTTATCTCGTGATACTTCCACCTCAGGTCTCAGATAACACAGTTGAACACACTATGCAACTGTGACAGGACTTTTAAAGTACATAATACAAAAATTTATAGATATCTATAGAAACAAGTGAGTTCAAATGAAAACATTGAGGTTTAGTTTCATTTAGGAAGCTTTTTAAATGTTTTGTCATCAGTGCTGTGAGGATCTAGTTTTGTATGATGCTGCATCCTGAATTTGCAGTCATTGAACAGGACCAGGATTTCAGATGTATGTCTCCTCTTTGTTTTTATAGATGAAACCGATCATACTAATATTTGAATAATTTCTTTTCCCCTTTTCTATAGGTTTTCTTAATCTTGAACTCTTAAAGAAATGGTATCAACTTCCACTCAACCCTCTTCCCTCTTAAGAAATAAAAATGTTTTTAAGACATGGCCAAACTTAAAATTGCAAATCAGGCTGTACCAAATCAACTAATAATTGCTGATTATTTTAAAATTTTTTTTTCGCCTTAAATTGGGATATGTAGTGAGACAAGTTTACCATTAGAACATTAATGTAAACTCCAGAAATCTAAATTGCAAAAAAGCGTTTCTGTGTGGTGTGATGGTAATTGCTTTACAGCATGGGTAAACGTAAGCTTCTTATGGGCAGGATGAAGTTTATTCATCTGTATTTTGAAATGGGTTTCTGAGTGGAAAAGGGAATTGGATCAGTTTCACTGGGCTTGGAATATGTCTATATATAGTGATTCAGCCTCAATCCAGTGAGGTCATTTAAAACCAGAACTTACTCAGATACATAACACTTCCAAAATATTGTGGGTAAAACAGGATGGGTCCCTTTGTTGCCTGGATTGTTAATACTTGGTCAGTCTCCTGATGATGGTTGCTATGTTTCATTGGCTTTTTGCCACTGAGTTCTTCTGATTCTTCTGATCTCACATGTACAGCTTTTTTTAAAGCTAGATCTGTTGAACTGAGTCATTGCATGACATGGATGTTGTTCATTTTAGTGCATGCAGTAATGGTAAATCTGTTGGAATAAAGTCAGTCCTGAAAATCCACTTACTGAACATCTTTTTAAGATAATTCCTTCCAGTCAGTTTTANCTTGATGTGGCTGCACATTGAGCATGTGACAGTCAGGTTGTGGGACA
The DNA here is from genome assembly GCA_013396755.1 of Sclerurus mexicanus. Taxonomy (NCBI): domain Eukaryota; kingdom Metazoa; phylum Chordata; class Aves; order Passeriformes; family Furnariidae; genus Sclerurus; species Sclerurus mexicanus. Next base: position 60,874 of record VWZF01005910.1, read on the forward strand.
AGGGCTACAGCACGCTGTGACCAGTTGAACTACACATGCGTAGTTCCTTTCTGGCTTTGTCTTGGCCATGTGGCCTACCCCGTTAAAAGGACTGATCACCACTTGTCAAATTTGTGCAAAGGAAAACTTTATGCAAGCTGTGTTTTTTATTCCTTTTTCAGTATGGTTTTTCAGATGTAGAATACCTGGTTTGCTGGTTCAGTTTCCAAGCAGGGTGTAGAGGTGTTAATTATTAAGGTGATAATAATATACAGGTAGAGTAACCCAGGGCAAGGCTGCACACATTCAGGTCTGCTATTGTATGTTGATTTTGATGATCTCTTCACCTGAAAGCAAAAGCAGAAGAAAACAGTGTGCATTAATAAATCTACTCTTTTGCAATGACTGACAAGAATGGCTGAGTCATTATTAGTAACTGAAAAAATTACCTATGCTGGACAAAATGCATATACATTCAAATGTGTGCTCATTTTAATGGACTTTGAAAAACTGATGTCAAGGTTACTAGGAGCACAGTAATTACTACCATGATCTGAAAGAGCATTTTTAAAGCAGCTGTCCATGCACACACAACAGTCATAAACAGATGAAAGCAGAATAATTGTCTTTTATTAGCGAGGTCATAATTCAGTCAACAAAACATTAAAATACATTAAAAACTACTAAAGATTCCCTAAACATTTATGTAGATGTTTTGGCATTAGTTTGCAGTAGAAGGTACTGGTAGGAAGTATTGAATACTTGGGATACATAAAAATGTTCTGGTGAGTGTATACTCTGTGTTTTCTCTTATGGGAATAAACATATACAGACAGTAATGTAAAACGTAGCTGATAGGTGCAGAATCACTTAATCTTGGTATGATGTACACCTTTCCATTAGTAACAGTTTGATTCACTTCACAGATCTGCAGGAAAGAGAAGCTGCACACAAAAATGTAATTGCACTGAAAGTTTTGGAAAAATACGTAACGTTCATTACAGACTTTGGTACAATGCACAGTCATTGAGAACTCTTGAGGGGAAAAAAAGGGGGAAGTGACATACAGCTGTGGGTTGTTTTTTAAAGATTTCTTAGGTATTTCTAAATTTTAAGGTACAGTCCATTAAATGGAATCAAAGAGAAGCCATCGGACTAGTCTTTAGGAAAATTTAGTCATACTAATACAGCAGAAGTATGTATCAAAAGGGTTTATCAGAAGCTATGGTTGTGATGTTTCTTGGTTTCTTCAGTACAGAATTATTTTCTCTAAGTCTTGCCTTCCTCTCTTCGCCACTGCCCTCCCTTATTCTTTAGTGTATTAACTTCTGTGCTGTGCAAGTACATTATGTTAATTACAGTAAATATTCAGGATCATCACATTTGAATCTTCCTCTACTCTGCACTCATAGTTATCTATTTAAAATACCATAGAACAGTAAGATTAAATAAATGCTTTTTGCACTTCAGCAATAGTCCTAATATGTTCTAAAATTATTCATCGTACTTGTGGGTCACATGGGATGAAAGTGGTAGCCCACACATGAGTCTTACTCTTGTGGTTGACATTCTCATCATAGTGCAGGAATGCAGTTGCCATTTGTTTCTTACACTGGTATCTATCACCATAGCATGTGGGTGTCTGAAATCATGATCTCAGAGTGATGCAGGTCGTCAGGTAATGTGCCAATCTCATGGTGGTTTTGGAAACATAAGGCAACCTTTGAGCCATGTTATGTATTGCTAACTATGATTTATAGGCTTACTTATGGAGATTCAATGCAAAAAATAAAATGCTATAGTAACTGCTGAGTAACAGATTCTCTCTTTAAGAAACCACTTTTTTTCTTATTTAAAAGTAAGCAACTTCACATCTAAGTTAGGCTTTGCTGTTGCAGAATGCTTACTCTCTAAATTCAACAGTCATTGTTAAGGTTGTTTTCCATGCCTGAATTACAGGGATTGTTTCTGTAATCATATCATGTGCACTGCAACTGTCTTTCGTAGGGTCCAGTCTTCTATTAAAAAATAAAAATGCAACCCAGAAGTTTTTCAACAATAGTTGCACATTTATTGTGTTTAATTCTCCATGTGTTTGTCCTCTTATCCTTTTACAGAGTGCAGGGTTTGTAGGCAAGGAGGTACACCATCAGAAGCAATTAATCTACTTCTAATGAAGTTGCTTAAAGAATTCAGGTGAATCATCCTCTAGCATGCCTGTTTCTCTCCATGGGGATTGAAATGAATCTGGGTGACTATCTGAGTTCAGATAAGTAACTTTAAAAAAAGCTAGATGAGATAAACTGGTCCTTAGTAATTGAAACAGTGGTTGTTGCCTGGGCAATACCAGAAAAATTTGTTTTCAGTTTTGCTTATTTTTCTTTCTCTTATTTTTCTATTTCTGTTACAGGTCCTGATGTCTTTACATGAAATGTTCCCAGCAGTGCACGCAGCAGAAATGGCTGTCCAGAGAAACCCACGTTCCTGGGATGCCTGGCAGACTTTGGGACGTGCCCAGCTTGGATTAGGAGAGATAGCACTGGTAGGAAAACAGAATTAATTGTGTGTGAAAAGGAAAATACAGCAATATCAAAGTAGCTGCATATCCTGATGGTAACCTGAAAGTAGACAAGGCAAAAGATTGTTGTTACTTATCTCCAGTATTCTCTCTACTTTACTGTTTTTCACAAATGCTTCCTGTGTAGTTTCGTTGGTGGACATGATAAAGACCTGCCTAGCTCAAAGACTTTTGTGTTATATATTTATGTTGGTTGGCTTTACACAGTAGAATAATTATATTGATGTAACTTCACATACTACATTCTGGGGGCTGTACTGCTACAGTTCACTGTAGTTTAAAGATGAAGGTAATGTGAAGTTCCAGTTGACATTCAGGCTCAGTGATAAAATTCTAGTATCTTGTTTTCCTTGTCTCTTACTCTCCTGCTTCACATGCAGCAAATCCTGTTTGCTCGTTCTGGCTTTCCTCTGGCTCCTTGACCTTAAATGGTGGCTGAAGTTGCTTCTTCATTTAATAAGACAACAAAAAGCCAGGGATACACTGAAGTAGTAGAGGAAGTGCATCCATTTTCTAGCTGGACCGGTATGCCGTGGTGCTGTCTTGGGTACATGATAAGATACAAAGGGAGACTCTTTGCCTATGTCATATTACCCTCTCTCTGTAAATAATATAACATGTGGAGTATAATAGATTTCTTCTAGTTAATGTGGAAATGCAGCAAGTGACCTGTTAAAATTCAGACACATTCACAAAGGTCCATTAGAAAAATAATTCATCATGATCTCTCAGATAAAAAAAGATACTGATTGTGTTTTGAATAGAAGTAGCTGTGTGCTGGTTTGATACAAAATAATTTTGTAGTTAATTTAGAGTGTTTTTGCAAAGTAACGATATTTGTCCTGAAAATTTTTGAGAATTAAGAAAAGTATTTTTTTTTAATGGAGGTTAGGAATTCCTGCAAAATTTAATTTTTAAAATGTAGTAACGAACAATATTTAAAAAAAAAAAACCAAACCAAACCAAATCCAAACAATGAGAATAACCTAGCATTATAGAATCAAGGAATGGTTTGTGTTGGAAGGAACCTTAAAGATCATCTACTTCCAACCCCTCTGCCATGAGCAGGGACACTTCCCACTAGACTCGGTTGTGCAATGCCCCCTTCAACCTGACTGTGAACGCTGCCAGGGATGGGGCATCAACAGCTTCTCTGGGCAACCTGTTCCAGTATCTCACCACCCTCATAGTGAAGAATTTCTCCCTAAAATCTAATGTGAAATTACCCTCTTTCAGTTTGTACCCATTACTCCTTGTCCCATCACTACAGGCCCTGATAAAGAGTCCCTCTGTGGCTTCCCTGTAGGCCCCCTACAGACTCTGGGAGGTTACTATGAGATCTCCATACAACCTTCTCTTCTCCAGGCTGAACAGCCCCAACTTCCTTAGCCCGTCTTCGTAAGGGGGGTGCTCCAGTCCCCTTAGGCAAAACCTAAGACAAAAGCTGTGTGTGTTGCAGATGTGCCGTGTGCTTCCTTTGTTGTTGCAGTATCATAATATGAAATATCAAATACAAATCCATGAATATCTGCGTTACAATACTGGTGACATTCCATGGCTTTTGTGGTGTAGAAGGCAAGGGTAGATGGTCTGTACTCTCTGGATTTTTTCCTTTTAACTGTACGAAAATGTTGCTGTAAATGATGTTTGAGATTTCTAAATGCATTAGTCTCAGGAAATCCAAAGTTTTATTTCCTTCGAGGGTCCTAGGTAACTGGTGCTGCTTATTCTCTAAAAAATGCTACAGTTGCTGTAATGTTGGTTGTAAATAGTGATATATCCCACCAGGTCTGCTCACTAGATCCTGTAAGCTTTGTCTACAATCCAATGGGAATGGATATCTGGAGTGCTGGGAACATAGGGCTCACATTATATTAATTTTGTTTTATTTCAGAGTAGCACTTCAGGTGCTAAAACATATTTTTTCCCTGTATTACGATTTTTACAAAGAAGAGTTAATAAAGCCTAAGTGTCAGGGCTGTTTATTTTTATTTTTTTTTTGAGATTTGGGAATTACTACCCTTCTCAAAAGCAGCTTCTTCTGTGTCTTTGTTTCATTTCTCCCCCACAAATGTCTGTCTTCATTACCCACATCCTGCCAAGTGGTCTGTTGTAAATATTTTTATTACTTCACAATGAATGATGCATTTTTTCTTGGGGGAAAAAAACAACTTACTGTATTTTAATTTGGAGTTTCCCAGGTCTAAAGTACAGCTTCCAAATCTAATTTATGAACTGCGTAATATATTAATTTCTTTCAAGTGAAGAAAGATTTGTCAGTCAGCTTGTGATAGAAAGGATGAGGTAAATTAGTTCCTTTTTACTTAGCTTTTTTAAAAGTTGTTTGCTCTTTTTTTCTGAATTTACTAAATTAACAGTACTGCTTCAGTGTGAGCAAGGAGAACTTTATTTCTCTAAAGGCAGAAATTCCTTAAATTCTACAAATCAGTGTGCAGAGCATACCTCAGTAAACTTGCAATGTGAATGTAGAAACTGTAGAAATATAGTCAGTTTTGCAATAATTCTCTCATTTCTTTGTAAATATTTAGGTTTACAGATTTTATTTACTGTATTGGTGATGACATCTTCACCAGTAACAATTTCACAAGAATAGCTTCATTAGAACAAGGAAACAGAGTGAGCCCCATACTTTGATGATACAGGAATAAAACAACAGCCCAAATAAAAGTGGCATTAAAAATCCCAAACAAAAGAGGACCAGAGCTCTGGGTTTTTAATGCATCCCAGAGCTGGATGCAGAGCTCCAGGTGGGGTGTCACCAGAGCAGAGCAGGGGGGCAGAATCCCCTCCCTTACCTGCTGCCCACCCTGCTTTGGATGCAGCCCAGGACACAGTTGTCTTTCTGGGATACAGGAGCACATGGCCAGGTCATGTCCAGGTTTTCATGCACCATTACCCCCAAGTACTATGTTGAATGCTGTAAAAACAAACAAACAAACAAATGAACACCAAAAATCCATATTAAAGATAATTAAACACAGAAGAAGATGGTTTCTGGTTGTATGCATATCTTCACTGATTGACATCCCTTAAAATAGGTCAGAAAGTGTCTGTCAAATGTAACATCAAGGCCTAATATATTGGTGGTATATATGAACTGCATAACCTCTTAAAATGCTCCCTTATCCTTTTTAGGGGTCTCTGTACAGTGACAGTTACTAAATCCATGTGTTACAAAAACTTGTAAGAAGTGTAGTCTGGTCAAAACTGCCCTTCACATTTAAAGACTGCAAACCAGCAGAAGAGACTGCACATGGGACAAAGGAAAGATTATTTGCTACAAAATACTCTTTAATAAGAAAAACTGTAAAATACTTAAAAAATACAACTTTTTCAGATATTGTCATTCCACAAGCAAGAATGTCTTGCAATACATTTTACATTGCACTTCCTTTCAGAAGCAAAAACAGATCCATGACTATGTATTGACCTAAAGTCCTGTAGTCCTTACTTGCAGGGTCTCTGAAACCACAGCTGCCCTTGAAAATCAGGCTAGAAATACCAATTTTACCTAGTGTCTCCATGTTTTCCTATAATGAGACAGGCAGTTAGCATAGGAGATTCACATCTTCATTAGGGGGAGAATTAGAAGTAGCACTCTTCTTCTGTCTTAATGGAAATTGGAATTGTTGGACACAGTTGCAGCATAAAATTTTATATGGATGGCAAGTCTGTATTTTTCAGTATTACATTACTGCTTTAAAATAATCCCTCTGATCTTTTGCAGCACTTAAAAATTTATTATTTTATTATTTCTTCATAAAAATGTCACAAAAACTTTCTTCTAATAGATTTACTAAGATGATCTTTTTATGCTGTATTGTATGAATCATCAAAACAGCTTAAAAGCTTACCAAATATTACCTTATATTTTATTGCTGTGTTTAATGTTGTTCACTGTGCATGAGCATAGCTATATAGACAGGTTTTAATTAGGGGACCTCTTTTATGGAAAGCCTAAAAGCAGGTGGTGTTTGTTTAGGTTTTGTTGTCAACAGAATTACAAAAAGAAGCATTTAGTGTTTACTTGTTCATCTATCCCTGAAAATTAAAAGCAAGCAGAGTTGAATAAAATTACACTGTTTTACAAGAATTAAACTTCACTCCTCCTTCTGTTTAAGTTCAGCATGCTCCTACACTTCAGAGCTGGCTGTGGACCAATAATCAAAGTTGGTTTTTTTCCCTCAGAACTGAAAGGCAACTGTAATACTGGTAGCATAATTATAATTTCTTAATACGCACGTTGCTAGAACTCTTCCCAAATATAATCCAAGTCCATATAATCTCAGTTTTCCCAGCATATGGGAAGGGTTCTGTACATTGTCACACACGAGTTTGGTCACTACGGTGACCATTTTCATAACTGACTGTACAGTCATAAATGTGAAATGCACACATGCCTCTGTACACATGCACCTAAATTTGAGTACATAAGGTCAGTCTTTACCTTTTCACTGCTAATGTAACTAAAATACAATACAGTTGTTTTTCTTGGTCTAGCTTTTTTTCAGTTTTGTAGCAACCTCTTCTTACTGTCAAATAGCACATCTACTGGATTTCGATGCTCACATGTATTATTTTTTATATTTAATAACTTCTGGGTTATTAGATATGATATAAGATTATACGATAAGGTTATAAGATATACAATAAGGTTATAAGATATATACTTGTGAGTCTTTTCCCAGTTGAACTGAACAAAAGGAGAAGCAGTATCAACTGTACTTGTACTAATATTACATGGTTTATCAGATTACAGGGGTTCTTTCTGAAGGGAACTCTGAGTTGGGAGTTTATTTGCCTACTTCTGCCTGTTTATTTAAGTGTTTTTGCAAAGACAAACCTGTTACAGAAACTGCTTATCATGGGGTTAGTATTACTGTAGTATTAGGTCTGCATGTGAAGGCACTGCATGCTAATTTAAAAGCAGAAGTATTAGTGATACTTCAAAGTCCAGTCATCCTTTTTCTATATTTTTTAAACCATCTCTCTCTGTTTTTTCCATACCATCTGATGATGAGAGATAAGTGGAATAAAAAACCATGAAAACAAGAATTATTTTTGCTTTTACCTTTTCAATTACAATTTTGTTTTTCATATAGATGAACTCTTTATTTTTGCCCGTGTTGCCAAGTACCTGGTTTGTTCATCCATTTTCATAACTTTCAGACACTGTTGTCTGGGATTGATGCTGCTGTTGACCTTAGGCTGAGGGAGGGTTGCTCTGATGAAGACAGATTAGAGTAAAACAGCTTTTCTCTTTGAGTGAATGATGTATGTAATTGTTTTGTTGTTGTCAGTTTTTATGATGAAATAGGTAGGCTTTAAGTGTCTCATCTTTGTTTCTTTCCTCTTCTGTTTGTAGGCAATCAGAAGTTTCCAGGTATCCTTGCACATCTTTCCAATGAACCCTGAAGTATGGAAAGAGGACCTTTCCTGGGCAAGAAAACTACATGAACAGCAGAAGGCAACAAAGACTGAGTCAGCGCAAGCACTGCTAAAACAAAAAGAGCTTGCACAAGAACCAATCCCAGACTATGACTTTGAAAGTGACGAAATTGTGGCAGTCTGTGCTGCAATTGCAGAGAAAGAGAAAGCTCTTTCAGAAGCTAAAACTGTAGTGATTGTGTCTGCTTCAGGTGCAGTAGAGACTGTTACAGCGAAGGACAATTGTCCTACAACTCCTGATGAAACCCTTTTCATCAGAGCCCGATAGAGCAGCCTCATGGATTGCCATCCTGCTTTAAGAACTAATGTTATTTATTGTATTTGGCTTGCTTTGTGGGTTTTTTTTCTTTTTTAAGTGGTGGAAGAACCTACAAAAGTTAAAGAAATGAAGTTATTTTTCTCTTGTAAATTAAAAAATCATTAACCCGAGTTGTTGTTCCACCCATATTTTTGGAGAAGAAAGCCAAGAGTTTGATTCTAAAAATCCTACAAATGTAATGCTAAAATGCTTAACTGCATCCTAACAGCTGCTTTCATTTTGATGTATTTTATAGTTTTACAGGTTAATGTCTACATTTTTCCAGTAATTAGGAAGCTTTTATTTAAGCTGTAAAAGTGTCGTGGTTTATCCCCAGCTGTCATTTCAGTCCCACGCAGCCACTCGCTCACTCCCTCCTGGTGGGATGGGGGAGAGAATCGGAAGAGTAAAAGGGAGAAAGCTTGTGGACTGACACACAGGCTGTTTGAGAGGGAAAGCCAAAGCTGCACATGAAAGCAAAGCAAAACAAGGGATTCATCCACCACTTTCCAAGGGCAGGCAGGTGTTCCCTTGTAAAGCAGGGCTCCATCACTTGTGACTTGGGAAGACAAACACCGTCACTCTGAATGTCTTCCCTTCCCCTACCTCCTTCTTCCTCCAGTTCTGTATGCTGAGCACAACAACATTTTGGATTGAACATCCCTGAGGTCTGTTGGGGTCAGCTGCTCTGGCTGTGTCCCCTCCCAGCTTCTTGTGCATCCCCAGCCTCCTCGCTGGTCGGGTGGGGTGAGCCGGAAAAGGTGTTGACCCTGTGTGTGCACTGCTCAGCAATAATGAAAACACCCCTGTGTTACCAACACTGTTTCCAGCACAAATCCAAGAAACAGCCCATTTTAGCCACTGTGAAGAAAATTAACTTTATCCCAGCCAGAACCAGTACAAAAAGAAAAAGGAATTTTTAAAAGTTATTTCAGTCATTATTAATTAACATTATTTTTCTTCCAGTTAAAGTGTGAACTGTTTTCTGTTATTAGCAGTGTTTATTTTCATTAAGATTACTTTTTCTTTGAAAAAGTTTCCTATGAATGAGAGATGGATTATTATTTTGCTTATGTGTGTATGTGACAGATACCGCTTCTGATTGTAGTCAGATAAAATCAAGTAGCAACCTTTACATTGCTTTCACAGGTGAATGGGTTAAACACTTTCTGATTAGATGAAAGGAAATGCTATACCAAACAAGCCCCTGAATGCTTTGTTACTACTAGATGTTTCACCAGAAGAAAGAACATTCAGTTTGAGACTGAAACTGGCTTTTCCTTATCTTGAATGCTGTGCAGCAGACATCACCAAAAGTAAAATGGTGGGAGTAGGAAGTAGGTATGGCTGGGGTGTGTTGTGTTCAGCCTTTTCTTTCCTAGTGAGGCTAATCTGATAAAGTAAATTTGTTTTTCCTAATTCTTTTGACCTGCTGTTAAAAGTATATTCTTAGTGAACCAGTTTTTCAAGACAGCATTGCTGGCGTCTCCCTTTTTATCCTGTTTGGATTTTGGATGCTGTGATGGGTATTCATGTGGTGTTAACTTAGAGGCATACAGTCGGAGATTTTATCAATGTTCATCTTTAAGGGGAGGTGGCAATTGGTCCCTCACACAGGCAGTTCAGAGAGAGGAAGTCAGGCTGTTTCTTCGATATGCTCTGCGCTGGAAAAAATGGGTCAACTGAGCAATTCCTGAAGAATTCAGGATTGAGAATGTAATTTTTACTTGATTTTGATAACATTTTGTATGATAACATTTGAAAAGTAGTTTTGTACATGAGTGAAACCTTTTGAAATCAGTCATCTTTGCATTTTTCAAGTCTGATTTATAATTTCAAAATAACACATTTTAAAAGAAAATACTTGCTTGAGAAGCATAGTAGTTTTTGCAATAGGAAATGTATTGCAGTAAAATTATCTCAGATTATACTTTCAGTATATCTGATATGAGAATATCTTTTTAAGAGAACCCTTACAGTCTTTGGAAAAACTAATTATCCCTTTCAAAAGCTCAGTTATCATACTGTATTTGCCAAATTTTCGTTAATTTTTGCAAGGTTCTTCCTGAATTTTTTTGTATGTGCGAATTTTTAGATTTATGCTTGCACAAGCACACACTCAAGAAAGTTACACTTCTTAATATCTTCTGAGTATTCAAAATAATTACAGTGACTAAAATATATTAAGAAATTTAAAACATGCTACATTTTTATTTGTTCATTCAGTTCAGAAATAGATCTTGAATGCCTACTGAATAGGCATTTGATCAAGATATGGTTTAAATTGTTACAGGTGAAGGATGTTTTAATCTTATTTTGCCTATCAACGTAAATGATACAGTCTAGTCAGCCATAGAAGGAGTTAGCATGAGAAGGATTTGGACAGATTTCTTCAAAGACAAAATGTTCTCTGGCTAGAAGAGGAAATCCGTGAGATACTCGAGGGTATGTTTTCACTTTGGAGGAGCTCGGCTATATCCACCACATTTTTTCTTTCTTTGTGCTTTAAACTTGCGTCAGTGTTCTGTATTCACTCATACAGGAAGGACTGCTTCCCTCCTCTCAGAGGCTCATGTTATCACAGAATCTGTTTCCACTGAAATGATTCACAAATTGCCTATTGACTTCAACACTGCGGGGCCAAACTAATGGCGGGGTGTGCATCTACACCACCAGGCAGAACGGCTGTGCTGGGCTCCACGCGTGGTTCTTCCTATGACCTGCACTAAATGTGTTTTCCTTCTGATTAGACTAGGTTATGAATTCTAGGTATTGTCAGAACTGTAGTGTTTTGTGGAGCACTGTAGAGCAGATAATTTCTTGTGGCACTGTTAGTCTCAGACTGGGAAGAAGTTCAAAAATAGATGATTTCAACATTGGGTTTTTTTTACAGCATGCCATGTTTTGCATGTATGGAACTTTCTGGATCTGTTTGAATAAAATACTCACTGCTGTCCTGCTTAGTGATGTCTGTTTATTCTTTCAGTTATAACAAAAGTATTTTTGCCCATTTTGGGATGCTCCTTATTTAATAATTGGCTTCTGTCTCTGTTGAACATGTTAATGTGTCATAGTAAAAAAAGACATCTCAGGAGAAATATTTAATAAAGGTAGTGCTTGGTGCTTTTAAGCCTTTCCACATGAGATGGAGCAAAAGGAGATGTTATCTGAAATATGATAGCTGTGACACTCCCCCTTTGACATCAGAAATTTTACTGTTTTTCATCCTCAGTAGTGACAGTGACTGCAGTAGTTTCCACATTTGCCTTCTATGTGAATGATATATTAAAATTCTCAAGTGATGCAACGTTAAAGAGGAAAGCACAAGAAAGCAGTGTAGGTGGATTTAATTGTGCTTGTTTTAAAAATCTACAGTTAAACATATTTTTTTTTCCCTTTGAGTCCCTTTATATCCAGTGGAAAGAAATACAGGGCCTCACAGGGCCATTTTAGGCTTTATGTTGGATAAGTATCTTAGAATGAGGTGAATTAGCCTCCCAAGGTGTCTAATTCTTGAGTACAAAAGAAGCTCAAGGTGACTGACTGGCAGTTAACCTCAAATGCTGAAACCGGGCATGTGAGTTCCACTCTTAGAGATAGAGATAAGTATCTTTAAAAAACTTGAACATAGAGAGAATAAATCCTTTCTTATAATACTAGAGGCTAAATAAAAAGTATGGCTCAGATAACACAACAGTGACTCTAATTTGATAATACTATAAGATACTGGATTTTAATTAAGAAGGGGAGAAAAGCAGATGTAGTGGTTTACTCTTCTAAGTTCTGAAAGTTGTCTGAAGTTATCTGAGTATCTGTTGGTGTTAGGGATCAAGATCAGAGAGGTAACACTGGAAATATGTCTGACCATACAAGGTACTCCCAATCCTAAAAAGAAGGGAAAGGAGGTAATAAACTTGTGTTGAGGGCAGGTGCTATCTTAACTTATTTTGAGGTCATAGAGTATCTATAAAACTACGACTGCAGTCAGGACTGAGGCACAGGGAAGCAGAGCGCATGGGCTTGGTTTGTTGGCAAGTTGCAGGCACCATGTGTTTATTGTAGGTCAGTATCATGTTAACATCATATTCTCAGATGGGCTGGAGTCATTGGGCTGTGGTATCTCCAGGCAGGACTAGTTGAGAACCAGGAGGAGCTGATGGGCATGGATGACTGCTGGATCCTGCCAAATGTGCTGGCCTGGTTTTGAGGGCTGATTTTCTAAGAGCCACATGGCTAGAAGCTCTAGGAATAAATGATCAATGGGAAAGGAGATTGAATTGACTTTGGGTTCACAAAGCAGGAAATTCAGTCTTCATTTGGTTTCCAGATCCAGCAGATCCAGATCTAGAACAAGGCCTGGGAGTGGAAAGGGCTGGTGGTAATTAGTAGCTCTAATAGCAAATCTGCCTTAAGGAGAATAGATTTGCCACTGCCTCAAGGAACTGAACTGAAAACTTTCAAAAACTTCTTAGGATGCTGGCTGGTGCCATTTGGAGATGGAAGCTTGCATTGACCTTGCCTTGGCACGGTACCTGTAGCGCTGGTTCAGGTCGGGCAGTGCTGGTGTTGCAGGCAGCGGGAATGTATGTGCCTTTTGTAAAGCAGGATCCTACAGCCCAGCCTTACAGTACAAGTCCTCCGACAGTATATCCTACACCCTAAGCCATTCATAAGGCTAATTTACCAATCAGAGATTCAAATAAAACTACAGATTGTTGTAGAAATTGCTGTACCATACAGATACTGGCTCCTGTCCTGCCTGTGGTGGGTGGATCCTCCAAGCCTTGCCACGGGATGGGCTTAAATTGAGTTAGGGCTGGGGCTTGGGGTGTGTGCTAGCAGGGTCAGAGGTCTAGCAGTGCCTCTGCATGGAAAAGCTTTGGTGAAGGGATGGTCTGGGATATGTGGGCAGGACAGACTGCTGGGAGTGACGGAGGAAGTCACAGGACTAGTGGGGTGGAGTCAGATACAAGTTTGGTATGAGAAATTTTTGAGTGGTAAATCAGTGTGTTTTCTGTGACTACAGGCTGGTGAAGGTGGATGCAGTTGTGAAAGGCCATTCTGAGGGGATATGGATCTCTGGGGGGCTGGGAATGTAGGGGAATTATGTGTGAGAAGGGAAGAGCTTTTGAGTATGTAGAAACTACTCATAATACCTAGCAGGAAAATAACCTTTTAACCTCCATGTGGCAAATTATACTCTACCAACTTGAAGCCTTATCTTATGAGACTTGTTATGGTCAGGGAGGCTGAGTGATATAATTCAGTAATGTCTTTGTGGTCAGCGCTAGAGCAGGTGCCAAATCTGAGGACTGTAGGGGAGGTGAGGGAGGTCTAATGTTTTTGTCACCCTAAAAAAAAGGCAGGCTTGCTCAGTCCTTTAGCCAGACTGCTCCTGAACACTCATCTGTATTTGCAACTAGGCAGCAAAGGTGCTCCCATTTTGCCTTTTGTACACTGCAGGCAGTTCCAGTCCTGCTCAGGAGACTTTGTACTGTGGACTGGTTGGGAATCATGGATTTGTGTTGATGGTGTGTGCTGCGAATCCAGTCCACTACGTGACACACTGGGAATGCTGTGGGCAGGAGGAACACCTCAGGCTTATTACACACACATTTGCTAAGGGAAGCTAGAAGATCAGCTGCTTGAGATGGTCTATACTTGCTTGAAGCTCTTTCACACCACATGTATTTCTCATCAGTAATGATGATAAAGAGTAATAAAATCATATTAATGAAATAATTTAAAAAATAAAAATAATAAGCCCTTGCTTATTTAAAAACTAATTATACACTGTAGATATTTAATTCTGTCATTGCATACAGTACCAATAAGGTTGGTGTGCTGCTTTGGGCCAGCTGCAAAGGTGTGGTCCCGTATTGGTATGTGTGGTGTTATCTGCAGGTGGCAGTCCCACCTTCCTGCTCTGCCAGGTGCTATTTCCTGTCTTGGGAAGTGTGGTGAGTCTATTCTGTTTGTTGGTCAATAGTAAGCAACAGACCATAGTTAAGTGGTTTAATTGCAAAGAATTCAAGCAGATCGCTATCTGTAGCTGCAGTAGGAACTTGAGTAATACTATTTTCCAGCTTAACTGGTGGAAAAGTGGATTTTGATGCAATATTTGTGTAGAGATTTAACTTCACTTTCTGTATGTATGAAGGCAAATAAGCTCAGCTGCTCCCCCGTTAAAGGAGAATATGTTTGTTTGTTTGTTTATTTGCTTAAAGAATTTTGGCTCTATGTCAGTGTTCTTGGGAACATTTTTGAAGTCAGCTGCCTCTTGCTGATGGTGATCATGCTGCGGTGTTTTGGAAACTTACAGGACAAAGTATGTTTTGGCACTAAATGAGCACAAAGCATTCCAAGTTGGGAGGCTTGTTAAGGTGAGAAGTTGACACTGAATGGCAGACTCATGAAAACATCTGAGATCAAGCAGAACATTTCCATTTAATTGTGATCCCCAAAATTATTTTGGTCGGTACAACTGCTTAAACATATCAACATAAGGCTCAAGATTTTCATTACAATATAGCATTCACATGAAAACACTTTAAGCAGCATAACATGCTTAGTATTTGACAAAACACCCTCCAGATATCTGTACACAATTATTTTGATACACAGTGTTTCTGGAACAAGATCTAACCCTTACAACATAAAACACAAAACTCCTTTTTGTCAGTGGTTAACAGCTGGTTTTGGTGATGTTTGCCATAAAAACTCTCGCAACAAATGCTTTTCAAGGTGTTCAAGACCAACATATAGTTTTATATAATCTATACTTTAAATGAAGATTCTGCTTCCATGGTTTTGTACATTTATTTGATGGAGTATCAGATTACACAGTCATAAAATTCTATTTACTATTTAAAGTAAAATGATAAATGTTATGAAAAAATACCTTTATTACATTGGTGATGCTTTAACTAAAGTGAATATTTAGACTATTAACCAGGAGTTGAAAGTTTTAGGCCCTGATATTGAAAGCACTTCTATATGTCCTTAACTTTATATGTAAGGAGTCTCCCTGGCAACAGAGGGACTACTCTGATGGGCGATGTTAAGTGTGTGCCTAAGGTGTGCAGACTGGGGGCCAAAGTACTTGGAGAGGAGCGCATGTGTTACACAGAGAAACATTCTCAGAACATAAATAAAATCTGCTTTTTTTAGTATATACATATACTGAAAATTAATATTCTTAACTGAAAGGATGTTTTTTCTTTTTCTCTCATAAAAACGTGTATATTCCCATTTCACTCAGAAAGTGCTTATGTATTCTCAGCTAGAGAACTACCTCATCGGCTGTGAATCTAGCATAGACAACACATCTAATCCAAGAATGTCTTATCAGCAGGAAATACTGAGGGAAGAGAAGGCTGGCAATCATTTCTATATACCTTGTATTAATAACAAACCTTCTCACAGAGAAGAATAGACTTTTAAATATTTTCAATCCTTATATACAATGATAAAAATTCACATTTTCATGCTTTAGTGAGACACTTTAAAATAAAATTATACCCCAGGCAGCTCTCAGAGTTGCTATGTCCAGTTCCTAGCAGCTGCCTGACATTCAGCTCTAGTACCAGAAGCTTAAACTCTTGATAGCTGAGCAATCATGGGGAGAGAAAACAGTTCCACCAGATTGGAAAAGGAAAGAAAAAAAGAAAAAAGCAAGTGATGGGTCTTTCTATTTCCAGAGGCCCAGTAGCTCTCCGGTGTCCCACAACAAGACAAGGCATGTTTCCAGTCCCATCAGACCTGCATTGTATCGTTTCTGATGGCAGGGCCCAAGTGCCATGTCTGTTCCACACAATTCTCAGTAGTCTAAAAGAAATGTACCCATCACATGGCAAGAGAAAAATAGCCCTTTGAAGCACAGCTGAACCCCTCTTCCCAAGAATAGGCAGAACACCTATCTATTGCACCAGTTTTTCCAATGTACCAGAAGTATCCCCAGGGTTGATGCCTTTCACGGCTATCTAGATGCACTTTTCTGACAAATTCAATGTCTCTGTGGGGAAGGTGACCTGGAGAGGGCCACTTTTGGATGCAGAGCTTGCCCCACCACCAGACCTAATTTCATTCACCAGGAGGACACTCTCAAAGTCCTGTCCTTGTGAGGAGTCCGAGGTCTCGGAGCTGCGCAGTGTCCTTACAGATGTGGTGTCAGACTGGGCTGAGCTGGCGCTGGGGCCTGGGAGCAGCACGCGGCCCCCAACGCTGCTTTCACTTAACTCTGGAGGGTAGAGCAGCGTCTGGGAGGTGCTGCTGATCTCCCTCAGCTCACGGGAGATGAAGGAGGGTGACTGACTTGACATGGCAGAGGAGGTCCTGCGGCCATCCACGCAGTTGAAGTTGCCCCCCGAATGCTGCCTCCGAGCCCCTCCAATGCGGCAGAAGAGACATTTGATCTTCTCGATGGCTTTGCTGAGCACAGTCTTGCGGAGGAGGATGTAGACCCACGGGTCCAAAATGGGGTTCACCGAGGCGATGCGGATGGCTTGCAGGTCAGGGTTTTGCCTGATGTCCTTCACCGATTCTGCCCGGTAAAGCTGGTTCACAAAGACACGGACCTACACCAGGAGATGGGGGAAAAGGAAGACACAATTGCACAGTTACATCAGGAAAGCAAAGTTTACATTTCAGAGCAGAGATCTAAATTTGCTGCTGCAAGCTATGACAGAAGAAGAGGCTGGCATCTCAGATTGGCAGCCATGAGATCGTTTTTGGAAATAGCAAAAGAATCAGATGAGAATTGGTCACCTTTGTTACATGTAGGAAAGAACTGGCTCTTTCTCTCTTTTTTTGCCTCATAATTAACCCTTGAAGCTCCAACTTTTGGCTGGTGTTTTTAAAAATCCACAAGTACAAAGACATAGATTTACATGCTGACTCCTTGGTATACCTTGAGTCTTATGCTACCAGCAACAAGGTGACTGATTAGTTCCTCTGGCAAAGGTCTAATAATCTTTTAGAAATGAACTAAAACACAGATGATAATCCAGGTACACAAGACTCTGGAAACAAGACCAGAGTTGTTGATTCCCAAGTTTAGAAAGGCATTTTCCGGGCACCTGTCCTTACTGGAATTGTTTATTTAACCTCAACTGTTTGCTTGCTGCAGCATGGTTTGGAAAAACAGGAATGTGAAAAAAGACGCAGAGTGGGGGGGCAGGGAGAGGAGGGGAAAGGAAAGGCCCCCCCAAATCAGATTTTTAATAGTCAAGATAGTGAGATGACTAGTACTCTGTTCTCCTATGTGAGCCAGCATTTTGGTTTTACTTACAAAAATACTGACAAAGTGGTCAAGAATTTAAGATGTTAAAGTTGCTATGTGAAGTGACTAATTAGCAAATTAAGTTTATCATGCACAAAATTTAAAACTAAAGGATCTTGTCTTCTACACAGAAATGTCTTCTTCAGTTCATTTGTCTAGCTTCTTCTTCAGCTGGTCCCTCTCCTTGTTTAGAAGCTGCTTTTGTAAATGCTACTGTGAGTAAGGCACAGTCCAATTCTTGGATATCATCTTTCCAGTGTCACTAGGGAGAACGGCATCACAGGAATCCATTATGTTGATCAGTCTCAAATGGCTATTCTCCATTTTAGCAAAACCTATGCAGCATCCAGTTACAGGAAGGCCTAGAAAAGCCACTGAAAAGTGGATAATGGAAGATTCTGTTTTCTTCAGATTCCTTAAGGTAAGTCAAAATAAATACCTTAATTATACTGTTATCTGATACAATAAAAATCTAGTAGCAAAATTGAGAGGTTTTTAGAATCTTATCCCTGACTCCTAAAATGAATCAAGTCTTGCCTTGCTAGGAGGTTATAGACAAGGAGGCATGAAAGCATTTCAATAAATAAGCCAAATTAGGGCAGCCCTCTTAAGTAACTTTTATTAGAAGTCTTGCACGTGAAGCCATCCAAGTCTGATGAAAAATGTCACAATTCTTGACAAATTTTCCTGCAGCTGGGAAATGGGGTGGCATTTAGTCTTGCCAGAATTCAGAGATGGAGTGAGCTCCAAAGCTATCAATGAAGTATGTTTAGAATAACAAGAGTCCCTGTGCATACAGTCTCTTTCAAATGGTCTGTCAGACTGATGACTGACTGTATTTTCCTTCTCAGTACTTTTCTCTAGGCTTATGTGTAACCTAGCAAATTCAAAATGTGGGAAAATCTCAAATTTATACAGCATTAGAGTGATCCCAGTTTTATTTTCAGTTATTTTCCTAATGATTTCTAATACTGCGATTTCTAATACTGCAGATGTTTTTCTAACAACTAATTTCCTGACCTCATTTATCTGTTAAGCCAAACGTGCCATTCAGGTACTTCAAAGAATAATCCTATGCATAATGAACTTATTTTTATGTCTTTTTTCTTCCTTTTATTAAGCATTTTCCCATTGTTTTTATTATTTTTCTTTATTTCTAACTATTTATCTTACAAATATATTTATTTATTCATATTTAAATCTAACCTATTTATTTCATAAATAATTTTCACAAATTATGTTATGAATAAACAACTTGCAGATAAACTATAACTAAATTCTTTTAAGTTAAAGGCGTCTTTTGTGATGTCCGTCGCTACGTGGTTCCATGGCTGAGAGGAGGCGAGCCCTTCCAGCAGCCAGGATTTTTAAATACCTGCATCTTAGGTGTTATTGGTTGATGATTCCCTAAAAAACCTCCGCAATGAGACATGGGGGACGGCGGTGCCGTTCCCGAGTTCACCGCGAGGTGGCGCCGCTGTCCCGCCACCCGGCCCGAGCGGCCGTACGTGGATGTACAGTACAGAGAAAGGGAGAGTAGAGATAGATATATAAAATATGGATGTATATGGATGTATAATGTGTATATGCGTGTATAACATATAACTATATGCAGGTCATATATATATAATAGTGCCCAGGGGATCCAACCTGTACTCAATACCTCAGCACTTCCCCAAATGCCCCTTTCCTTTCCCTGCACCCTGTGGGTGCTGATGGTCTGTGTGTATTTCAGGAGCTGAGCACAGGGCAGGTGTGTGCCCCGAGGCGGGGGTCCTGCCATCAGCTCACACAGCCCCTTGCCTGGGACAGGAGAGGTGCGCAGGGAGGGGTGTCTGCTGACAAATCCACGCGGATCTGAGAACCAGAAGGCACACTTTGAAGGCAACAGAAGAAATACCCAGTTCAACTTGGAGACCTGGCTTTTTTTTTTTTTTTAATTTGGAGCTATAGTTACATGTCAGTGATTTAACAGTCGGATTGTTCTTTTGATAAGCAGCACGTGAAATTGAGGCACCTATTCCACCTTTCTCTGTCTACCTCGCAGATGTTATGGAAAGACGAAAGTGTCTTCAAGTGCTGGCTCTGTGGCTGAAAAGGACTATGCTGATGGTACAGTGCGGTTTGCTTTATGCTGTCTCTTCATGCTTTACTTCCTTTAGACAGATGCACAGCATATAGAGGTTAAAGACTCATAGAGTGGATCTATTTAGTGAAAATTCTGATTCTACAAAACTATTTCTACTTCCCAGAAAAGTTCCATACATCTTACTAGAAGCTACCCAGAATGTCATATGCAAATATCAATTCAGACCTGTTGCTGGGGTTCCACCTTAATCACAATAGGGTAAAAATTTATCCATGTTGGAATGTCAGTTTGTCACTTACTCGTGAAACAACATTCATTAGTGTATCATTTAAAAGAACACCAAGCAATGTATCCTGTTTTGGCCAAAAGTGCTCTGCTGCGGGAAGTAATACGATAAAAGGTACTGCCTTGCACCTTCTGATACTGTGCCAAATAAGTGGAATCCACTACTAAGTTATCTTAGTCAATGCTTGAATTTGTGCAATTTGAAATCCTAATTAAAGAAAGAATAAAGCTAGAACAATTCAGATCTCTAAAGAATGAGTTTTGTATGTTAGCTTTGTAGCTGTAGAATCCAGACAATGTATCTTATTAAAAGTGCTGGTAGTTTGTCTGCAATTAAGTTAAGAAGCACATAGCTCTAAGGTACGTTGAGTTTATGATCGTGATAGGTACTTGTGGGATCAGAGTCCTGCGTGCTGTTTGTGCTTTTCCTTTTCACTAACTACAGATGGAAGTCATGATTTCTAATCCTATGAAGTTTATAAAGTGACTTTTATAGTTACAGTCATACTAGTAATTGTCTTCACAGCTTCTACCTGCCCTCAAAATTTCCCCACATGCTGATAAGATAAATTTAAAAAACGTAGTAAGCAGGAACGAGTTTTTCAGCTCCACAAGCCAATAACCTCTGCCCTTCAAGGGCTCAGTGTCTGCTTGGTGACTACTCCACTGCTAAAAAGTTGTATTTGACACCTTGCAGTTGGCTGGACATTCCCTGATATTAAAAAGTTCAAAGCAGCCAACACAAAAGAAAATCCACTTTTAGCTCCATTAAACATCAAGTTAGAAACTCATGATTATTTCATTCAATCAAGATGTACACCCTGAAACACTACATTTCATTTTTCATTTCACCACAATTTAACAACAATGTTCAGTGGTCAGGATAAGAAAAAGATCATACACTTAAAAATTTTAAGAGTATTTGACAGATTGCTGGACTGAATTACAGACTGCATCATGTATGCCTATTTACTCTTGAAAGAGTTTGATGATTTTTTAAAGGCTGGATAATAATTTCTACTCTCTTCTTGAAAAAATCCCTCCTAATATATCTTAATCCCTATATTTTACACTATCCAATTCTAATTTCTAAAAACTCAATATTTTAAGAGATGACATGACAAGTGTGAAGACAAGAGTCAACACATAAGCTATGCATTTTTCTTATTTAATTTTTAAACAATTTTCTGATTCATGTCTTTCACACCACTTTCTGCATATCAGGAACACACTAGGTTATACCAAAAGTTTCCTTTCACAATTTTTTTCATTTAACTTTTCTTTCCTTGATAAATTTGATCAGCCTTCAGTTCTGTCAAGTTCATTCAGCATTTTGCATAATCCCCCATAATTTTGTTACAGAACTTGCTACTGTAAACTTCTGTTGATTTTATGAATAAATCACTAAAACACTAAACAACGGTACTTGACAACTATGTGCTGAAGCATCTCATTATTAAAAACTGCTGTTCTCTGTGACTCAGTTATTTCAGGGCTATTTAATATTTTGAGACCTGAAATTTTTTTGTCAAACCATAGTAAGTGTCATCTGCTGGATCCCCCCCAATCTGCTATCTTTTTAACCTGTGAAAGCATTCTAAATTGTCAGAGATCTATGTTTCTCTTTCAGAAGTTCCTTTGATTTGACTTAAGTGATGGTTACTCAGCTGAAATCATCAGTAGGAAGTCAGGTCACCAGAAAACTTCAGTCACGAAGCACCCTCTGAGCCCGCTTTGTGTACCTGAATCATGCTGGCACCACCACCTCACCACTTGTATGGTCTTGATGACTGCCACGCTGACCTTTTTATAGGTGAGCCTTTCACTCAGTGAGGACTTTCTAAAAGTCCTCCAAGTCACAAAAATGTAAGTCTATATATTAGTAATTTACTTATTTCTGCTAGTGGCTCTTTCCAGGGATTTACAGCATAAAGGTGTCACTTCTCTGAGTTTCCCTATTCTTAACCTCAGTGTACATTCAACCAGAGGGCTTAACACAGTGTCATGCATGGCAGTGCACCATGGCAAAAAGCAGCATATGTGGCTGTGGCTTATTCCCACAGAGGGAGGCAAATGACTTAAAAAAGCCCCTTAACAATGAAGAAATTTAACCACACTGGACACCATGATGATGTGTATATATGTGGTTATTTGGGGGTTTTTTTAGAGAAAGGTTCCTTTTATTTTTAGTCATACATTTAAGTAAAATCAGAGTGTCTGACATAATTTTACATATAAAAAATATGTGCTGGTTTAGCAGGCAAAAGCTAACTTACATGTCCCACTGTGCCTTTGTAAGAAGTGAAATCAAGGTCTGGGAATGCTACACAACTTTATCACCTGCACCTTCACATACTTCTGCTATATACAAGTTTTTCACTAGCTACTGTTTAAATAATAAACCTTCTGCCCCACCTAGGTTCATTAATTTTAACTCTCAATAATCCAGTTTCCTTTCTGGTAACCCCTCTCTCCTCTTGATTTTTACCTTGCGCCTTTTTTTTTTTTTTCTTTTAAGTTTTCTGTAAAAGACTCCCTAGGTCCAAATGGATATAAACAACTTCATTTTGCATTTCACATTCAGACTTCTCAGCCTTCCTCTATCCTTCCACAGGATAGTTTGGCTTTTTTTCTGGAACTGCTTAAGTCCATCATGTTATGACACTGTATTTAATTCACAGGACCTATTCTCTGCATTTACCAGCATCTCTTTTGAAAATGCAAATTAAGTACTGTCGGGATTTCGGCCATCTGAGGCATCCTGGTGCAGGCAGTCAGCTTACCCCCCCAGTTTCTGGAGCTGGACTGCCGGGCAGGCTGTCTAATGCGTGTGCTCCTCCTGGGGACACTCTGCGTGCAGCTCCCGCAGCACCCCTCGGCCTCCTTCAGATGTCAAGCAACAAGCACATGCAGCGTGCTCGGTCATGCCCCGGTGCAACACAAAGTGACAATGCCGAAGGACAGGAGCCGGCCCTCGGCGACAGCCAGGGCGCTGGTGCTCCAGGACAGCCACACTTCACTAGCTCCTGTTTATGTCAGTAATGTGGCAAAACTGGCCCAACCCTTGCGATTGCAGCTCCTCTGAGCAGGGGGACGGACTCGCTGACAGCTGAGTCCTGTTCACATGCACTTCTCTAAACTTTCTTACACTGTTTTGCATGCCCAGCTGGCCAGCTGTATACATTGTACCTCCTCTGTGACAGAGGGATCACCCTACTAACAATAAAGCTCCTTAAAACAATCCTTCCAACACCTTCTGTCTGACAACTGCTGCTTGGGTCCCTACACTGTGTTTGGAACGTGGCAAATAAGGCAAGACAGCTATTTGTTTAATGTCTCTGAGCCAGAGGAGGACAGGGGTTTGCCAAGCTTTATTATGGTGACTGCCAAGCAAGAACTGAGTCTCCAGCTGGTGGGTTTGGTTTGGGCTTTTTTGTCTTTCTTGGAGATAAGGTGGAGGAATAGAAAAAAGTGGATCCTGAGTGTTCAACTTAATGACACTAATTATATTAGTCTTTTCAGAAAACTAGCAAATGCTTATTGGTAATGTTATTTGACATTTCAGTATGATCTCAAGGTTTATGTGGGCCAGATTCCTCCAACACTCATTTAACTGAGCCATACTCCAACAGGTGGTTCCACTGAGCTTACTCCTCCCACTGTGTGGGGAGCTCCTGGAGGGATCTCTGTGTGGGATCTACCCCAGAGATCATGCACAACTCCTCAGGAGCAGAAGCTTAGCTCAGGTTTTGGCTCTGAAGCACTCTGAATGCTGCTGCTGCCAAGTGAACACAACCCTGTCCTCCCTTGGCACATGAAGGACCACCGTGCAGCATGTACATTGCTGTTCAGCAACAGTATGCACATGTTTAAAACACACTAAACATCCAGAAATGCAGACCAGACCCAAACACCACTCATCACTTTGCAGGTGAACTTTAAAGTGCCTTTAGCTCTCAGTAGGATTTTGCTACGTGGATTCCAGTTGCACAGTGAAACAATCACTGAGAATTTTTGGCACTCAATTTTAACCAACCAAAGGAGTCCAGGACTTGGGATAAGCATGCTGCTTTTTGTGTAAACAGTCTTTGAGCTATTATCACAGTTCATGGCACCAGCTAAATAGGAATCTGTCCTACATGCACACACTAGGAGGAAAAGAGACTACAGTGTGGGTGATGGAACAGAAGAAGGGCTGCATGATGTTACTCACCACCAGAGGAATGGAGCAGATGACCACCACCAGGGAAGTGGCAATGAGCAGAATGACCATCTGGATCTCTGCTCCAGCCATCCGACGGAAGCTCCGACGTCTGCGAAAGTCAGATAAACGGCTGGAGGTGGTGTCTGTCCCCAGGGATGTGCGTCGCATGAACTGGCGGTGCATGCGAATGAGGGCCACACACACCAGGATGTTGCAGATCACAGTCACCATGATCAGGAAAGAGCTGAAGCCTGCGTACATGTACGAATATGCTGCATGGGTGGCTTCCTTTGTTCGCCAGTCTATGAAACACCAAGTGTAAGGGTACTGCAAGGTAGATTTGCCAAGCCCCATGCTGGGGAGGGCGCAGAACAGCACATTGGAAGCGTAGATGGCAAAGAGTGTGAGCCCTGCCAGCTTCTTGTCTACATAATGGTTGTAGAAATAGGCATGGTTGATGGCCAGGTACCTCTCTATAGACATGGCACAGATAATGCTGAGGCCAGAGAGTCCAAAGAAGAGGAGGATGAAGGAGCTGTACTCACACAGCGCAGGTCCCCCTGGCCAGCGGTTCTGCAGGTAAGTGGCAATCGTGACCGGACTCACCAGGCAGGTCCCCAAGAGATCGGTCACTGCCAGCCCACAGACCAGCGTGTAGAAAGTGGTCTCCTTCTGCTCCTTCCTGGACTTGCAGAGCACCACGATGGCTATGAGGTTGCCCACCACGCCGAAGATGAACATGACGGTGGGGATGGTGGGGGGCTTGCCGCCCTCGGCGCCCGCGGTCCCGTTGGCGGAGCCGTTCGCAGGTGCCATGAAGGTGGGCTCGAACGACATGATGCAGCCGGCGAGTCGGGGACGGCAGCACCGGGAAACGCCGACGGAGGGACGGGAGGGCGGTTGTTAAGTCTCACTTAAGTAAAAATTCAAACGAGCGAGAAGTTAAAAAAAAAAAAAAGAAAAAAGAAAAGGAAAAAAAGTGGCGTGTTTCAGTTAAGGAAAGAAAAACAATAGTCCTANCCTGTCCGTGCCGTGAGGGACCGGCAGCCCAGCCCCCTGTGCCCGCCGCGGGGCCGAGCACTGCGGGCACCGTCTCGCCGCGGCGCCCCGGGGGAGCGGTGTTTTCCCAGGAGCTGCTCCGGCGTAGGAGCCGGGAAGGGAAGGGGGCCGGGCTCCCCGGGCAGGGCTGAGCCCCTGTACCCCCCGGTCGTGGCAGGGAGGAGCGCAGGTGTGGCGGGGGGGGGGCG
>VWZF01005910.1:86416-139434 GCA_013396755.1 Sclerurus mexicanus
CTGCGGCATCAGGGCAGCGCGGCCCGCGTGTCCCAATGCAGAGAGATCTCCTGATGCGCTGCCTGCTTCTGGCCCCTGTTAGTGCGGGTACTGAGCACGGGAAGGGTGTGTGTACGTTCAAGGGTTGCATTTGTATGTTCCAAGAACGTGTTCGGTCTTGACTGTGAGACAATCACGTATGAATTGGAAATAGGGTTGCACTTGTTGGCGAAGCACTACGATTGTAGTCCAGCCTTATGTGGGCTGATGGAAGGACAGCAAGTCGCTTTATGCAGTGCCCGTGTGCAGCTTTCACTCGAGTGGTGATGATAGTGGTGTAGTCCCTAGTCCAGAAATATCCATGCAAAACCTACAACCACAAGTATGTGCATAGGTGTTTCTGTATTAGTGACTTGTACTAATGCTTTTGGCTCAAGAGATGAAGCTTTGCACTGTCACACTGGACTTCACACCTGGGTCCAACTGGTCTAACGCTCTTTCTTGTACACTTGGTGACATTAGCTGCTACAAAGGACATAAAACTTGTGTCCCAAAGCATGACATTTATACCCTCACAAGATCCTCTTATCTGAAAAAGAGAGGGAATATGTCATAAAAGTGTATGACTTCTCAGTGTTATAATCCTCCCTCTGGTTTTGGTTTTATTTTTTTAAGCCCATGAACATGATGCCTACGAACTTGCTATAAGTAAAGTGATGATAATATTATGACATACCGATGACAAAAATATTGACAGAACAAAATATATGAGGACAAATGTGTACTGTGGGAAGGAGAACAGAGTTTCAGTTTTCAGTGCTACATGAGCAGATATGAAGAAAACCCGCCATTTTTTTATTTGATCAGCTTTTTAGTGTTATCTAGCTGCTTTGAAAACTGAAATTCATGTTTTGAAAAAGAAGAGAGATAAAAAACTGTAGCAGTGGTGGTGATCTGGTCTGCTCAGATTAAACAAGCAGCACATTTCCTGACATTTTGCTAGTATTGGTGACTTTTTATCTTTTACAAAATTAGGAAGTCATTCTATCACAAGCACAGAGGTACATGTGGGAGTATGAGTTGCTCAATTAGGTTTGCCTGATTGTCAGAAGCAAATTAGAAACACTTCAAAATAAATCCCAAAGAAAGTGCAGCACAAAGGTTGTTTTTTCTCATCTTTTAAAGTTTTCTGACAGTTCCAGAAAACCTGACCCAGGTGCAGAGCAAGCTCTGAATTCAGGAGGTGTTATTGCATGTGCTTTCTCAATAATCCTTCTTTCCTACACCAAGACTTTGGTGCTCTGGCATTAGAGGCCATAATATGGGATTAAATTAAGAGAGGTGGAGCAATATTTACCAGTATGCAAAAAGAATTACCTTGCTGCCCTGAAGTGGTGCAAAGGTTTTTGATGACTAAAGGCAGAGGAAATGATCTGTGTTTCTTTGGTGCTGCCTTTTTTCCACTTCTTTTCATATCTGCCCATCCAGTCTTATGAGGTATTTCGACCATCTCATAACAGGCTCTGTTTGTGTCAGAAGGCTCATTCTGTAGTAGAGGGTGCTCAGATCCATCTATGGATGGGTAGACATTAGTGTATATGTGAAAGATTGAATGCTACCTTTTATTCTATAAGGTCTATCTTACAGTAGATACACCTGAACAAGTAATTAAAAAGTGCAAGAAAGTCATGAAAGTCGATGAAGAACTAACAGAAGTACAATTTTGAGTGCAAGAATATAAGTTTTGTAAAATAGTGCTAATTCTTTAACTAGAGAATGTGATAGAAATTAGTCACAGAACTGTGGCACAGGTTTCATGTGCCCTCACTCTGTCTACCCATTGTGTAGAACTTCCAGAGTTACTGGGAAAACACAGTAACTTTTAGGAGTTTCCCACTCAACTAATGGTAGAACTCCTAGTCAAGATGAAAAGCATGGTCATGTGAAATCCTTAGTCTTCAGAACAAAGAAGATACTCAAAGTGAAACTGAAAAAATGAAGAAATTCCACTTGTAACATGAGTTGTCATGATGTCACAGCTGAAATGTCACACGTAGCATTTAAGTAACCACTAAAGAACTTGTGTTTGTGAGGAACCACTTAGGTGAGAAGTCAGAAATATCACAAATTAAAAATGGAAACTTTGTAGTGGTTATTATATATGGAACCTCCTCTCCCCATTAATTTAAAAAATACTAGTTTAGAAGACAGGACAGTCAAAATAATTAGAATTTACTTTTACTTTCCTCAGAGTAAACATTTTCTGATTATGATGTTACAATTTTTAGAAGGTTAATTCTGAAACACATGAGTCAACTACTATAGCTTAATTAGTTGAACTGTATAACTAACTGTGGTCTTATTTCTAGTTTGATGAAAGATTTTAATTAAAATATTTGACTTTTGGGTTTTTTTTGTTTGTTTATTTTTGTTCTTCCATGGCATATCTAGTCAATGTGTGTCACCTAGCACATGATATCCCTTATAAATCTCCTTTAGCCAGCTGATGGTTCCAAAACCTTACCTGTATTGCTGAGAGGCAGCTGGAACATAGACAAATAAACTATGCATGGGTCTCCCTGCTGTGTGTAACTGTGGTTTTAACACCAAAATGCCTGTGTAGGCATTTGAATTGTTGGATATTTTCTGGCAATGGTTCTATGGGCTCCGCTTCCAGAGGAGCTGTGTGTTCAGCAGGCAGTGGAAGTGTATATGTAGCCAATTTTGGAAACTTTGGACTGCACTTAGCATTCTGCAGGTCTGAAAAACATTTTGCATGTTAAACTCCCATTATATATCTGGAGTTCAGTAACATTCTTGACTTGACAGTTTGCCAGCCTTTCTCCTTTCATTGGAAATTTGGGCATGGGAAAATTTTATTATTGCTTTTTTGCTTAATTTTTGTTTAGCTGTCATACTTTTGACAGAAAGTTTTTCAGGAAAAAACCCAGTTGTTAGAGTAAACTCTGTCTGTATGCCAAAATGAAATCATTATTAATAGGCAAAGGAGATAAACTGAACTAAGTGTTACACAACGGTCTTTCTTTAATGAATAATTAGAAAAAAAATTGCACAGGGAGTAAGTAAAAAAAAAGGTTTCAAAGAAAGTGGGGAATTCTGCAACATCATTTGACATTATAAATAGATAAAAAATTTTTATTTTAAGGAATATAATTTTTTTCTGCCCATATATTTTTGTATAAAACCATCACAGATAGAACCAGTATTTCTTTTCCTTTATTTATTTATTTATTTATTTTTTAACTCTGGTTATTACCAGTATTTGCCAGGAATATTACTAGCACTTCTGGTACATTTCCTTTGTTCCTGATAAAACATCTTAATGAGTGGGGGCTTTCCCAGGGCGGGGGAGTTTTCTGGCCAGTGAGAACAGTCCTGTTCCATTCCTGCTCTTCTTGCTGCATGACTGTCTAGGAGAGAGCTGCAAACTGCCCCTGCCAGGGGATCTAGTAGTGCTCTGGTATGCAAGGCACCTCTGCACTCCCGTGGGACACTGTTGTGCCAAAATACACAGCTCTATAATTTACTCCACAATCATGTGTTTTGTATTAGTCAATTATGCTACTGAAGTTTGGTGTTTTGTTTTGTTTCTGTTTTGGTTTTTTTCCTGTTTAAAAGATGTTGTTAATCTTTATAGTACACTGAAAGGGATTTTCCTCTGTATTAACATTTGTCAGTGTGGTGGTGCATAATTCTCCTTTAGCAGCTATGAAGTCTGTATTAATAGTTTAAATACTGTGAAGTATTTTTTCAATCCATTTCTTTGGAGCAGTGTAGGTTAAAATAGTTTCTCCCTCAACTGTTGGCCATACTGTTTTGGGTTTTTTTGTTTGTTTGTTTTTTCATTTTGGCTTTATTTTTGTTTTTTTTTTTATTTGTTTGTTTTGTTTTGTGTAAGTTTTGCAGTTTTTACTTGCCTTTCAGAGGCCAACAGCAGAAACAGAAAGTTCATGGAAGAGCCCTTAAAATAATTTTGACTATTTCAGGCATTACCTGATGAGCTACAAGTAGCCAGCTAGGACAGATCCTATAGAGGAAAAAATGGTTTGAGTTAAATTCCTCTTGGGCACAAACTGTTACCTTCACTGAAGTAAACTGGTATTTTAGAATATATGCTGGATTAGTTTTACCGGGGACTTTATAATATACTTTGCAAATATTCGTAATGTGGGGTTTTGTATTTTTTCAGCTTTCTGCAGCTGGTGCTCTGTGGTGTTTCATTTTGTTGTGGGGAGGTACAGTACAGGAATCCACAGCTGTGGTGGAAGCAGAAACAGCACAGCATTGCACAGCAAGTACTTATCTGGCAGGTCCTGTCTGAGTCGAGCTGATCTGCAGATTTTCCATGAGAAATGGTAAGACTGAAGACCCTTTACAAGGATCCTGAGTGTAATTCTGGGACAGTATCTGTGTGCCAGAAATTTAAACGAGATATCAGGCTGTCGTCTGGTAGGTTTGTTGTTGTTAGGGTGGTTTTTCTTTTTTTTTTTTGTTTGGTTTTTTTTTTTGGTGGTTTTTTTTTTTTTTTGGTTCGTTGGTTGGTTGGTTTTTTTTTCTCCTGGAGGTGTGGTAGTGGTATGCTGTGTTTCACAGCCATATTCTGTGGCTTTGAAGAAAGAACCGAAGCTGTGCCTTTCTGTTTGAAAGTTGAAACTTTTATCAAGTGTTAAAAGCTAGGCTCCAAAGGCACCTGTGATGAGATCAGTGGACCTGTGATTTTTGCTGCTGGATTAACAGTCATGGAAGTGGCTTAACTCATGATATGGTTTTGTAGCATTCCTTTCTTTGTTGTCATACTTGGCTTTAGTGTTTTGTTTAACACCTCCATGTGAATTAAACTGAAGTTTCTCTGGAAAATATATGAACTATGTACAAATTGTGTTCTCTGTTTCTATCCTGGTGAAACACTCCAAGAAGATGGTCAGTAATTTTGAGGTGAAATTTACTTTCTTCCGTGAAAGTACCTGGATCTTTTTGGAAAAAGGACAGAATCCTTTATAGCATATGCTGAGGCTCTGTGCTACCTTTGCAGCATGAAGGCTGGCTTGGGCATGTGATTTGAGGATAGATGTGAGTTATGATCAGCCAGAAGTTTAATAGAAGTTTCTTCTTGTACCATCCTGCCCACTGTGGGGCTGGACTTGAAAGTGTTTATAGCTGTCAGGATAGATTAATAATTAGTAGTGGAATGCAATGGCTCTCTGGTGGAAGAATTATCTGAGTAAATGTTGAGGCCGGGCCCTTTGGGATGGATTTCTCTTTTTTTTTATAAATTCTTGATCTGGCAGTTATTCAGAAAGGTTTTGTACACTATGTAGTTACTGTATGTGATGAAATATTGCATGGGGTGAATTATATCACATTAAATATTGAATTTTAAAAAATTCCTAGACCAAGAGAATAATACAAACCAATGAGCTACTGGATACTATTTGTAAATCAGCAGCTTGGTTCTTAGAAAAATCTGCTTACACTCATTGAAAAAAAGGCTAATTTTGTGGGAATGATTAATGTATTAGGTGAGTCAGTTATCTTTCACTAAGAGTACACTGGCTGCAAAATCGTTGGAATAAGCTCTGGCTTGAGTAAGTCTGCAACAAATGACAAACCGTATTTGCAGCTGAATGCTTCTAAGAAGGTCTGCAAGAAGTTTTTAAGGAAATGTTTTCGTGCCTGTAAGTTCTCTGTTATTCCAGCAGAGGGTACTTTATCCTCTAGGAAGCTAGGTGTGGGAAAGGTAACTTAATGATTCCTATTTCCTCTTATTTCAGATAGGGCAATAAAAATTAACTTCAACAGACTGACCGCATAAAATTAAAAAATGCTAAAACATACTGTTAGGCTACAATATGTTCTTAGGCTGGGATTGGAAAAGGCAGTCAAATTCAACAGCAGTCCGATTTCTGCCCTGCTACCAAATGCTTCATTTGCCATTCAAGAATTACTGCAGTTTGTTTATCCTTAGAACGATTGCATTATCAACTTGATGCTTAAGAGCTGCTTCACTCTCATTTCACTCAGCTGATAGATACAACATGAAACATTTTTTATTCTGAATACCCAAAATCATTCTAGTTGAAGAGTATTTTGCTTTTTTATAGTTACTTAAAACCCCTTCTTTCTGCCACTGTACCCACAGCTACAGCAGCTGATGTTTAGGAGAATATGTATTTGTGGGTTACTCTGATAGTACCTGCTTGCATCTGTTCTCTGCTCTGCTCACTGGTGACTGGGGGAATACTTTTTCTGAGTTCTCCTCTTCTCTGGTATTTTTTTTAAAGTCAGTCATCAGGAGGCAGTCCTGAAGTAAGCTTCAGGCTGTCAGTCCTGAAGTGCAGAGAAAGTCTTCTGATATGAAAGCATGAGGGAGGGCAGTGACCACTGTGTATTTGAAAGGATAGAAGGGTGAGGGTCTGTAGTTCTGTTGCAGCATTTCAATGAGTCCCTGTTACTCAGAGTTGGTTTCCATTTAAAGCAGCATTTCAACTCCTCATGGATATTGGCCTTTTTGTATGATTTCTAAATAGAGTAATTTTGTCCACTGATCATGAGAAGAAAATGCAGGGAGTGCTCTGAGAGACCATTATGTCTGTGTCTATACTTCAGATGATTTGGCCTCTTTGGATTTTTCAGCCGTCATGACATTTTCAACACACCCACTGATAAACTGCCTAACTGAATAGTAAATAACATAGCAGCTACTAATATTTTTCATTTTTTTCATCTTAGTGAGAGGTATAATAATGCTGCATATTTTAATTTCAAAATTCTGTATCATTTGCCCTAAAGAAACCCAAACAAGCAGTACTGTGAAAATGGTCAGTGCCAATCATTTCCATGCTTCCATGGCTAGGTTGATCTTGCTGTTACTAGGAGTTTGCCCTTTGGTGTATGGGACTTTTATTTTTTTTCCCTAATATGTGTCTGAGTCAGGTAGGCCTGTAATTAAAATCTAGCTGTGTCCCTCAGTTTTAGAGCCTTTCCTTCCCTCTTCTAGTTTTGAATTTTCTTTCAGAAATGACACGCTGTTGTTTTCTATTTATTATTTTCTATTTATTGGGAAAGAAAGCCCTGAGTATATCAAAGAGGAATAACATGTCTAAATACAGGTATAACCACTTAACTTGATTCTGTTTTTTAAACCAATATTCTGCATGGCTGAAGATATATGGAAAAACTTTGGCATGGATCAGTAGAAGACATGTCATGCTCTCTACCAATTATACAAGAAGCTTGGGCAATTAATCTCTTAGCGCAGGCACTTTGGTAAGCTATTTTACTAACATGGGATGATTCCAGTCCTGAGTACCAATCCAAGATCAATGTTGTCTACACACCAGACAGACAAAAGAGGGAGGAGGAACCCAGGACAGATTTTCCAAAATCATATGAAGGATTAGTGCCAGAATTGCTACTTGCTAGTCCCTTGCAATCTTGGTTGACTCTGTTGCCTTTCAAAGTGGAAATAACTTTGGAGGAGACAGACCCATTTATAGTTGATTTCATGTATTTTGTTTGAACTGAAAAGCAGTTTGCAAAGGGCTAATGACTGGCTAACTGAGATGGTAAGATTGTCACAGATGAAGAATGTCTATGTTAGTAATTAATATATTTTAAATAGGAATAAGTAAACTTTGAACCACTGCAGTCTATAACAACAGGTCACCATTTATTAAAGGTATGTATTAGCTTAGTAATATTTTTGAGAAGTTTGCAAGTGAATATTCATATGTATATCTTTACATATCTGTTATGACATCTGGCTATAGTAGAATTACAGACTGGAAAAAAATGAACTCCATTGTCTTCAAAAATGTAGATGGATAATAGTTTTATATAATATACACATTGAATTCCTGATGTTGTTTTCTTCAGCAGCTGGAAAGCCTCTCACTGTCAAAGAGGCATTCAGTATGTTTGACATTAAGGGTGGGGGAATGTTTGTGTAATTATAAATGTTAGACTTGCAAACGCCTTTTGATTGCAACAGCCTGAACTTCCACATGTCAACAGGAATTGTAACTTCACAAGATAAACCTTGGTTTATGTACCTTGGCACCTTGCTCTTTTTTTATATAATTTCATTATGTGTATCGCTAAAATGTAGCTGAATTTTACATGTGTGCACGTTTCAGATGAGACACTTAGATAATGTAAGTATTCTTAACCAAACATTCAGTTGCTACAGCTACTGTGTGCAGCTGTAACAGTTTTGGTATTGTGATGAAAGCTGAAATCACACCGTGTATGAGTAATTACCTGCGATCATACAGGCTTGTGATATCTTGTGCACTGCTGCTGAGTCTAGTATTAGTTTTAGAAAGCCTGTTGGTTACTGAGGTCTAAACATTTTCAAGGAACCTTACCTGGTTCTTTCCTAGTTATGTATCATGGAAAACTTCAGTGCTTTATAGTGTGTCCATGGTGCTTCACAGCTGTTTTTTTCGTGTTGTTGTGATTTTACTATCTTGTATCATCTGGAAGAATTATTTAAGAACTTGCTTACGGATTCAGAAAATAGAGTGGCTGCAGGAAGAAAGAAAGAAGATTGAAGCTGGCACCATGATTGGAGGATTGCACCTTTAGACTGTTTATTTTAGTACAGTAAATAAAGTGTCTGTGTGCTTCTCATCCTTTCTTAGATAAAATTACTTTCATGTGCATGACATGTGTTGTCTAATCCTGGAAATGATCTCAGAAAAATGATAACTCAGGATGTATTGAGTTTTGTGCAAAGTGTTTCTGTGCTATGGGAGAACCCCTTGAGACATGCTAACAAGAAAGAAAAAAAGAGGAAAACCATACAAAGTAGCAATGTTATTTGTTGGATGATAATGGCCTATGGAGATCTCGAAGGTTTATGCCATCTCTTTTGTAATTTCTTCCTGCATATATATCTGTTAAATGCTTACTGCAGCAGTGCTTCAACCGCACCTACCCTAACAGGTGCAAATATAGCATTTGTGGTGTTGTGGGACACCCTCTCTGACATTGCAGATCTTGAAGGAATGTGTGTGATGTAGCACTCAGTTCATGGACATCTATGCCAGGTGAAAAGCATTCCTGCATAATGTCCTGATGCATATTAATTAGTCAAGCGAGGTACTCATGTGATGTAAATGAGATCCTTTCTTGGAAATGTGCTGATTCATATCGCAAGTCAGAATTTAACCCAGCAGGCCTAATAAGGAGAAATTACAATCTGTGTTGCAAACAACCTAAATTGATTTTTGATGTGTTCAGGGAGAGATGCATGTAGGATGTTTTATTTTAGTGATTAATGGTTCATCATGTTAATTTTATTAGTGTGATGAGAGAAGGGATATTATCTGTAAAGGCTGTGGAAAGATGGCAGCTTTCAAGAGAGCTGGCGTGGCTTACAAATTGTGGGAGGTTTGATGATAAGACTGGAAATGCTGGAAGAGAGGAACACAACGGGAGCACGTGGAGAAGCAGAGTTGGGGAAGCCTTGTTTTGTAGGTGCACTTCTTTTTCTCTGAACTTCATTGTTTGTGTATCCTGAAGGTTCTTCTCACTCCATTTCCTCATGACTTTCTGTTGAATTACAGTGCTCGCAGTCTGGACTGCTTACTCTATTACCTAGTGTGCACACAGAACTGTGCTGAACCCAAGTGATCAAGGTATTTCCCTACTCTGTCAGTGACACCTTTCTTCTTGATCTCTAAGTTGCTGGGCACCACACTGAAAGAAAAGCACGAGTTGCTGCAGCTTTAAGCCTTGCTGTACCTGGGTGCTTGATGTTTGTGAATTCACATTATGAAGGTTAGCTGCTTCGGAGCACCCTAGGAAAAGGCAAGCTACATGATAAATCCCAACAAGCTGAATGGAGAGTTGCTTGGGAGAGATCTTGGAAAGAACTTCAGGTGGGGTGATGCCTTAACCAGTGTTATTGTCTGTGACACCAGTCTCCTTCAGTGCAGGATCCCTTTCCTGAAATTAGATATTAGATGTCCTTTTTTGTTCAAAAACTCTTACTGTTCTGTTCCTTGCCTGCCACTCCCAACGCGTGCTATGCACTACCTCAGCACTTAAAAGGCAGCAGGCTTGCATTTGGTTCCTTCCTCTGCCTGAGGGACCTCTAATCAGCGTCTCCTATCTTCCAGGAAAGTATCCTGGCTATAAAACACTGAGGTGGAATGGTTGCAGTGTCTCCTTTTGAAGGTGTTTTGCTGTGCATGGAATAATTAAATATTAATTGAGAGTGCAAAAGAAGACCAGTTTGCTGATTATCTCACACATCTAGGAGCAGGGAGTCATGGGTTTTAAGCCCTAGCTCCAGGGAATGCTTCTCATTAGTCTTGCAGTCTATCTTCAGCCTGATTTTCTAAGGATGTCCTTGATTAGATTGTCACATCTTAGGGAAGCAATGGAATGTGGAACTATCCATAGATATGAACAGAAGTGAAACTGGTTAAAATTAAAATGGTACTGGAGATGTCAGCTATCTTGAGCAATAGCAGCTGAGTGTGCTGATATGAATGGTTAAGTAACAGTGATGATGCTGAGTATCTAATTTTGGAACTTAAGCACGAAGTCAAGCATCTAAATTCTACCTCTAGTATACTTATACAGCTATAACCATGCATGTCAATGCATGCTGAAAATGTGAGGTATTTTTACAGTCCCATTGAACCTCTTGTGCTGCTATCACTGCTTTGATCCTTTTTGGGTTGTGTGGTTCTCTCAAACCTCCTATTTTCACAGCTTTCCATTTCCATGTACATTTCCACTTATTCTACTGAGAATCTATCAGTTCCTTTTTGCTAGATTCCATGTCTAAAATTGCTTCTTCAAATGCACTATGTCATGTAATCTGCTGAAAGCTGATTGTCTTACCAATAGTTTCAGTAGGTTTTTTTTTAGCTTTCATAACTTATTGTAGTGCTTTCTGATACCATATTAACCAACTTGACTACTGTTTTGTTCTTTCTGCTCACTTTTTGTTTCTTACAGGAACTAATCGATCTATTTTATTAGAATTATTATCCTAGTTTGTGTTGATTATTTTACTGGATAGTCATTAGTAATCACCTTTTGAGAGATTAATGGCTCATCCAGTATATTATAGAAATGTATAAAGATTGAAATAGTAGAAACTTTCTGTTCTAGTAACATTTTTGTCAGTGATCTGCACTCTTCCTCTGTATGGAGGCTATGCAGATTATAGGACTTTGTTCTATTTCTTTAATAATAAGTATGATCATCAAGAAAATAATAATTTTTTGCTTCCAGTACTGGTTCAGAAGGAACTGGGATGATAATTATATTTTCAATCTCTAATCTGATATGCTTTTCATTGTAAAGTAGTAAGTAGTGATAATGGTCTTAAAAATTGTGGTGGGTGTTAAAGTTAGCGCTCTACTGCAAACCAATTTTTTTATCAGAATCCAGAAGCAGTCAAGAAAGCTAAACTGGTTGTGGTAGTTTGTTTTCACTGTCTAAAGGCTTTGCTAATATGTAGTATGCTTGTAAGATTCTTCCTGTAGCTAAGAAAACCCCACATAAACCCAGCAATTTCTGTAATAAAAGATGTGACATCTGTAAATGCCTACTGTCTAGTAATTGTTAACACAGGAGATGATGTTGTAGACATCAATTTTTGGAGCAGTTCCTATTCAGGAAGCTTAAATGCCAGAGGCAGCTGTAGTGATCAGTATTTTGAAAAAGTGTGTCTCTTATTGCAGTACCTTACTGGCAGTTCCAAGCATTGTGTTTTGTCTGGGAATAAGAAGAGAATGTATTAGAGCAATACCTAATCTTTTACAAACTAAAAAACCTGGTACCAACAGCTTTTTAATAGTAACTATAGAGCTTTTTTAGATGTCAGAAATATCACAGTGTGGCAGATTAATGGGTATTTTAGTGATACAGAGAACTGCAGTATCTATTTTAGTAAAAGTGTGAACTTTTCAAAATAGTATTTATTTTATCTGAAGGACACATGGATATTAGTATTAGTCCATTTTAAAGAAAATGGATCATGACATTTTAAGAACGTCAGTAGAGGTAGTTTTGACTATATGCTTACCCACTGATTGAAAAATGCAATGTACTTTCATTCAGCCCCAACACAAAATATCTATGCCTCTTATCTATGCAGAGACAGAGTAAGAAGCATTTATAATACTTTCATTAAGTGTTTGCACTGTTAATTTCATTTTTTTTTCCTGTGTGCTGCATTAAGCCAAGAACAGTAAGTGTAACATATGGTTTTCATTCAAACTGATGGACTCAATTCCTGTACTCAAGGTGTTTAGCATTGCAATAATTTCTGGTATCATAATTAAAATCTGAATTAACTGCTTCTACACTTTTTTACTCTCCAGCTCCCAAATTATTTAGTATTAATTATAAAATCTGATTCCCTTTGTGAAATTACCAATGTAACATAAAATTGTTATGATGGTGCTTTTAGGGGAAAAAGTATGTAGATACGCTTAGAATTGCCCAATTACTAATTTCTTTGTAATTTCCCCATAACAGGGAAGTAGTCAAAAGAGGTTTTGATAGCCAGCCAAGAAAGTTACATCATAAAGGTTTTAAAATGTCAAATTAAATTCCATTAATTGGGACCTGTTTCTGTGAAACTGTACTGATGCACCTAAGTCAGAACAGATTGCAATCATGCTGTGCTGTTCCTGGCTCATGTTTTCAGGATATTTATGTTATCAGAATATTTCCTAACTGTGGTTGAATGGAAGGCATGCTAAAAATGTCATCAACCATTGTCATGATGAGATGTGCAAATGAACTAAAAGTT
Organism: Sclerurus mexicanus; assembly: GCA_013396755.1. NCBI lineage: Eukaryota > Metazoa > Chordata > Aves > Passeriformes > Furnariidae > Sclerurus > Sclerurus mexicanus. Next base: position 99,198 of record VWZF01005910.1, read on the forward strand.
CCATTATTTTTTTTGTCAGCTATTTTTCACTCACAAAGCTGTATGTTAGGGATTTGATTTCTTACTCTTATTTGATTTTAAAACTCTCTGTATGCTTTTCATTTTATTCTTCACTTCTGTTTTTTTGGTTGTGTGTTTTTGCTGTTTAGTTTTGGTTTTTTTGTTTTTGTTTTTTTTTTTTGTTTTGTTTTGGAAGCAGCCTCAAATTTGTTTGGAACTCTCTGATTTCTTTGGTTTCTCAGAGAGACATGAACGGTGTATAAACCATATATAAAGTAGCATTGGATAACAACTACCATAAAGTGACAGCTGCAAGCCTCAGCTCAGTGTTTCTTGTTTTATTTTAAAAATAACTTTTTTTTTTCTTATGCTTGTCCTTGTCTTTTGTGCATGTTTACAACTCCTGAAACTGTCATTTTGGGTTATTACTGGAAATGCATGGTTTTTATATGGAAGAGGAGGGTTAAAACTAATCTGGATCATTTCTCCTGCCTTCGGATCATGAGCCTTAATGCCACTTCTGAACTCCTGTGGGGCGTATGCTTTTGAGGAAGATTGCAGAGCGGCATAAAAGAAGAGCTACTTCTTAAATTTACATTTAATTTCCTCCATGCACTTCAATTTGGCCTCCAGAAGTTTGTTTAGCAAAATGCTTAGTAGAGGCAACAGAAGTCTTGAGCACTAATGAGATACAGAAAGATAAATACACTTCATAATAAATTCATGTTACTATCCACTCAGAACAAATTTTAAGGAGGCATATGAAAATTAAATATTTATAAATAAAATGTACTGAATTGCAAAACAAATTTCAGTCTTTAAGAGGAAGTGGAAGCCTTCTGAGGGCTAAAATTGCTGTTACAGTAACTGGAAGGCTCAAATATTGCACAAGAGATTTAGCCTGACAGCAGATGAACAGTTTAGGGAAATGAACACCCAAGCAGCTCTGTTTCCAGTAGCCATAATAGATTCAGCAGATTATACTGGGAAGATTATAACCTCAGGATTGGAGGACTATAAGGTGTTTAATTTTTTGCCAGTGTTAAGCCTTAAAGATCTATATCTAAAAAACACACTGAAACACTCTGCTGCTAGTTTGTAAAAAGGAGTTCAGACCTTAGCAGACCTTGTCTTCTCAGTATGGATATATTTTCTTACCCTTATTCTTTGCTTTTCAACTTGCTCTGTCAATTTAATCATCAACTTGTTCCCAAGCCTTTGCCGTGATAGGTGGAGGCTGTCTTTTTCTAAAAATAACTTGCAGTTCAAGAAGAATTAACAAAGAGTTTACTAAATTCCTGCTGAAATCTTCATTCAGCTGATAAGCCTTTAAGCTATAGATGGCTGAAAGGCAGATCTTTGTCTTCATAGAGATTAGATTGCAAATAAATCAGCAATATGGAGATTTTCACCCAAACAATGACTTTGTGCAGATCTTTACAGATCTATACTTGATATATACTGTAGGGGTTGATATATGTCATACTTTGTAGGATATTTGTCTCAGGATGAGACACTGAAGAAATACCTGAGAGGAAATTCTTCTTTTAGTGTGGCCTTTCAATGATGCAATGAAAGAAAGACACATTTTGAGATATCTCTTCTGTTAGGTAGCCTCAGTTTTGCTTTCCAAGAATGTTTTCCTGGTAAGTCCAGCATTTCCTTCTTTCTCTCTTGAGTCAGAGGACTACCCATGTCACCATTTCCTTGGTAATTATAAGGTCCACCCAAGAATTTCTCTGTTCTTTTGCTTCTGAGTAATGCCATTTCACTTGCTCTTTTTCTCTCTCTTTTTTTTTCCCCTTTTTTTTTTTTTTTTCTTTTGTGTGTGTCAATATACCTACATTTGTCAGTGGCTTCTGTGAACACTGACTCTTGGTTTTGACTGCTGTCTCTTGTACCCCTGGTGGTGCGTATCTCCATTCCCCATACACTGTAAACTAGGAAAAATACCTAGTGTTTTTGTTTGTTTTGTCCACTTCCAGGTTTGCAAATACAGATGTGCTCCTATTGCATAGGACTTGCTAATGTAAATATTTTCTATGTATATATTTCTTATAGTAACTTTTGCTTAAAAAACAGAACTGCTGTGGTTTTTACAGAGTTAATTCTTCCTGAATGAGATTTGAACAGATGAAAAAAAAAGAATTAAAAAGACTTTTCTTGTGCAATTAATTAGTTTCTGGCGTTAAAATAGTGAGACAGGTACTCCCAACAGAACTGGAGAACATACAGTTCTAAACACTCAGTAAACATATTTCTTGGTTGAAGTATTTATTTTCAAATCCAATATATTTAGCAAGTTAGGTGTGCCAGCTGTCTGTAATCAGGAATGGAGAACATCCTGCATCAGAACTGAAAGTGAACAAACCGACTGAGGTTGGGATTGCCATTTTAATTGTATAATAGTGAGTGGATGTCAGCAGAAGGGACAAAAAGAAGAAGAGGGAGATCAGAAGCTCATGGGAGCATGTTACCATGTAAGTGTGCTGGAAGCTCCCAGGACTGTAGTGTTTTGAGCATGTGAACTGGGACTAATTCAAGTGGTAAAGAGCACAGCTGTCTAAAACAGCAGTACTGAGACCCAGGAATTAAAAGAAGTTTTAAATACAGAGATATTATCAATACCTTATTTTCTGGCAGATAAAAACTTCTTGTGCTGAAGAATAGATTGTGAGGCTGGAGGGCCAGAGCTGAAGTCTGCCCATTCAGGTTTTCAAGAACCTTGTGCCAGTGTTCTACTTGAGGCACTCTGGCCTACTGGTCATCACTCTGTAAGCTCTAGGACACAGAAGTAACTTGGTCTATGCATAGCTAGATTTGCGTGGCTGGTGGGAAGAAGTTTCAAAATGTGACTTGTACCAAGTCACTCTGACCATTTATAGGAAATCTGAAAGGTCTGATGTTGTCTTCTCAAGATTCATCAGCAGCCTGGGAAGTCTTACAAAAATTGTATGAGCTACAGAAATAATGGAAATTGAAAAACTTAAAGTTTTATTCTATGTATACTTATCTATCCTCAGACTTAAAAAAGCAAAGTCTACTCTTTAACCTGAAATATAAAATATCAAATCTCAAAAGATTTGAAATATCAAATGTCAAAAAGATGTAGCACAGGAACTGCAAAAATATATGTACCAGATTATTTTCAATACTTTCTGAAGTATAAAGTTTTTATTTGTTCTAAAAGTATGGAGTTATTTGCTAAAAATAATCCATGGACTCTCATTGTGCTTAGAAACTCTGCAGAATCAGCTTTCAGGGTTCTCAAATTTATGAACTAATAGTAATACAAATAATTAAAGTTCTAACAAAAAAAAAACCCAAAACATGGGACAACTCAGCAGAGATTTAGAAATTCTATTACCGGTATAATTAAGTGCTTTTTTTTCTGCAGCTCTGGGGTTCCATAACTATCAATGCTGCGGAAGCAATCTGAAGTCTTCTTAAATTCTTACCCAGAGACTTTCTAAGGTCGGTCTTGGTGGCACATGAGGAAGTTTATGACTTCAGTTTTGTGAAATTTTAAAGATGGACCTAGCTGGCTGCATTAATACAATAAAGGCAAGGACAAAAGCATCTTACATTTAGAGGCTTACTTTGTTATTTACATCTGCACTGAAAAGCTGTTTTGTGCAAACAATTGACTGGTGTATAAGAAAAAACTTGCTCCACAAGCACTGTTGGAAAAAAATGTCATAACTGTTCCCTATAGACTGTAGGGACATTGGAGACACTTAAGCAGATTTTATATGATTTCAGTAGTCTTACAGTGTTATCTAAGTTTCTTCTGTAATGAAGGGCTAATCAGGAACTTCCTCCTACTTCAAGCTGCAGTTTTATCATCATTGTAGATTACCTGCATTCAGGCTGCTGTTCTCTACTTGCAGCTTTTTTTCTTTTCCAGTAGGTGTTTGTTGACTCATATTGGGTTTTATGTTTCTGAAAGATTGTTGCCTGGAGTGCTTTCACCTGAATTTGGAGGTTAATTTTCACCTTAATCTGTTTCTTGATCTCATTGAATATGAGCACACAAAGGCCTGTAGGAATGTGCAGCTGAGGGAGGACAGGATTGTTCCATTCTGCAGCAGCCTGAGTTCAGGAGCATTACAGGTACCACAGAGACCTTCCTTGTGAGCATGTAGTTATCCCCTATGAGTACCTGTCCATCCCTTCTGAACCAGAGCAGGAATCTTCTTAACTTACTGAAGCAATGTTCTTTATCTTAAATGGTAAAATCAAGTGTGATCAATCCTGCTCTCAAAGTCTGTGTGTCACTGCATAGTATTATGTAAGAGAGGACTTGTGGTAGGATAGGGGTAGATACTTTTAAGAGAACAGCATTAATTTAAAAATCAATTTTCATGATTTTTTCTAAACTTGCTATTATTGTGTGAGTGAAGTAAGAATCTGCTTTTACTGTCCTATCTACTGATGAGTATCACTTGTTGCTCACAAGTTCGTTCTATAAACTAACCCTCCTGATTTCACTTAGTTGCAAAAATGAACTGAATTTTATCAACTGAAAGCACTGTATTTATGGAAATCCGTTAAATTAATGTAATCGTTTATATTATGTAATTTTGATCTATCGTTTAAAAAAATCATGCTACACAAAAAAAAAAAAACCACAAAAAAAACCCTCTGGCATTTTATTGGAATTTAGATTTCCTTCCAGTGAAACTGTGAAGAACAGGTTTAATTCTGGGAACTGCTGCCTGTGTGAATAACGCCATGAAATAAACAGCTAGAAAATTGGTGTCAGAATTCATAGTGAGCCCATAATATATGTCTTTAAATTATTATTTAAATTATTAATGTTGAGTCCAGTGCTTTCAGTATGTCTTTGGCTTTAATGGTTAAATAGTTCAGGAGTCTTCTCCTGTCTTTCCTTTAGTATCTCTGCATTTCTTATTGTTGTTTGCCCACTGAATTTGGTGTGATTTCCCAGGTGGGCATTTTTTATTTTAACTTTCCCCTAGTGACTTTCAGAAGTCTGCAAGATATATGAAGAAAATAGATGAAAAAGTTGTGGGTTTGTTTACTGCAGTGTGTTTTTGCACAATACTTTATGAACATTAATCTTATTTTCAATGGAAAAAATACTTTCTTGAGCATTGTAGGAAGGTGACAGTGCCTCAGTCACTGTGAATAGAACTACATTATATGGTATTCTCTTACAATAAATCCCAGATTTTTTTTACAGTGTAAACATTATAAAGATATTACTCATTAATCAGTGCCTGGAATTGAGCTTCAGCTTTGGCTTTCAAGCCTGTTCCAAGGAACAGAATAGGAGAAACAGGGGAATTTTTTGTATGGACATGTCTTCTGGCCGGATGTTTTTTTACCATGGAGGTAAACTTTCTGTGTGTGCTTTGGCTCTTGTTTTGAACTTCTCATTCTGGAGAGACAAAATAAAGGAAAAAAGAGGCTTAAAGAAGCATGCTTTTGACCTGAAGACAACTACTACAGAGCTTCCAATTTTCATGGTATTAAAGAACAAAGAGACTTCATTGGGAACTAAAATGAAATAGTGGAAAATGTGTCTATGAGGTTAAAATAATTGTAGTGATACAATGCTGTGAGGACTATGCCAAAACACATAGGGACGATTTGTTCCGGATTTTTGTTTCCAACATCCTCTGTTATTAAATACAACTCAACAAAATATTATCTCAATATCAAAAGACAGCATTCTTAATGTCTGTCCTGCCTGTGATAATGCTGATTCACACCTTTTTTTGTCCAAAGCATTTGCAAACTTTTATTTGCCCTGCAAAAATCAATTGTTTGGCAACTTATCTACAAGAGCTGAATTCAAGTTCATCTTATTCAACATAAGCTGGTGTAAATACTTTGGACCAATTTGCGAGTGCCACTTAGGTTGAATTACCTGATGCATGTCATGGGGCATTGATTCAAATGGAGATAAAATGTGTGTGACTGTTCTGTGAAAGAAAGATTAAATTTTCTTAGCTGTTTCTTTGATGTCAGAAAAATCTGCCTGCTTTATTCTATGTCTTTTAGACAGTAAGTTCATTAGATCCCAGAGCTCATTACTGTTTGCGCCTTTTATTGGTATGTGTGGTCATTGTAAAGGTGGTTGCTCAAGAAACTGACATTTTTATCTCCAGATGGAAAAATATATACATTCAAGGGGATGTGTTTCTGACTGTATGTCTATGAAGCTGTAACTACATTTCCAAAATCTTGGCATTTGAAAGTTTTATCTTCTTTTTCTACCTGTAGTGTGTTAGCAGCCATTGTCTGTGTTATCTTTTAATTTCTGATGACAGGTAGAAATGCCTTTACAAAAAATTGTTTGAAAACCTGGTTTTACTGAAGCCAGCAGCAGCTACAGCTATTAACTGCACTGGGACTAAGAATTTGACATCAGCAGCCTCTTGAAAGAGAATTTCCACTTGGAATAAAACTGTCTTAAAATTCTTTCAGAATGAATTTTACTAAGGATCAGCACAAAGGCTTAAGTGGAACACAAAGATAACAGTTTAGTCTGGCTCTGGACCTGAATATTCCAGAGATATTTCATCTTCTTTAAGTCTTGATATGTACTCCTCTTGACTCCTCTTGTTTAGAAACCATTCTAGCACATGATAAATATGGAAAATACTGCAAAGAAGACACTATTTTTTGTTTGTTTTAGATAAAAACTATTGACATTCACCTCTAGCTTAAATTCTATGAATCATTTCCTTGATCGCCTTTGATGGGCTCAGCTATGAGTAGGGTATTGGTCATTGATCTCCTGTACTGGGTAAATCCCTTCTGTGTCTGCTTGCATTATTAGTGATCTCAGAGGTACAAAAGTGTACAAATCATTGATTCTTTTTTTTTTTTAATGTGATATTTTGAAACAAAGTGGTATTATTCAATAACTGTGTCACTTGACAGCTGTGTTGCTTTAATTTTTTCTCTTTTAATGGCTTGCAATGGAAATGAGTTCCCATACTAAGAGAGCTGAATGAATGCCATAAAGAAGAAGTTAGTTAAACTTAGGTAATATGAATGTATTTTGATGGTCCCACTTATTTGGAAAACTGCTTTTTGTTAGCATTGTTTCATTAGTGTTTCCTAGACAGGAGCTGTACCCCTTAAATAGCTACCCATCTTTTTGAATATTACAGTAGTCTAGGTGGTTTAATATTTTTCAGCCTTTTTAACACCAAATAATAAAAAAATCTGAGGAAAGCAATGTGGAGGGTGAAATAAGTCATATGTATTAAAACATGTAAGAAGTATACATGTTTGAATTAGAGGAATATAAACACTTGCAGAATCCTAAACAAGTAAATATAGTTCTTACTAACTTTTATGGCAAGTTTGCTGTTGATTCATTAAGGTCAGGAATTTACCTTGAAACAGAAATTGAGGTGAAGAGAGAAATTAATTGGCAGTAGCTGTGTTTGTCAGCAGTGAAAGTGTAAATGGCTTTTCTCCTGCACGCTATTATCTCGAGTATATGGTATGCTGTGGTAGCACACTGTGTGCCATATGCCTCACTCTTTCATGTTACTCCCCCTCATTTTTAATGACTCGTTCCGTATATTAAGTGTGGAAACTATTCCAACAGTGAGATTGGCACATTCTTTACACAGCTGAATTGACACGTCTGAAGCTGCCTCTGGCTACTGCTTATAGACTTGCTTTTCTTTCATGGAGAATATGTTTTGACTAATTTTAGTCATGCAAACCCTGCAGTGTGATGTTGTCATAAGTCCTTGCGCAGTAGAAGGCAGCAGTCTGCCTCCTTGGCCATATATGGCTCTTATGTTGTTGCCATATGCCAGCTCTAACATTACCTGCATATCACATGCATTTCATTTTGTGTGAACTAAGTACATCAGAGGGGAAGAAAAAGGTTTTATGCAAGAGAGAAAACTATCTCTCTACTTGGGACTTATATAATTACAGTAATGAAAAATAACAATAATTAATTCTGTTTTGTTTGATGTCCTAAAGAAAAAAATACCACCAAAATTTAAAATAGCATAGTCCAGATGCCGGTATGCAGGTGCAGGAGTCTAGAAGCTGCTTTGTGCCAGAAAACAGTAGTAGGGCATCTGCCTGGCACTAGAACTGGGTTTTTCCTGCTGCTGCATTGCCAGAACAAACACTGTTGTGCTCTGGCCCAGGATAGCTGCCTTCTCCCAGTGGGTTCCTGGGCAGGATTTGGAAGTGAGCATCAGTCTAACATCCACTTCTAGGTTGTGCCATCTCTGTTTTGCAGGCATAGGCACTTCAACAGTAGAGACCTGATAAGTTCATTGCCAGGAGGCCTCAGTGTCAAAAAATGGTCCTGGTCGCATTTACTTTGCCTATCTATATATCTATACATGCATGTACAAACAAATAGACATATATATAGCAAAAAAAAAAATAATCTTAGTTCTATAAAGAGGAGGTTTGCAAAGATGCATGTGCAATTAGCAATTTATTTTGAATCTCAGTGGGCCCTGAAAGTGTAATTCTTGTTAATGTCCCTGAAAGTTGTGCTTAAAATTATCAGTCACTCAAGCACACAATTTGAAATATAAGTTAGTAAACTAAGTGCTGTTGTGGAGCCTCAAACTACAGCCACTCTGGACTCTTTTCCCATCTGTTTATAGCACATTAACTCAGCTTTAAAACTTACAAGTGTGCCTTTTCTGAGGCCTGTGCCAGCACAGCTTCTTTTTCATGCAGTTATACTCCATTTTAAAGAAGGCATAATTTATTAAGTTTTCACCTTTAAATAGATCAGTCTGTCCTGTGAGAGGCCTAGAATGATCTTCCTTACCTAGGCTTGACCTCTGCCCATTGTGTATTCACATCTTTGCCTTAGTACAGCCACTTTTTCTTCTGTTTGTCTTCATTTTATAGCTGTGTTCAGAGCATCCTTGTACCTTCAATTAGCTCAGTGTTGATTCCTGTCATTCTCAAATTCAACTTTGACAATGGATTTTGACAGCCTCTTATAAACTGCTTTTCACTTTTTCTTTCCAGTGGTGAGGTGCTGTTTCCTAACAGCTTCTGTCTCAGTTGTCTCCATCACTGTTGTACAATGCCCATCACTCCTTTTTCTCTCATGAATGTAGCAAAGGGACCAGAGTAAGACTACTTTTGCTGTTGATTCAGTCCAGCAAGCTGCAGTCAACTCTATCCATTCACAATGAGCTGAGGAACTACAAGAAATTGCTTATAAAACAGACGATAACCTGCCTTCTGGGTTTGGCTTACTCCTTATCCCTAAATGGTTTACTCTTCCATCCAAATTTTGTTTGCACTCTGTAGTTCTTTAATTTTTTTTTCTTAATTGGTTCCTAATGTGTAGGAAAAAAGATTGAACATAAGTACTTGGCATTTCTCACGTTTATGCTTTATACAGATTAATTATGTGTTAGATATGAAGTATCTCCTATTTGTGTTTAAATTTGTAATGTTTTCATGTCAGTTAATGGTCTTGCTCTTGTGTCCTGAGTCAGGGATAAGGAAAACCTTCATTTTCCTTCTCCATATTTCATTATTGTGCACATTTGTTATTGATGGCCTTCTCCTTTCAGAAGCCGAGTAATTTTTTTTTTCATCCTTTCTGATTATTGTGTATGAAGTTTCGAGTCCTTTGATCATTTGCACTGCTTTTCTCTGAACCTTGCCTACTTCTGCAGTATCCTTTTCTAGACTGGGTAATCAGGAGCACGTATAGCATTCCAGATGAGACTCCACCAACTGATTTATATCATGACATTACAATACTTTCTGCATTATTCACCATCCTATGTCTTATCCTTCAAAACATCATGTCTGCTTTTTTTACCACAACTCAGCATTGAGCTGAGGTCTTTAATGAGTTTTCTACAGTGATACCAGACTATTTTCAAAGCTTCACACATTTAATTTAGGATGATGAAAGTATGCTCTTTCTTTTTTCTTTTGTCCAGTGTGGGTTATTTTGTATGTACTAACATCTAGTTTCATTTGCCATTTTGGTGATTACTTTGGTTTCTCTTGTAAACTTCTCACAGTCGTGTCTGGACCTGACCCTAAATAACTTTGAAGCACCTGCAGTTTTCCTTGCTTACTACTTAGCCTTTGTTCCAGTTTCATTTCAGTTGTACTTGAAAAGAAACAAAGAGCTTGATCTTGTAGTGATCAACTTACTTTTTCAGTAAGAAAACCTGACCATTTGTTTAATCCTCCTTTATTTTAAAGTCTTAGCCAATTTTGATTATGACAATGTGTTCCAGCTCACATATTTAATATACTGTTCATCCACTGACATTTTAAAAGGGACTTTGCTGAAATCTGGTATTTTTAATGTTTTATAAAGGTACCAACCAGGTCATGCATTCTGTGCATGTTGATTTGTAACACATGAACTCCTGGCTTCTCAGACTGTTGCTGCATAGATCTATTTCTCTAATTGGGAAAATAAAAAAGGTCTTGAATTTTTGAAGTTTACTAACAGGGTAAGTGACAATCATAGGAGATAGGGCAAAACATGGTTCATAGCATTTATTTCATTCATTCATTCATTCATTCATTCATTCATTCATTCATTCATTCATTCATTCATTCATTCATTCATTCATTCATTCATTCATTCATTCATTCACATTGTTTAACCTAATTCTTAAGGTCTCAGATGATGCCTCTAAAGCCCTTTGTCTCAGATCTTAACCTGTCTTTAGGATTACAAAGTTTTCCTTTTGCAGACTTTCCTGTTACTTACCATATCACTGTTCCAGAAACTTAAAATACTGGCCTTTTTGCCTATCCATTCCAGACATAGAAGACAGATTATTCCCTCATTTTTTGCATTAACATAGTATCTGTACTTCGTTTTCAGATTTCACCTTCACTCTTTTCTTACTTAGAATAGTAATTCTTGATATTTTTTTTCAGAGATGATGAGCTGTAGGTTTCTAATTATTATTGTCCCATGTTGTATCATTTCCAGATCATACAAAACTTCTGTGAAAGGCAGTTCCACAGACTGGACAGAGCCAACAAGGAAATCACATAAAGCTTGTCACAGGAAGGCAGTTTCAGAAAACAAAAGCATTGAGAGAAGGAAAGCCAAGAGAAGGAAAGCCCCAAATCTGCTGTTCCAGTGATACTTCCAGTATTGATATCCCAGATACCCGTCATCAACTGGCATCTTCAAAACTCAGTTGTCCGCTGAGGCTTTACTATCAGGACTGAGAATTATGTTTGCTGGGAGAGGTCGAATACTCTCTGCAAGTTTGGCTTTGTTTACTTTTTTTTGGCATTTTATATTACAATTTTATTGAGCATCCCAGCTGATATTTTCATTGTAGAAATATTACTACAGCATCATGCTACATAAAACTTTGTGATACACCTTTGCTAATTATGGTGTTGTTTTTTTTTTTAACAGCTTTCAAGGATGAGACTGTGAAAAATTAGAGACTGTTTTTATTTTCTCAGTGGGACAATTCTTTGTCTTTTTTGTTCAGGAGGCAATGAGGGTAGAGAAGAAAAATCTTGGGCTTGTGCCTTCACTGGTGTAAATGATTTGCTTAAAATTTTTCAATCTTTTCAGAAATAGCTTGACTACAGTTTTGACACACCTGCTGTATTTCTGTATAGTAACACAGGAAATATGTGAAAAATACGATTACTTTTCAGATCCCATGTAATTATGTATGCCTTTGAAGCTGACAAATTGTGGTGGAGAAAGCTGTTTTTATGTAGTACACATAGGAAAGAAGAGATTGTAATGTATTTTAGGTTTTGTAGCTTTAAATAGAAGCCAGAATTTGAGGAGCCCTTGGAAATTCACTGTATGTGAATCAAACAAGCCAGAGCAGTCCTATAGTTCAGGTGGGCAGTCTGCAGGTGTTGAATACTCTGTTGTCTGTGGAGTACATTGTGTTTTGACAAAAGAGTAAAGAGACAGAGCAAAGAGGCAGAGTTTGTGGAGTGGTGTCAGAGGAGTGGAAAGAAGGAAAGAAGTAAATGAATGAAGCAAAGAAAGAACACTGCTGTCATCCTGAATGATGGGCCACTGTGTGCATTATTTAGCTGTCTAGAGGTCTTCTGAGTTCTTCAGATGAAGACTGGCCATTGCCCAGACAAAATTTTCAGTTGGCTGACACAGTAAGGATAAAACTAAATGAAGATTTGCTGGACTTTCTCTTTTTTCCTACAGTGTGGTGGGTTTTTTGTTTTGTTTTTAGTTTTTTTTGTTTGATTTTTTTTTTTAACAAGGTAAATAGAAGTGAATATTGTCTTGCAGGTGCTAGTGAAGTGCTGCTTTCTGCAAGGATTTTATAAGATTTCTTTGAACATTCTTCCTGATTGTTTGCCTTTTGGGACACTGTTAAAATCTGACTAGCATTTGTAACTAAATGATCATCATTGATTGACAGTTAATTGAAAAGTAAAAAATATTTGGATTAGGCTATCTTTGCTTTGAATGGCACTTTTGTTTGTTGTTCTCCACTTGCCTAGCTTTCCAAAGATCCTCTGATAGTCTTGCAGCATTTAATCTTGATTGTGTACAACACTGTTGTGTCATCTGCAGATTTTGCTATTGCATTGCTCCTTACTTTTTTCAAATGACTCATAAGATTGGATGTCCCACCTTCAATTTACTAATATATTGTTTTGTTCTTTTCTTTCAGATTCTCCCTTTACCATGCCAGTGTTTTATCAGATGCTCAACCTGTGTGAAAGCTGCTTCTGATGACTTGTAAAAAGCTTTTCTTAAATGTTTACTTACAGAATTAGTGTCTTGTTGCCCTTCAGATATTGACAAGGATTTTAGGATTGCCAGAGGTTAATTAGCCTGGGCTCTAAAGTTTACCCATTGTTTTTCAGGCTTTCTTGTGGGAAGGGGAGGAGGAAGTATGTGTCTTGAAGTCTTAGGTATGACAGCAATTCACACCAACATGCCCAACCTGAATTAAGTAGTTCTGATGGTGAAAACCACATAACTGTGGTAGAGCTGAGGATGCAATGCAATGTATGTCTGGAAAACTATATAAACCTCAAATAACGAGCCAGCACATTGCACTGTCTTACCCCAGTTAGTGTTTTAACTATTGCCAAACTGTAATCAGTCTTCAAATCCTTGAAGTTTTGTGATAGTACCCTTAGAGGATCTTTATTAGGACAATGTGAGCAAATGTATATTTTTTCTTTTTTTTAAAACTATGCAGATGTTTTTTGGAAGTCTGTGCTGTGATTCTGCCTTCTCTTCCATGGACTTGTGGAGTATGCTTAAACTTGGCCCAGAAGCTACTGATTTCCTGCATTTTAGCTGCAACTGACATGCACATATCCCTGCTCACACCATTGGATATGAATAGTCTAAGAATTATATTACATCCAGAGTATTCCTGTTATAGCATGGACAATATAGGTTAGATATCCTTTGCACATGCTGCAAAGTACATATTTGTTTTTCATGATATGCTGTTTATAAGCCTATCTGCATTAACATTTACCATCTGTTATGCTTCTTGCATAGTCAGGTGATGTGGCTGTCCAAGATTCAGTAAATTATTTTACCTGGCAGCTTTATCATCCTTGATTTTCTTTGCATAAATCTCCCCTCCTGTTTCGAAATATATCCTGCTAGTCTTGTTAACTGTATAATTGTTTTTTATCACCTATCAGCTCCTACTAAATATGCAGAGATGTATTTTCAAAGATAAAATTCTCCCAATTTTCTCCAGTCTGAACATCTGTGGATTTTGGCTGTCTGCATTTATTTCTCACCCTTAGGACAATGTTTTCTGAAAGGGGACTTTAATGCCTAAGGAACATACTTATACAATACAGCTTTGCAGGTACACAGGTGATTTTGTAATTAGGAAAGGAAAGCCCAGTGCGTAAAGCACAGGTAAACACATTCAGATGTAACTGCTCAGCTTTGGATTTAATTTTGTGACCATGTCTCAGTCTCAGGTGTGTTTCATAGCTTTGAGATTTCAGTGGTTCTATGCTGGCTTATAGTAGCTGAAGACATGTCCTAGGGTATTCAACACTTAGTTTTTAGGAGGTGGCTCTCATTTGTGAGGTCTACTGGTCTCCTTCTTTTTACCTTTCCTTCAACTATCAGCACCTGGCCTTGTCAGACTGTGGTCTCAAATGCAGCCCTGTGTGCCAAGAGCCCTCTATAATTATGGCACAAGGCAGTGCTGGGCAGAGGTAGTTTAAGACAAATCTAAGATATTAGTTAGGATCTCGTTAGCATAGCAATGCCCATGATTACCAGCTCAGTATGAATTAGACCATTGACCTGAAGAGCTGTGTGCCAGCACTGAACGCTGCTTCCAGCACTGGAACTGGCTCATGTGGAGGTATTTCAGTTCTTCCTGCACAGCACTGCTTTGTCTGTATTAAAACACTTTTTTCTCTCTCTGCTAACTTTGCTTTTCGTCCTTGGCTCAGCTTGTGCTTTCTTAATTGCTAACTGTTTCGGTGCCTCTCCTGGGAAAGATCATCCTTTCGAGTCTGTGATTATATGGAAGAGGGTTTATGATGTCATGTATAACAGCAATTTCCTTCTGTTGGGCAAAATCCATTCAGCTGTTAGTATTTTTTAACCCATGTATTCCAAGACAGATCTTACTGGAAATGCTTAGGGCAAGGATACTATAAAGTTGAGAAGTAAGGCACAAGAGCAAACTCAAATACAAATCCATGTTGTTACAGAAGTATTCAATAATAAAAAATGTCCATTCCAAAAATATTTGTTTGAGCAATTACTGTTTCAACTCCATGTCTTTTGCCAAGACATGTTCCATGAAGATGCCCAATGTAAATACACTTGCTTTTTTAGCTTTATGATGAATATAACTCGTACAACATCAATTCAACCCTTGGGCCTATTCCTTCTCTATTGCACTATTATACTCATGTGTCATCAGTCTGACTGGATGCTTTTTCTTTTATTTTATTCTCATTAAGCCAGATGTCCGTGTTTGTAAGACAGATTTGAAAACGTGAGGCAGAATTTTTCTCTTAAACAAATGGGGCCATCTGCTCAGCAGTGGAATGACAAGGACTGGGAGACTGAGGATGAGACTACAGTTTAGAAAAAAAACCCAAATTTGTTCTCAGACAGAAAGATTAATCCTTTCTACTTAGGGAAAAAAAATTCTCAGTCTGCTCATTGGTATCTGTGCTGGCATCTGCTGTGATGCTAAACTAATCGTCATGACATGTTGACCATTAAGTCCAGGTAACTGAAACTGCCAGGTTCATATCTCCTCCTTGTCCCTGATATGTAAGCTAGGCATATGGCTAGTTTCAGTTGAATATTCAGTAATAGTGCTTCTGTAAAACTGATTTTAAAGGAATGGAACAAAAATGACTGGAGCTTGCTGTTACATGCTTGATGCAAATGGTCTTTCTCCTGGAATGTTGATAGTCTTCTGAGACATTCATTAACTCTTCTTAAGGTCTACAGTAATTTTCTTCTGCATGGCAAATGACAATAAACCTATTGTGGAATTTAACTTCTCAGCTCATTCCTGAAGCAGGCATCACTGATATTTAAATACATAGATAATGAGTATCTGTTTGGATTCTGTAGTTAGGTTTTATCTTGCCACTGTCATTCCTGTTTGGTTCTAGCTGTACTGAAACAAGGAAAACCAGGGAGCTGATGCCATCCAAGTGAGTCAAGCCTAGTGTACAGTTTAGCTATGTAAATATGTCTGATTTCCTCTATATTTAATTTGAGGAAATATAAGTATTTTGATAACATTCCAAAAACTGAGATAAACTTGTCTAACTAATAAAAAGATTAAAAGACAAATAATGAGGTATAAAACTCATAAGTACATACACCCACACAGTACCAGTATCTACCTACACTGGAGTGTGTAGGAGGCCTCACACTCACAGGTATTTATTCTCTTTATCAGAATCAGATAGTTTTCCACACTGAAAGCAAACTGAGATCTGAAGGGAGTGTAGATGGTTGAAATCTGAAGAAGTAGAGTGAATCTCCTTTTGTATCTACCAACTACTGCATGAATTTAATTCTAATGATTTCATTAACTGTGCTTCTACCCAGGTAAGAGTAAAATTTGAAATTTTAAAATTTTTACCCAGCAATGAGGGTAACTGACTTATTTGAACAGCACTTGGCAGTAACAGCTTTCTGGATAAAAAAAATAAATATTTATATGGAATAACCTTTTGGGTTTTTAACCTCCTAGTATTGCATGGCACAGTAGTATGAACTTACTATTTTTTCATTTACCATAGTTTCTCTGAAGTTTTTAAAGATTCATTGCTTCTGTCATATCTAAAATTAGGCTATTTATTTTTATAGGGAAATGCACTTTTTCTTCTTGTAGTGTGCTAATTAGGGCTATGTGTGCTCTAAAATACATATCATAATATTAGTTGTCTGTAGAGATAAGCATAGAAAAGTATTTTTTTTTAAATACAGTGAATTGATCCATTTATATAATCTCATTTGCTGTGAGTAGACATTAATTTTATTTTTTTTTCCACAACAGTCTGCTTACATAGAAGAACTGGCTTTTTTTCCCAGCAAGTAGGAATATCTTATCACAACAGTTATAGTACAGCATGTGGGAAGGACTCATCATTCAGGCTAAGCCCACTTGTTAAACAAGTGGAAAGCTGAATACATAAGTAAACTTTGTTCTGATTCTACAAACGTGGACTACTAGAGTACAGCCTATACTGAGTCCTCATTACTAAGGACAATATAATAGGATGTGAATTCCTGAATTATGTAGGGGAGATTTCCAGTGTTACATAGGAAGCACACAGGCCAAGCTGCCTGCTGTTGTGAAATTTTGCAACCCACATACATTGACCCCCATAGCTGATCAATACAGGAGCTCTTTGTTTAGGCAGATGTTTTCTCAGAGATTTATAATACCACTGCCTCAATTTTGGGGTAAACTGTAGCTGAACAGAATGATAAAGTCAGATCAAATCTCATAAATAAAGGACTGATGATGAATTAGGCAAGAAATTTATTTACCTATTTATTTAATTATTTTAATTTTGACTAATACGTAGTCTCATTATTAAGAATGCAATTTGGTGTTCCAACGAATTCAGCAGCAGACCTCCCTCCAACTTTAACAAAGGAAATGTTCTGTCTTTATGAAATGTATTTTATGTAAAATCCTTGAAAAGTCAAAAAGAGCCATCTAAGTTTTTCTTTGAGGTTTTGAGAACAGGCCAAAATTAAAATATGACTGTTAACAGCTCCAGCAATTGAGATACTTCCTGCAGCATAAATTTATGGCTATCCTGGGTTCTGTCAGCACAGTTTGCAGAGGTATTAACCTGACAGAAAGAGTCCTGCAATAGTATTTGTGAACATTGCTCCTTGGGTGGGAAGGAAGTCAGAAGGAAGTATTTCCATTAAGAGTGCCAAGCTGTAAGTGTGGAAGAAAAGGTGTGGAGCTTTAAAAATAGTTTTTGTGACTTTTTAAAGCATTTTCTGTTAGTAGTTTTGGCCAGATTTTTTTTTGTGGTGACCCACAGCAGGCCAGTGTAATTTTGGTTACGCTTATATTAATGTTTTAGTGTATCCAGTTCCAAGGAGGTGTTACTGCAAAGACCTAACTGGTTAAGGGAATACTTTGTCCATCTGCATGTGTGATCAACTTATTGTGTATTTGCTGGTGAACCAGCAAGTTCACACATGTGTTCTGTAATAACAGCTCTAATCACACTTAACAGGGATTAGAGCTCAGTCTTATTTGACACACTTGGTTATTAACTCATAGAAGGCAGGAAGGACTGAAGTACAATGTGTAGTAAAATGTGTCACAAATCTATATTATATTATATATTAATATATTAATTCCACTACTCAAGAAACTAGTAGTGTGTTCGCATTTCAGTGTTTTCAAGCTTTTTTTCTACTCCAGTTATTTGTTGGACAGGAATGGGATTTTTTTGGTGTTTTTTTTGTTTGGTTGGTTGGGTTTTTTTACTGTTGTTCTTCACACTACTAAGGAAATAATAATAAGAACTGTTAGAATTGTAAAACCACAAAACCACAGAATGGTTTGGATTGGAAGGGACCATCTAGTTACAAATACCTGTGCCATGGGCAGAGAACTTTCCACTAGACCAGGTTGCTCAGAGGTCCATCTAACCCGACCTAGTTACCTAATAAGGACTTTTTAGGTTAACTCTTTTTTTTTGTGTTTTTTTGTTTGTTTGTTTGTTTTGTTTTTGGTGGAAGGAACAGCTAGTTCTGGGGTTTTTTGTTTGTTTTTATTTTTTTTCTCTGCTATTCCAAATACTCCATTTCTTCTGTAATCAAAATGTGTTTCACACATACAGTGTTGCTTTATAGCAGATTTTACCACAAATTTCAGTACATATTTTGCTGCTTAGCAGTTCAAGTGTATCACAATGTAAATCCACTTAGTCAAAGATGAAAGTATGATAGTTACTACCTTAGAGGTGCTGGAAATTGGTATTGTATTAATCAACTGGTTTGTATAATCTATTCTTTAAAAGGTGGTATAAGTATTCTAAACTTAGAGACCATAAAAGATAATATCAGCTCCTGTGATGTGACAGCAATTTTTTTCCCAACAGCTGATATTGATAAGAAAATCACTCTTCTGAACTATTAGTCAAGAATCTTATTCTAGTGTTTGTGAAGAACTGTTCTAAATCTTTTTGACAGGCCTCTGCAAAATATGCTTTGAAAATTTCGTGCTCATGACATCAACAAATTATACAGCAGGTGTATCCAGATACTATTTTATTATGATAGAAGAACAAGTGCATCTGAAGGCTAAAAAATTTGAAGTGAATTTCTATTCATGACCTTGTGCAGCCACAAGGTGTAAGTCGTATCTGGAGAGATGTATGATTTAATATTTCTTAAGCAAATGCATAGATAAACACTTTGTTTTAAAAAAATGGAGTGTCAGTAAACTTGTTTAGCATACTGTGAAAAAAATGGCATGAACAGAGAATGCTTATAATAAACTTGTCAGATATTTATTCAACAAAGTTTTTAAAAGGTGTGATGAAGTGATATTTTGAAAACTGCTAAAGGGTGCTGTTAAGGGAAGGGTCTTATTTCAATACTTAGAGTTTCTGTTGTTAGCTCTGGTGTGAACCAATTCCAGCAGATGTCTAAGTGCCTACTTGCATAGACCTAACTGGGACTGCTCAGATGCTTTAAGTTATTCCTATGTTATTAAAATGATCTAGATGAAAATCTAAGCCCTGAGCTCTACGCTCTTAGCTGTAGCCTTGGGGCTCTAAAGCTAAGACGAGGCCTAGAAGCTCATGATTGTTAATGAACATCATTCCATTAGCCTTATTTGGAATGCATTATAGCCTTGCCACCCGAGCAAGCCTTGTGCATTGGCCAAACAATTAATTGCCAAAGTTTCTAGGTACTTGCACAGGACTCTGTGCAGCCTGGAAAAGAGATTGCTTCAGGAAATCACCTGGACACTCAGAACACCTCAACAACACTTACTTTCCTGTCTCATGACCATAATCTTCACTTTCATTTTAAATTAGAAATATTCCAATTATTCCTCAGTTACAGAGTGAAAACAGTAGCATATTCTGTATCATTAATATCTCATAGCAGGTCTGCCTTTATGTATCCTGTTCTATCAGTGACCCATTCTTTTTGTTTTCTTCATGTATTCCTCTTACTTCCCAGCACATGGTCCAAGGTGCTTATGAAGGTAGATGGCATCCTGCATATCCATGTACCAAGTGTTCCTATGCAGCCTGAGTCATCATTTCCCCACTGAAGTTACATTCTGCAAAGCCTCTTGCAATGATGTATGTGGTGTCCTTTTTCCTAAAGCCCACTTTTAGGGATGTGCTCCCCAAGGAGGAAGCTATCTAGTAACCAGGTATCTGGGAAAAAGCTAAAAACAGGTTATCTAGAATGGGATGCCAAGTAAGAAACTAATTTTCTGCCCTCCAGCCCTCCAGGTATGAGGAAAAAGTTATGTAATTTGAAATAATCTCAGTTTTGTATGGTTAGCTTCATAAAGGACTTTTCCTTTTGCTGCCTAGGGAATACTTTGAAAATCTGCATTGAAAGGGTAGAGTAGATTTGAGAGGTAAACACCAAGACTGTCTACACAGGCCGTCAGAGAGTCCTGTTTACCTGAGTACTTACCAGCTTTATTTCAGTACCTCAGATTAGAGGCCATGGAAATGTGTTTGGACCTTGCAAGGTTTCTAGTCAATCTTTGTGCTCCAAGGAAGACTATTGCTAACTTTAGGTCAGCCAAGGCTTTTTGTAGGCAAGTCTAAAAATCCTGCAAGTATGGAGATTCCACAGTTTCTCTCACTGCCTGCTCCAGTGCTGCTCTGCTGTTGTATGTACAGGGTGTTTTTAGAGCAAATAAAATTGTCGTTGTAGTTTAATCAGTATCAAGACCAAAAATACTTCTCAGAAGAGAAAACAGGTACTATAAATTCACAGGCATTCCAGTCTGGCATAACCTGTGATGGTACTTAAGAAGGTGATACCATGTGGTCCCTCATGGCAGTGGGAAAGCTTGCTGGTTGATTATTAAGGCCATCTCATTATCCATTTCAGTTCTGAATTTTGACAAAATGTTAGGAAACTTTAAATCCCATGAAATATTCTTTGCTTTATAATTGGCAATATTAAACTGACATTTCTTAAATAAGCTCAGTGATGGTGGGAAAAGTGCATTTCAAAGATATAAAAGATTTTGAGTACTGGAAGGAAAGGTATTTTGTTTCCCTGTGCCAGTGTGTATTGAAAGTATGAGAAAATCAAAATAGTAACAAAAAATACCTGATTTGTCCTGCCTTTTAAAAACAGCAGTGCTGCAACAGAAAAAATTAATTCTGAAACTTTTTGTACATCCAATATAACTTTCTGAAAATACCACATGCAATTTACTGTGTAGTCTCTTGAAAATTTTTGTATCCTATAGGAAAGAGTATCTTTCTTTGACCTTGACAAACAGATTATAGACAAGGAATACAATATGTAACATGAAAAACATTGTTCCTTTATGCATATTCATTTATAATAGGTAACCGTCTTCATCTTTTTTTATTTGTTTGTTTGGGTTTTTTTTGTTTGGATTTTTTGTTTGTTTGTTTGTTTTTTTTTTTTTTGTTCTTAGATGTATTATCATTCATAGCTTATGTGAACTCAGGAAATAATCTTTGGAGTAAAAAATGGTTGAGCTTTTTCTAGACATCATTTCATGCCTCAGAGAGAAAATGGAGTGAAGTGCTTTAAAGAGCATTTTAAAGACTGCAAGGACTACAAGCAAAAAACTAGAAGCTTTGGTGATGAGATAATCACTATTTTCATATTTACTTGTGGTGTAGCAGTCATTGTGCCCTCTGCATTTTGTTATTGTAGGAAATGTCAGCAATGTCCCACAATTCATCAAGGAGATGTTTGTGTGCGTTTTTCTTCCCCATGAAGGAACTGGGTCTTTCTGACTGACTGAGCTGTATTTGTAGGACTGTACTCATTGTTATTCAAAATTATAGAATACAGTTTCTGTAACTGATTATCTTTAAGGATACGATCCAATCTTCATTGAAGCCAAGGGAGAAACATGACTGGTTGAAAGGGGTTTATTGCTGTAAATGAACTATGTGCTTCCAAGAATAAAGTCTAGTCGAGAGTCCACTTTGACAGTGACATCCTAAAGACCTGAATTTATGTTCTCTATTATGCACCTGAGCAGACTGCACACTTCAGATAAATGTGGAGAACATTCGTGTTGTTAAAACAGGGCTATAATCCACCACAAAATGCACAGCTTTTAATGTTAAGAGTAACAAATGTATCCTTCACTAATGTATGCGGCTGCATTACCACAGTAGATTGTGTTAATTGTTGAGGAAAGTAAAATTACATTGTAGTGCTAGAGAAATTCATAGAGTTTGCAGTAGTCACAATGAACTCAAGATTTATACTAAATGCAGTATAGATGGAGGGTTTCCTGACACAGTGATTGTGCTTTAGTAGTTGGTGAAAGTCTTTAAACAGGCTCTTGTAAAAATGCTGAAATATAAAAGTGCAATCCATATTTAATAACAATGGTATTTAAAGATTAATACATTTAAAAAACCTTCAGTGCTTAAATTTACCTCCCTACTATCTTCTTTCATGGGAAGTGTCCTATACGGATGATGCATTTGACAAAAGTACAAATTCAATGAGTATAACGAATGTCACTAAGGAAAGCTTAATGCATTAGCAGCCTTAATGGATAAGCTGGGCCAAGGCAGAAAGGGCCATGTCCCTTTCATTTATTTTTTCATGCTTATGGATAACAAAGGTAATTAGTATATAGTGACATCTCTTTAACTGCCAAATGGAAAAATGACACTTGCAATAGATTTAAATGAGAACAGAAAGTAGTAGAAAGAATTTTTTTTCCCCTTGGCTCTATAACTTGAGAGAACTAACTACCTTAGAAGTTTGAACTGGTGGGAGAGCAGTGTTGTAAAATGAGAGAAATGGAGAGTGAAAGCCAAGCCACAAATAACTGCAATATCGTGATCCCTTAAGCCCCACGGTTAAGAAAGGAAAAAAAAAAAAATCTCCTTGTTGAGAATTCAGAGCGGGCAGAGGAAATAAAATGGGTGAACCGCAAGATGGAAAACCGGTTCCAGACTATGACGTTCTAGTGACGCAAGCTGAAAAAGGTGCTGCGGCACAATGCGCTCTCCTGAGACCCAGCAACAGTCATTTCTATAGGAGAAAAACCACATGAAGACAGTGAGTAAGGGAAATTTTAATACTAAAGTAGGCTGGAAGAAACTGCAAATCCAAACTGTTTTCGGAAAGCAGTTCTGTGTCTGAGTGGAAAACAATGAGCCCTTATCCACAAGTGAAATGATGATAGAGCACGTACTGGGCGTTCCGCTAAACAGCTGAGAAAGTAAAGGAAAAGAAGTGGAGGGGAAAAGATAAGTAATCCTGCAAAAGGTGAAAAACAGCAGAATGCTTGGGAGAAAGCAGAATGGTAGGAAGGGAAATTTAATGAATATGTTCACAATGGACATAGGTCAATGGAAGATAAGGAGCGTTTCTCACAATGAAGAATGGATCAATTTCTGGACCTATAGCTCAGTTAGCTATAGATCTATCAAAACTGGTGTGAGCCCAGAGGTACCAAATCCTCTGTCAGCCATTATAAAGGAGTAACCTCTACTAAGTGATTTGTAATTAATCCAAAGAGAGTTTTGTTTTGTTTTGTTTTGTTTTGTTTTCTTGATCAAGAGACGTCCCTTGTTTAAGTTAGACAATACTAACCACAGGGACAGAGAAGAGATGTGGAAGCCATCCTTTCCCCATTTGTCTTTATAGAAAGACATTTTCCACAAATGTTCAATACCATTCTTGAAGAGGATGATTTTAAAAGGCTACATGATAAGTCATCCCCATCTTCAGATGCCAGTATTGGCTCAGTTGGTTAGAGCATATACTGCTAATAATGCCAAGGCTGTGGGTTTGATAGCCATATGGGCCACGCACTTAAGGATTGGACTTGATCCCTGTGGGTCCCTTCCAGCTCAGAATATTCTCTAATATGAATGTGGCTACTCTGGATAGTTTTTATCTGATAACAGTGAGAGGTGGGGAATTGGAGTGTCTGGACTAGTTTCCCAAGCTCTCAGTTTGTTCTGAAATTGTAACCTCAAATCCATATAAAGGAAGTATTTGCTAAAACCAGTATGTGTCCCTCCTTTGAAAGGTACTGCTCTATAACTTATTTTCTCTCTTTGCTTTTTGTTTGTTTCTTGATTATCCCAGACTTTCTTTTTGGTTCTGAAGGCTAGAACTTACAACAAACAGTTAAATTGCTACATTCTTGGAGCAGATTTACCTCTTTCCCTGAGATGGCAAATTTACACACACTAGGTATAACTTAATTGAGTATTTCCATACTTATATCCTATAATGTTTGAACGCTACTATGAGTATGTGAGATTTGCCATATTAAAGAAATGAATGATTTGTGTATGGCACCAAGGAATACTTCTGTGCTTAATACTTAACATTTGCATAAGTTCTTGGAACAAGTTTAGGATGCATGTGAGAAATAAACTGAATCTGAAGTGAAACAAAGTGTTAAGAAGACTCTAAAGAGTTAAGAAGATTCAGTTCTAAAATTTGCTACAGTGTTAATGAAATGTAAATTTTAATGACCATAGTTCACATTGATGATATATTGTTCAAAAATATGTATAAATTCCTGTAAAAAGCCTTTAATTCCAGAACTTCTCTATGTTTGAAAACAGTCAGGTACTTCTGCCTAAACCAATAGACAGTTTTTCACAGACTGTTTTCTTTACAGGGGCATGAGGGATATAGTACTTTCAGTTTCAGATTGTTCCTAATGCAGTGATATATTCCAAAAGTTTTTACCTTTACAATTCTTTCATATGAGTAAGCGATTTCCTCTTAGCCTCCCAAATAAGCTGGAGATGTTGTAAAAAGTAGGTGTTTCCCCAATTCTGCAATTTTTTTATGCCCTTCAGCCTGTTGCTGCAGTGGAGGGGCTGTATGCTCTGTCCCCTTATGAGGAAAAACTATGAAGACTGCACACACTAGAGACTGGGGATTGGCATCTGAGGATCACAGGCATCTTTGTCTTGAACAAAACCCTACCTTGTGATTCCTTCTTGACTGATGCACTAACCTCAAGCAGATTGAATAGAATAGCAGTGTATTTCTTCAGCTGAGTATGGATATAGTACAATTATTTCTGTCTACAATTATATCTTCAAATTAAGGGAAGACTTGGAAGACCATGGGTACATCAACATATGACTAAGTGTCTGACAGCCCCTTCCTTGGTACCAGACAGACGAAGGTCCAAATCTTGGGCCATGACTCTGTCAAAGCTGTGGATTTATATTTATCTTCGAGGGGCAATCATGTAGATGTGCATGTGACTCTGCAGAGTAACACTCTTAAACATCCTTCCTGATTTTGGTTAATTTCATAGCCTTTACTGTTTCTTCATGCAATCTCAGTCTCTGTATGGAAGAGACTGGAGTCTCCTGTTAGGAAGTCCACCCATTTAAAGACGAAGAAAACAATCATGCCAAGTGAAAGAATAATGTATCTTACTGAGAGGACTTCACATAGCAATACATGGTAAACAAATTGGAATGATCAAAAGCAATAACAAAAGCTGGTGCTCATTCCCACATCATTCAGGCACTTTTAAAGTAGATACACTGCTTGCAGGTTTGTTCCTAAAGTTGGATCCTCAGATGAGTGGACACACTTGATTCCTCAGTGGGTCTAAGTGCATGCTCAACTTAAAGAGTGAAACTTTAACTAAAGTTATTTTTGTGATGTCCCAATAGGTGATACTAGGACTAATGAGAGGATTAAACTTATTTATATGTGTAACTGCTTTGTGGGATTTGAATACTCTAGACTTTCTAGAGTTAAACATCAAAATACTTGATTAATCATATTGAGAACTCAACTCTGGGTTGCAAAAACAGAATAATCAAATAAATCTACCTTGATAAACAGCAAGAAAGAGAGGAATTATTTATAGGGGATTACTGTGAAGTTTGTGTATATCAATTCTCTCAGCTTATAATTTTCACTCAGCCCTGGTGAGGCCTCACCTGGAGTCCTGTGTCCAGTTCTGGGATCCTTAGGACAAGAGAGTCATGGAGCTTCTGCAGCAGGTCTAGCAGAGCGCAATGACGATGATTAAGGGACTGGAGTATCTCTCTTACAAGGAAAGGCTGAAGGAGCTGGGCCTGTTCAGCCTCAAGAAGAGATGACTTAAAGGGGACCTCATCAATGTCTAAAGTATCTGAAGGGGGTTTGTCAAAAGGATGGACCAGGCTCCTCTTGGTGATGCCAAACAACAGGACAAGAGGCAATGGGCAGAAACTGATGCATGGGAAATTACACCTGAACATGAGGAAGAACTTCTTTACTGTGCAGTTGACTGTGCACTGGAACAGGCTGCCCAGAGAGCTTGTGAAGTCTCCCTCACTTGGGGATATTCAAGAAATGACTGGATGCAATCCTGTGCAATGTACAGGATGGTCCTGGTTTAGCAGGGAGGTTGGACCTGATAACCCACTCTGATCCTTTCCAGTATGACCCATTCTGTGATTCCATGACTTGTTCCTTGTTTAGTTACAAGTTGTATTTCACAGTGAATAAGTCGTTACTAGCTTTACCAACAGTGGGGTTTGTGTTATGAACACACCTTAGGAATTAGACAGAGTGAATTATTGATGTAATGACAAGTGAAATACACTTTTTTGCCTGTAAAATATATGGATTATTCATTATAAAATTAAAGTGCTTAAAGCTAGATGAAGTTCATCTCACATTTGTTCAGTATGTGATATGAAAATGTTTTGTTTTATTCAACTCTTAGTAAACTGATTTATTTAAATCAATAATTAACACACTATGCAAAGAAATAGAATCAATAATATTTTCATCATTTTAACTGTAATTAAGTTTTTATGTCAATGTTTTTATTCTGACTCATTTAATCTTGGTAAAGATAAAAGGAGCCCTTTTTTGAACCATTAATTTGCATTTTTCTCAGCTGAAATGAACAGAAAAGAATGTATTTGGCAGAAATCAATATCAGGGAGAATGATAGGAAGTTTAAATCACTTGATACTGTAACTGTTTATTATTCTGTACACTGTCAGCCAAAACCACTTTAATTATGAGAAACTCAAAAAATACAGGATATGTGCTAGAATAGAATCTTAACTGAGATTCATCACTGTTGTAGCAGAGGGCACAGAGAGTGAGAAAAACTAACTTGTAATTAATTTAAAAACATCATGGACCAAACAGGCCTACAGACTAAATAAGAGAAGTAGCTATTAACACTGTTCTTGGAGGGGTATGGGAAGGAAATCCTTTCATGCCTAGTGCACAAGGAATTCAAATTCTTTAGATTTGCAATGGGGGGCAGCCAGCAATTTTCTACGGAAAGGAAGAAAGACCTGTATTAAGTAAGTGCTTGCCTATGAGAATGAAATTTGTAGAACTGCATGGAAAGAGGGATGTATAATTTTGAACTACATTACGATGTTGCATAACTAAGAAAGCACTTAAGAGCAATTTAATTGAATGCAAGACAAAGACTCCTGCTGATCTGTCTATGCTTTACTAAATATAACACTCAGAAGAGAAGTTTTCATTAGATGATGTTCGCTTATTTTTTCATAGCACTAGATAGCATGACTCATGATCATAATAATAAAATCTGGGGATCAGGGATTTCTAATTTGTTTAATGATAAAATTAGTTTAATAAATTTTATAGTTAACCAGCGAAGTTTTATTTTAGTAGTCAAGAACCTAAAAAGTGTTTCATTATGAGTAGTCATTTGCAATTGTGTTAAATGTTTGAACACGTAAAACTTGTCAACACATGCTAAATAGCAGGCAGCTTATTTTAAATTCTCTTGCCTCATGGTTTTCAGGATGAAGTCACATATGCAGATACTGTTATAGCATAGAGATTTTCTCTGTGTTTTGGTTGCCAGTTCTGAAGGTCTCTTGCAACAGCTTGTGGTAAAAATGTCACACACACATGTACTGTTTATTTAAGTAGTTTTGAAAATTTTCACAAACATAAAAGTGTAATATTACAAAAGATTGTCACACTACAGCTTATTATGGTAAAAACAGGGCTTAAAACTGCAGTGGGATTGGAAGGAGGTGATGAGGAACCATATTGAGCTGAAGATGTCCTTGTTCATTGCAGATGATCTTTAAAGGTCCCTTCCAACCCAACTTAATCTATGATTCTACAAATCTATAATTTTATGATTCTATGATTGTATTGAAAGTAACTTAATTCTTCAGTCAGTTCCTGAAGTAGAATGAAACAATATCTGGAATTTAAGCAGTTGTTCAATCTCACAACTCAGAAAAGCTTCAGGCACTGTAAATTATTTTTATGCCAGTATTTATTTTGTTAGTAAATTAACTTATTACACAAGATGAGAGAAACTTTAATGAGAAAAAGCAAACCCTAATTCTTCCAGAACTCTATGCTTATCATGGATGCTACTCTCTCATTCTTCCCCTTTCTGTGCACCCAGAGAAAACTTACCACAACCTTGAACTTCTTTTTTCCAGCAGTGAAATCTCCTCAGAAATTAACCTTTTTACTGTATTGTTTAGGCTTGAACTTTATTTTGTGTCACCTCACTTTGTCCATTATATTGTTTTCAAAAATAAGTCAAGTGAGGATTTCCTTGGCTGAAGTTTAATTCCATATGTTCTGAGTGCCAACTTCTTGGTTCTTGGTATCAATTCACAAGAACTATTCCTCGAGAATTTTAAGTAATTCCTTCAGAAGCATGGTTTCTAGTAGTGAATTAATGCTTTAAATCACATTATAAGTGTAGTTCCATGAAAAAACTTTTAATTAGTCAGTCTTCAATTGGCATGCGTTTCACAGGGAAGGGAAATTAAGTATTATGCTTTGTGTATACTTATTTCTCAGATTCCTGTAGAAATTAAACATTTTTTTGAGAAGTGTTTTTTTCTTTCAATATTGTAATACTCTATTGCCAGAAAACAGTTTAGAAGATCAAGTGCTTTCATTTCTGTATCGTACATCCTTGGGCATTGCCTGTCTTTGTTTCGGCATGGCAACCTTGCTGTGTCACAGCCCCACTTATAGTGTTTCATTGGCTGAGAATGTAGAACATGTGGTTTTGGCTGGAATCATTCCTGAACTAGCTGAGACACTGTTGCATAAAGCGCCAGGGGTAATTTTTGCTGTATCATCCACTGACCTCAGAGACGGGAGTACTGAACCAGTTCTCCCGTACAAGTGGTAATGCTTGTGTTATGGTTTTGCTTGGCTGGAAAACTCTCTGGGCATATCACCATTTTGTCCTGGCAGAACAAAGCATGAAATGTAACAAGAGGCTTGGATAACCTCTAGTCTCCGTGTGTGTGTGCTTTTTTTCCCTAAAGAAACAAATGGAATGGTGCTTTGCACATCATTACAACTCTTCCTAAACTAAGGCTGATTCATAATCCACTATAATCAGTTCTAGGTCTCTCCTCTACTGATGGGTCAAGCACTATGGTATCCTCAGTGTGAACTGGAATAGCTAACAGTGATCTAGTTCCTAATCTTCAGGAGGGATCAGAGAGGCTTCCACACATTTTTGTCCTGCCCATTCTATTTGTTCTCTTCTACCTACTTCATTTTTCCTTCATTCTCCTAATACAGGAAAAGAACTGACACAAATATTATTAAATGCTATTTTTCATATTATTTCTTACAGTGGGTTGTTTCCATGTGCATCTGCTTCCTTTATTTGTCATGTTATTGATTTATGAGCTGAAAATTCAATCACAATATTTTCCAATAACCATTCAAATTCTTCTGTAGTCTCCAGTGGACTCTGAAATACTTCTGAATGCTGCATAACCCCTTGTCAGTTATCTTGTGGTAAAGTCGCATGTAGTAATTCTGCTGTCTGCTTGAAAGATTTTAAAAAACCTACTTAATCTTATTTGTTAGTTAATAAATCATTAGGATGTATGTCTTGCACAGGTAATAATAATGAGACAGTTTAGTAATTAATGTATAACCATCATGGTCTGTTGTATCAGCAAATAAAGTTATAGGTAATATGTCTGTATACTGCTTAATGTTTAGATGTCTGAGTTTATGTAGACTTACAAGTTTAGTTATTGCTTTTAGGCTAAAAAACTGTACTGAAATGTATTGCACAGATATGTATGAGAACATTGAAGTGCTAGGACTGTTCTCCAGCACTAACTTGCATGAAACAACCCAGATAGTAAAAGCATAGGAAAGTGAATCCTTTCTTGGTTGTTCACTGGGGCTGTTTAATTTATGGGCATACATGTGGACCATATGACCAAGCTCTTGTTTAACACCTGAATTCCACTCTGAGCTATTTAAAAATTGTTCCATTAGTAACGGATTCTGGCATTTGACCAGTCCTATCAGTACTGGAGACTTACCAGAAAGGTAATTATTAACTTATGTTAAACAGAATTACAGGCAAGCTGAATCTCCCTCAACAGCAACACAGAAGAGAAAACAGTTTAAACTTCAGAAGGTACCTTTGGCTAAGTACAAAAAAGGCAAGAAACAGGGAATCTATCCCTGTTGGGAAAGAGTTTGAAGAAGAAAATACTTGAAGCAGTAATGATTTTCCCAGTCAAAGTCTGGGCCACACAGTCAGCCAAAGAACAATGAATCAATACAATATATCAAGTTCTGGACAACGTAAGTAAAGGAACTCTTACAAATGACGTCAATTAGGGTTTTGACATTACAATGATTTAAATCCCTATTCGGCACATGATTAACTTCAAGTCTGTGAGTCAGTCAAATTATTTGAGATTAAAATTAGGCAGATTTGGCAGAAGACTGGTCAAAAGCACAATTTATTTTCCTATTAATTAATCCCATTTTACATCACACACACCCCCTTATTTAAAATGCAAAAACTTTCAGATTATTTGTGGTTAAAACGTGGATTTTTTTTCAACATACAGTTTGTGTCTTCCTACACCATTGTATAATATGTACACCCTTATGCTTAAATAACAAATATAGAAGATATATATACACAAAGGGTGTATGTGCATGTTGCATTTCCCCCTGGTAATTAAATATAAAGTCTTTGTGTTTTCAAGCTGTAAACAGGAATTTCTCTGTCATGCCAGCTCTGTTCTTTGTAAATGCTGCTTGTGCCTCAAAATTCTTTGTGGACTACCATAGCCTGCAAAGACTCCACTTGTGTCTGGTTCAGAAGCCATAACTTCCTTGTCACTCCAGCAAGTCTGCCATAAGGAAGAATGACATTATGAAACACATTTCTAACTGGGGCATATTAGTGTGCTGCTAGCATGGCTCTCATAATCCATTAGGAATTATTTTTATTTTTACTTTTGTTATTGATCCTGTTGAACCTGCTATATCAGATTGAGACTGTATGCTTTATGCACCAGGTACTCCTACTAAGTGCTGTATTTGAGTCATTGCTTCTTTGCTTGTCTCAGCTGGAAGATGCTCTTTGTGAATCTCATAATGACCTGCCCTGCTGACTCATTTGATTCAATCTTTTGAAAAGGACAGTATTGCTCTCTTCAGTTAGTAAATCAGACCGCATTGAGCTGAGGGCTGTACTCACTAACTTTGTAAACAAATGCTGCTTGGGCTTAGATTTTTATCTGCTTTTAAAGCCAGTTCTATATCTTTAAATATGGGGTGCCCTGATTATTGCCTATTAAATGTTATGTGCAAATACCTGTGTGACTGACCATAAAGATGATCTTTATGGTCCTCACTGGAGCAATGGCCAAGAAGCAGGACAGAGAACAAGTAAATGGCTTTGCTTCCAGGAAAATGCTGTGAAACACAGCAAGATGCAGTAAGAGAGTTACCTGCAGCAGGTACCTCAAAAATCATGACTAGTCAGCCCTGAAGATTCAGCTCTTGCAGGGAGTGTACAACTGAATTCTCTCAGATAGAGCCCAGTAGCCATGTAACTATGGTGCAGAAAATTCCCAAGACTACATAGCAATGCAGCAGTACAGAAAGAGCATTTAGATGGGCTTATGATGGAGTGCCATCTGATCAGCAGCAAACTTCTCTGTAGATGAGTTCTTTATGTGTAGTGGATCCCTATATCTCATGTTTTGAAAATAATACCTTCCTATGGAAGCTGATAAAATAAAGCTAAAAGTTGATGGGACTGCAGCTTCTTTTACTATCCCTGAAATTGTCACTGATTCAAAGAAAAACTCAAAGCATTCTAGAATGTTTTTTCTCTGTAGTTTTGGCAGCATTAACAGTGTTGCTGAAGCTCTCAGTCTGCTAAATGTCTGAAAGACCATCTAGATATTACACATAATTAGAGCAGCCACTTCCCTTTGTGTCTGATCCAGCAACCCAGTATGATTTGTGCAATCTAGTATGGCAAGAATTAACATGACACATCTGAGGAAACGTGAGACCAACCTCACAGCTAATAAAACTAAAGACAGTTGATCAAACGAAAACATCTGCAAATGTTATTTTTCTTGTCTTTGAATAAGCATGACACAGACTAAGACTGAGAGGCTTGTAAAGTCTAGGCAGTGCCAGATCTTATAAAGATGCTCAGCATGGGTACCAGGATGCAATCAGCTCCTTTCAGCCACTCATTTTTGCCTGTGGAATAACCAGGCCAACCGCAGCATAAGCTTCTTCCTTCCGCCAGCACAGGAGTGGATGGCAGGATGAGGGCTCTGCAGGTGAAGGCCATGCACCACAACACCAAAGCTGTACCTTTTCCACTGAGAGAAGCATTAATGGTAGCCCTTTACTCACCTGAAAGCCCAAGGAGGCAGTGTTTCCTGCCCCACTCTTAGTCCTGGGGATCTTCCAAATCCAGAATGTAATGTAAAGCAATAAAAAATCGTACTCCGAGACACTGAAATAAAAGGAAAATCCTTTCCACCATAATTTTTTGAACTTGATAGGAAGTATCTGATATCTGCTCTGTGCATGACCAAGATGATCTCTGCTGCACTCCTGCAGTTAAGTGGCTATTGGAGGAAAGAGGTAGATGGCATCCTGCTGGGCTTCGAGGAAGTATGCTACTATCTGGCCTCACACTAGTGCTTTAGGATAGCAGCTTTTGTAAAAAACTGTTAAAGCTGTTTGCATCAGGCTACAAGTCATGCTTCTGCAGAGTGTGGGAGATGCTATAGCTTTCTGTTCTGCCAAGAGAGACTCAAACCAACAGTGCTTATGCCTCAGCATAGTGTATCAACCCTCCAGTTCACCTGGAGCTGCTTTGCAACCCATCTAAAAAGTCAAGATTCAGTGACCGAAAGGGTTTCTTCTTTGTGGCGAAGTGATCAAATGTAACTTGGCTACAAAGAAAGAGAAATAACTTGGATTTTGAGCCCTTTCTCCAGGAATTCTTATATATTTTGCAGAGAACTGAAGAACAAAAAATGATAGGGACTTCAAGGAGAGAGATTATCTAGTGTTACTGAAAGACACATCTATTTTTAAAAGCTGCCAGCAGCAAAAACACTGATGTCTCCTTCTGCAACTTATTCCAATATTTTGTTTTGCTCAGCATTAGAAAGATTTTTCCCAGTATTTAACTTAAATCTTCTCACAAATTATGTCCTTTTAAAAACCATTGTGACCATTGAAACAGGCCCTTTCTTTTTCAGAAATTTGGTATGTATTTAAAAATTGTTCTTACCTGCACCTTCATATGTTACAGGTTACATAGTCATGTTCTTTCTCATATTTATTCTTTCTATGGCTATAATAGTATTACTTCCTTTCTTGTGGGTCCTGTGCAGTTAATCCACAGTTTTTGAAGGGCAGGTCAGAGGGCTGAATGTACCATTCCATCAAAGGCCTAACCAGTGATAAGTAAAGCAGAAAGCAATACTTGTGGATAAACATCTGAGTATGAGTTTGTCTGTTTCTTTGCAAGAGAATTACTTTGTTGACTCATATTCATCTAGTGATTCATTATAATCTGTTCTTGGACAAAACACATAAACAAGGTTTATCCCTAAGGATAATCTTATATGAGGCTGTCCTATATATTGAGCTTTTCCCTTCAAAACTCACAAAGCTTCTGACTCATAGAAAAACTTGGTGGTGCTTAGCTTTGGACTAAATGAAAAAAAAAATTGTTCTCTCAGTTCAGGTACAGGAGTCAAAGGTCTGTAGCATCACTAAGTTCTTGTATGCTACACCACCATAAGAATTACTTTTCCTTATGTAAGAGTAGTAATTTGTCGAACTGGATACCATCCTCCCTACTGAAAACATGTGCTAGTGAGGGGACTGAGTTTGGAAGATGATCAGCTTCTTTTAGACTTTCCTTTTCCTGTAAGCCTGGGAAAGCAATGGGCTATGGAAAACATGCACATGTTTGTAGATCAGATTTTAGACTCAGAATTTCTTTAGAATAGACATTGTAGAAAAAGCTGACCAGGTTTTGAAAATGTACTATTTTTTAATTTTTCCTTTTTCCATGTTTTCGATACAACAATCTATGCTTATCTATAGGATCTTAGCATTTGGAATCTTAGTATCCTATTATATCTATAATATTATATATATATGACCTATTATATTCTGTTAGAATAAGATCTTAGTATTTAATGATGGTCTCTGCAAAAATATGTCCAAACCACCTGACCCTTCATGTAGTACGCTGAAGACAATTAGAGCAGTTAAAAAGCCTCCGCACTTTCTTTCTATCTTTATTTTCTTCCTGTCTTAGAGAACATACTAATACTCATAAGAGCATTAGCTGCAGGTTGGAAGCCTAAAGAAATAGGTGTTTAGAACTCTAATCTTTACAGCTGGTGAGAGTTTGGAGCTTAGTCAATCCTATGAAGAATGCTAGCAGAGCTTTGTCCTCTTGGCTATGTACCTCAGTTCTCAAACTCTGTGAAGTGCCTCAAAGTTTAGATTTCCGTTTTCAATTTCTCCAGAATTACATGAACTAAGGAAGTTTTAGAATACATTTCTTAAACACATACAGATTTTTATGGATTCATACTCACTTTGCATTGAATGTCAGGAAGAACAGGAAAAAGCAATGAAAGTGTTTTATCTTATGACCTCCATGTGCTGTTATCTTCAGTTCATATAGACAGGATCACTGGGAACAGTGCCAGGACTGCTAATAGGAAAATTCTTTTTGTATGTTTACTTGATCACTAATTGCCAGATATGCTTGGCATTGTAAAGCCAGTACAGACTGAGAGTATCATGCAGACATAGTTTTATTCAAGACCTTAATTTTGAATAAAAATCCTAACTCTGGCATCATTCTTCTGAAATGTTTGAAGTTGTTGTGTTTTACTAGTTTGGCTGTATTAGGTTCACTTTGTCAGCTCATTCAACAATTTAGACTGATAATTGGCTACTAAAAATAACTTCTTTAAACATGGGCACTAACATCCTGTTTTTTTCAAGAATCAACAGGTAGGTTCACAGATCTTAATGATTTATGTAACCACTCAAAACAACATGATTTGAGCAGCAAATGTACTTCAGTCATTCTAGATATGAAACTGTAGATTCAAAAAATGACAGTAAACCTGGAAAAAAGTCCAGAATTTCTGCTTGGACATACTATTTTTATTGCAATAATTTCAAGTCTATAGGAAGTATAGAAACAATCGGTTATGGTTGTTTAAGCTAGCAAAATCCTTTTTGTTCGGCTAACTTTTCCAGGCTTTCCTGACTTGAAGGTGGCGTAAGTTATAAGTGCTGTATTGATTATTTGTATTTATATAAAGTTAAAGGATATCCAGAAAATGGAGAATTATCTGAGAATACTTGAGGTTGATAAAGGTGTTATCAAATAATAATAATAATAATAATAACAACAACAACAATAACAACAATTTTTATTTAAGATAGTAAAATTACACCTTCATATCTCGAATGGGGAAAGTAGGTTTCTAAAGTAACTTATGTGTAGGAAATTTATCTGTGATTATATTTGTCCCAACAAATTGTGGTTTTCTCATAACTTAGGAAAGGAAGTTTGTCTAGTCAAACTCTTGCTTGACAAATACATAATCAAAATGAGCCCTACCAACAAAATGCACCAAATCCTTCAAATGCAATCTTCAATTCAGAGAGGGTGATTTTCTCTTTTGAATTGAAAATCCCAGAAAAAGTCATAGCTTGGTGAATCTGAGACAAAAGTACATACTTTCAGATCTCCCCAGCACCTAAGCTGTTTAGTCTGTTTCTTCGTACTATGCTTATTTTCCTGGCAAAACAGAACTAGGAAACAATACACTCTTTGGCAAATCAAATATAAAGAAAGAATCCAGGAAGCAATAGTGGGGAATAGTAGGATGTCATGTGACAAGTTGTGCTGTTAGCTATGGATTCTAGTTGATTTTTATAGGAAATGTAAAACTAGTACTTGTGCATTCTAGCAAGCTTTCTTATTAATAAGAATGTGCCTTATATTTTGTTCCTGTTGTAGCAATATCTGTAATTGTATGCACTGTTTATATTAAAATAGTATGGAAAGATAAATTCTGCATTTAATTACAATGATGTGAACCTCAACACACTTTAATACATTCCCTAGAATCCTCCTCTCTTTACAGAGACAATATATTAAAATTCTCATTGAAATGTGTGAGAGGGGAAATTATCAATAAATCACAGGAAAATTCCCAGCCACTGTGACAAGATTTTTGTTAGATATTTTTCTGTCATGCAGACTTTACTGCTGGGAAATAATTGGGAAGGTTTCCCTCATGTGTTTGATGTAGCAGGTAGGTCAGAGGGGGTAGATGAATTTGAGGTAAGTGTAAAAGAAACATTAGACAAAGTAGGTAAAACTGGGTGTGAGGACCAGATGTCATTCCCCGACAGCACTGAATAAACTCTGATGTGAAGTTGCAGAACAGCTGGTCAAGGTTGCTGCCACAGCTGCAGCTCCAGAGCAGGGAGTAATCCAATGCTGTGTAATCCTAAAACAGTATGGAGCAATCCAGGGAAAGTAGGTCCATAGGCATCTGTATGTGTGTGAAATCTACTGTTGTATGCACAAAAGGCACTGCAATCTGTCACCTTTGACATTTCAGGGTTAGAAGTGTTGATGTACACTAGCAATGACCTACCCTGTTTTCAATGTATGTATGTCTCCTAAAATTTCCCAATGATTTTTTTGCATATCTCAATGCAATAATACTTCTGCAGAATTTATTTAAAGCTGCAGAACAGGTTATTTCACACATTAATATATAACTTCAATAAATATTGTTCAAGAACAAGTCATGACAGGTTCAGACTGACTATATCCCTTGACTAAGTATTCAATTCTTTTATTTTGCACATAGGCATGGATATATAAAATGGAAAAACAGAATCAAAACAAAAATAGACAAGAATTAAAAAAAAAGGAAAAGAAAAAAGAAACCCATAATTTTCTAATACATGTGGCAATAATTAAGTGTATATTTTGGCAGTAGCTTTCCTTGCTTAGCAAAACTCTAAAGTGAGACATTCTGGATATTTTCTCAAGGGATGTCAGTGCATTTCAGTTATTTGAATGTTGATAGCAGTATCAAAATACCCCTGTGTTTACTTCAAGTTTCTTTAATGCAATTCCTTTAATCTTTTTCGTTTAGCTTTTCAGGCCTGACTTTGTTCCCACTGAAATCAGACAGAAAAACCAAGCCAAACATGTGATCTCATTTGGGTTATACTACATGTTGCACAATAACAGCTCTGGGACTCCCAGCACAAGAAGGACATGGACCTGCTGGAGCAAGGCCAGAGGAAGCCACTAAATTGATCTCAGGGCTGGAACACTTCTTGTATGATGAAAGGCTGAGAGGGTTGTTCAGCCTGCAAAAGGCTCCTGGGAGACCTAAGAGGATCTTACAGTACCTAAAGAGGGCATACAATAAATCTGGACAGGGACATTTTACAAGGATATGTAGTGACAGGACAAGGAGAAATGGCTTTAAACTCAAGGAGAGCAAGTTTAGATCAGATATCAGGAAGAAGTTCTTGACTGTGAGGGTGGTGAGGCACTGGAACAGGTTGGCCAGAAACACTGTGGATGTTCCGTTCCAGGAAGTGTTTTGAGCCAGGTTGGATGGGTCTCTGAGCAACCTGGTCTAGTGGAAGGTGTCCCTGTGCACAGCAGGAGGGTTAGAACTAGAGGATGTTTAAGGCTGTTTCCAACCTAAACCATTCCATAATTCTATGAATATTTATTTTACATCTAGGTTTACAAAGAGGGTAGCCAACTGTAATGTTGGGCCCTGATTCTTGATGTTTGTAGGAATGCTGGACATCTGTTGCTTTACTCAAGTAAGTAAGGGTTTCTCATAATCACAAAAGCTTCCAGGATAAATGTCTAAAAGGCTGTAAGCTGAATATTACAGAGTCTACAACTATACACAGTTTTCAAACATCTTCTAGCATTACTTATTTAAACTGCCTGTAGCTACTTTTTCTATTGATTTTATATCATTCATAAAATTAAGAAATGCTTTCAGAAACATTAACACCTTTCTTTTTTAAAATAATGAGTCCTATCTGCCTTATGTTGAAATCACAAGAAGAATATACACTAACCCAAACCCCTGGAGGAGTGTCTTCTGCTGTAATGAAGCACAGGAAAGAACACTATGCTTTAAGCCATCAGTGACTTGCTCCAGTATATTCTCTCTTAAAAACAAAACCAACAAACCCCAGAACTAAACGACTAAGTTTAATGATGTAAAAACATTTTTTAGGTGGGAGCTGAGCACTTCCTGCAAGATCTGGAGTTTTCAAAGTACTGTTACAGTTTACAATCTTTCAAGATGTACTGATTCCTCGAGGTGCCAACTTACCTGGCACAAATGAACATTTACTAGTTAACTTTGAGATGGGTTGAGCACTTCTTGCTGGGGATTGCTTCTGAAAAGAGGCTGATTTGGATGGATGACTTGTTTTATATAAGTTATCTGTGTTAGCAAGTTATTGATTTGTGTCCAGTAAAACTTCTGATCCTTATTTCAGTTGAGAACTCTTAAACTTCAAAACCAAACCAAAACAAAACAGGCAAAATTTTATTTGAAAGTATAATAAGAAAATTTTGGTAGGGGATTTTGGAGAGGAAAGTGGGAAGAACTGCTTTATATTATGACATTATATGGTTTTGAATAAAAAGCATACTTTGGAATTACTGTTGAATATTAAAATTGGTGTTAAATAGAAAATGAAAATATCTGAATGATAAAAACAGAATTTAAACCAGAGACAACAGATATGAAGTGATTCTATATTTTGCAATAATATTATTTTAGAGGCACAGGGGAAATCATAGTTTCTGGTAAGTAAAGGTCTTACAGAATTTCTCCATCCTGACTTCATGTGGTTGAGAGGCACTATTTATCCATGTTGTTTATAGTTAATGCTAGCTTGTCTTGTTCTCATCAAAGCATAAGTCTGTTTCTTCTATGTAGTTTGAATCTTGTATAATGGAACTATCATTATTGTAGATCTTTTCCAGAGAGACATGTGATACTGCCGAGTTCTGGAAGTTAGTGAGTTAGCCTGTCCATCTTTTGATTTCCATCTTTCACTCCCGTGTTTATGTTAAGAATTCTGTAACTCTGACAAAGAAAATGTCTCTTGTAGGTATCCTTGTAATACTGGTATTTGAAAGGAAACTTTCATCACTTCACCCTTTGACTCTGTTATTAGAGTCTCT
The DNA here is from genome assembly GCA_013396755.1 of Sclerurus mexicanus. NCBI lineage: Eukaryota > Metazoa > Chordata > Aves > Passeriformes > Furnariidae > Sclerurus > Sclerurus mexicanus. Next base: position 138,473 of record VWZF01005910.1, read on the forward strand.
TGCCAACCTTTGTAGCATGACAAAACAAAATCAAATCCATGTTGTATCTGTTGACTTAAGAATTTTATGAATTTTCACAGAGAAAAAAAAAAGTAAATTTTTCTCAAGGAAAGAATGTTGTTAATGAGAAACATCAGGCATAACGAATACTTCCCAGGAAAGGGTTTAGGTGGAACCACAATGTGGTATTTTTTCACACTGAGAGTAAATCTAAAAAAAAAAAAGAAAAAGAAAAAAAAGAAAAAAGTGTTTTGATTTAATTTTTCTTTTGTTGATATGATTTTGAATGAGAGTAAAATGCCACAAAAAATGTAAACACTTCAAGAATCCAGAAATTGGAGTACAGTTTACAAAAAGATGGTGTGGCGTTGCTTTGTAACTCTGAATCTGTCTGTTCAGAGCTTGGTTCAAAATTTCTAATGCAGTTTGCCAACAAACCTGAAAGCTGGGTTTTGTGAAGTATAACAGTGAGAGAAGTAAGCACCTTCAGGAAAGGGGGCAGAGATATTTCACTTTTTGCAGAGCAGCTCACCTACACAGTTTGTTCTTGGCTGGCTTTGCTATAAACCACTTTCTGTGTTCCTAGGAGGTACAGAACTAAATGGCAAACACTGAATTATGATGCTTAACGTACTTTGTGTTCTCTGTGTACACATAATATACAAATGCAGTTTATAATTTCCTATGAGCAATATGTCGTTTACTACTTGTTGACAGAAAGACAGAAAATTTACAAAAAGTAAGTGTTAAAGGGGCAACCGTATTCTTTCCCAGCTAAACATACCAGGCTGACACTCNAATTTTTCTCAAGGAAAGAATGTTGTTAATGAGAAACATCAGGCATAACGAATTCTTCCCAGGAAAGGGTTTAGGTGGAACCACAATGTGGTATTTTTTCACACTGAGAGTAAATCTAAAAAAAAAAAAGAAAAAGAAAAAAAAGAAAAAAGTGTTTTGATTTA